>CM055826.1:2435879-2509254 GCA_029582265.1 Zoroaster sp. YZ-2022
ATATGCAGTATATGCAGTATATGCAGTATATGCAGTATATGCAGTATATGCAGTATATGCAGTATATGCAGTATATGCAGTATAGGCCTATGCAGTATATGCAGTATATGCAGTATATGAAGTATATGCAGTATATGCAGTATATGCAGTATATGCAGTATATGCAGTATATGCAGTATATGCAGTATATGCAGTCATTACGGGAATCCTCCATTAGAGAAAAATTAAGTATCACACATCCTTTTCATGTTTACCAACTCACACCTCTTATCTGCTTGGACAAACAGTGGCTTTTAATCCCTTTATCTGAGTGACAGGCGATATGTAGCCGGTACTACTTTTAACCACTGAAGCGTGAAGACTGATCTACCAGCACAAGCCACTGTATTTATTTCCTAGTGCATGTATTGTGCAAGGGTTGAGGCACATTTTTGTATTATTATGGTGGGTGGTTTAAATCTTTTCCAAGTTCACCTATTAATGTAGTAGAAAGTTGAGGTAGCAACCATGAAGATATTTATTTAGAGTTGTGGCTTAGTTCCAGAGTCATCACAAATCTTTTGTAACATTTCCATGGTGCTACAGAAAGCAGTAACACTAACCAGATTGTTTCCCACCAGAACATTGTTAGACACACTAAGCAATAATGAAACATAACCACAATAGATACGTTCAGAATTTGTTTTATTTAACAACAAAGTAACAAAATATCTCAACTTCAGATAATTGACTTTCTCTACTGTAAAGCAGAAAATATCAAAATAAATAACACGATTATCATCAACAAATCCAATGTTTACAAACCACAATGCGACATGAACCCACATCATGGTCATGACTTTAATTTTTTTTTTCAATTCTCCTTTTCAGTTTTCATAAACCATGGAGGTATAAATAGGCTGAACGAGAGACAGATCAATGGTTTAATGTTAATTTGGAGTTTGAGCAATAGACCAACTGGTCCCCAAAATGGTCGAATACGCACGAGACTTGCGCGGTCTATGTCCAGTTATCATATTTGAAAACATCAAGACCCAAGGCAAAAGCGCAATGCAGATGATGCTTTACAAATCAAAACTTTTGAAAAACTATTTAGATCAGAAATAATTGTTGTGAACCATGGTGGACCCAATAAGCAATACACTGGACACATTGTGATAACAGGAAACAATGCTCCACTTGATTAGATTTTTGTGTTTCAGAGATGAACGGGTCCTTTTGAATATCCCAATTATAACCCATAATTTCCCATTTGTCAATGTTCTATAGTACAAGTGAGCAAAGCTATTTACATGTACTCCAATATTAATGGTGTGTCTGGACGGCCAATTTGTGGCGATAGACTCTGTGCACAACTCATATTTCTACCTCCATGCATAAACTCAGCCGAACATTATTATAAACTTTAGGGGGGGGGGAAATAAGCTTAATGTGAGAATGTTTTGAAGTAGGTTACATTAGGGCCTATTATGACCAACGAAAAAACTATCAAACATTAACACATATTAAAAAAATATTAAATGTGCTAACTATGGCAAAAAGTTAAACACTTGCTGAGTAAGAGGCATTATATCGAAGGCATAGAACCATGTCCATAAATTGACATTTTGAGAAAATTTAGTTAAACAATTTAGTTTGAAAAGTTATTGTTACTAGTGGCTCCAATAGCTGGCTATGTCTCACTTAGCCAGGTCTGGCTGGCAGAAAATACCAGCTGAAGGACATAAACACTTCTGATTTTCCTGGAGGACATAGCCAGTTCTGTTTGTATACCCACGATATGGCACATGGCAAACACACGGGCAAACACTGTTAAAAAGGCACAAAATGGCATTGCTATATTGCACTTAGTATAGGCGTACTTACACACCAACAAAAGTATAAAAAAAATAGAACAAATAAATGAAATAATGGTAATCAAAACAATTTTGTGGGGAAAGAGAACTGCCATAAGGCCTAGACGTATAATTTCATTGCTTCAAAAACAACTGGGTGTAAAGTTTAAACTTTTTCCCGAAACATCGACAAATCGTTTTGATAAATTCCTTACTGCTCTTACGTGATATTTTTAATTTAATTACGGAAATGTAAACATTGAGCACAGTAATCAATTTATACAGTCGTCAAACTATGCGCTAACAGGTAAAAATACATCAAACCATCATGTTTTTAAGTGCCACCATCTCGATACCTTTAAATGTATAATTTAACATATCCAACATGAATTAAAAAACATGTATTTTACATACTACCGGTACCTAAAGTAGGTCTACATGTACATAGTGAGCACATTGTTAAATACAGATCAGGTTTACTTTATAATTCAAATATTTAAACTTAAAAGTACTTGACATAGAAGCAAAATAACAATGCACAAACTTAACATAATGTTTTATAAGCTTAAACTTGTTTTTGAAGATTTTCTTATTGGTGAGGTTGGTTGGTGCTGTCAAATCAGGTGGGCCACCGAGGAAACTGGATGCTCAAAGACTTTCCACGATGTGAACCCCCTGACTTTCTGCAACCAACAACCCGACACAAAAATGTCTTAAATATAAGACATTACAAAACAAAAATCAGCAGGCATATGTTTTGCCTTATTTATAAAGCACAAAAACATCAAACCATCTTGTTTTCAAAAGGTGTCACCACGAATCTCTACATTTAAATGTACAATAATTGTACATTCCAACTAACTTTAACAACATGTTTTTACATGTCAAGAAACATACAGCCAAAAGTAGGTCTACATAGTGAGCACATTGTTTAAATACAGATAAAGTTTACTTCATATTTAAAAATATGTTAACTTGATATAACAGAAGTAAATTCCAATGCACTTTAAACTTGACACCCGTATAATAACTTTAAAATCCTATGAACATGTAACATATTTCTCGACTCTGAAGGATTTGAATGCACAAAAAGTAATGTTTAATAATCTAAAACTTGCTTTCAATTTCCCTTAAAAGAAATGCATCCAGTACAAGATTCTCTGAATTTGCGGTGTGCATCATCGCCATCGCATGCCTCAATCACAATTAATATGTTCATGTTAATTTGTTTTCCTTTGGCAAGCCTTACACTTCCAAGGGAAATTTGTTTGACATGTTTGGCAAATTTATAAATTACGGGGTTCCATGACTGATTTATATAAAGGTGATTCTGTACAGTTGTATGTATCGACTGTTTCAATATGGGCCACCTGGTTCTTGCTTTCCGTCATTTTTGCTTTCCACATTTCTAGATATTTATCCTTTTCTTCATCTGGCAATGTTTTATATTCTTTGCAAAACTGCCCAAATAGCTTGGCTTGGTCAACAAAGGTCATTTGTTGATTGTGTTCTTCTTTTCTCTTTAAATGAGCATAAAACAGTGCGACATTAGCTGGTACCTTATGATGCTCGTTACTTTTTGTTGTTGATTCATGAGACTTTTTCATGAGACTGATCATGCGGATTTTTTTGCTAAATGTTGTTGATGAAGTGTTGGTTCCTGGTTTATACTTCCTAGTAAGCTTCCTAGGTCAGGCTTGTAGGCATCTCTGTTAATGAGTAAATTGTCCTCAATGCATTTGAAGACATAGCTATAATCTAAAATGGGATATCTACGATGAACACCTTCTCGTAGAGAGTCAGGCACCTTTTTGGACTTGATTATAGCCTGTGCATTAATGAGTATATTGTAAATCTTTGATGATCGTCCCTTGGTTTTCCCTGGTAAATTTTTGATTACTTTGCCACCAAAAGACAATATTTCATTTTCTAGTGTTGAATGTGTCCACTTTAAACCAGGTTGATTGGGAATATTTCCAACAAACATGAAGGTCATATCGGAAAAGATACCTGTTTTCGGCTGAAGGGTGGGCCCAGTTGGACACTGAATTGACTTTATACATTCCAGAATATTATTGTCCTCCTGAGCATGGACGGCAAATAACTTACGGATCAGGTGTCCCCTAAACATTGCCTGTATTTTACTTGCAGCTATGTGCCTCCTTACATATACTTTAAAATGTTCGCATGACTCAGAATTAATGATTTTGTATGACAAATTACGGTACATAGTAGTCAATATAGAAAGCTGTGGATCAACCTTATTTTTTCCACCATGCCGAGTAGTATGCTGAAAGTAGTGTCTATTGTGTGTGTAGTTCAGGTGCTCTCCACCTTCAGCTTGAAACCTGCTCATTGGAAAGTCTAGTGACTCCAAAAAATATGGTGCATAGTCAATAAACTTTATCATATATGGTGTCAATCTCCTCCAGGTGAATCTAATACAAAACAATTGATAAAAACATTCCGCAAGCTGCTTATAGCGATGTTTGGTCTTTTCACAGTAACCCCACAAATAGTCATCTGGATGAAGTGAACCCTGTGGTTTTCCTGGAATCAGCTGTGGTTCTGGCTCATTTTTGACTATAATGTACATTTGATAGAGGCTGTCCCAAAGTTGAGTTACAAGGTCATATTCAGTTAAAACACTAGGAATACTGGTAAAAGCTCGTACTTCTTTCGTTAATGGAACCGGAGTAACACGATGTGGTACAACGTTCTCAATGACATGTGGGAAGTCATCTTCCCTACCATGTGGTGCAGGACTTATGATGCCTAAAGCGTGGTCTTTGTTAAGGGAGATTTGTTCTGGCTTGCCACTTTTGTCAAAAAATATTTGAAAACCCTTATCGAAATACACAGTCTTCAAACACTCTTCGCACAGCATTCAAAACATAGCATTCGAGTACTATTTGAATGCTATTTACAAATAGCCTTCAGTTTATTATACATATAGGGTTGAATGCTGTAGATCGGCCTTCGAAGGCTGTATACAGCCTTCGAAGGCTGTATAGTCTTCGCATACCCTTCAGATACCCTTCCTCAGAGCCGAAATATTTAAATGAGGTACGAAGGCTATTAATTGAATGGTATACAATACCATCCGAAGGCTATAATTGAAGGGTATACAATAACCCTTGGAAGGCTATAATTGAAGGGTATACAATAACCCTTGGAAGGCTATAATTGAAGGGTATACAATAACAATCGAAGGCTATTTCAAAGGTTGTGCATTTGAAGAAATACAATTTTGAGGTATGATATACCCCATGCAGGAATCCATTAAAATTTACCTTTGTAGATCCGAGATTAAGAATGTACTATGCAGCCAAGTGAATAAACATTACACTCTGTAAATTAAAATTCTTGTTCTTGGCAAAATTTATTCCTCACTTAAAACTTAACCATGAAAAAAGTACATCATGCATTCAAGAAGTACTGTACCTATATATAGCTTCGTCCGAGTGATGTCCTTCGGGCAACTTGATTAAATCCAAATTGTGGGATCTGAGGCCCGCTTCACTAAAATTAACAATCTGTCATAAATCTCAAAATCCATCCCAAGTTACATTGTGCCGTAACTTCCGCTACGATTGTAATATATGCTACGATGAATGAAAATATTAGTGAAACGTATCCCTGATCAGCAAAAATGTATAATGTTATCATGTGTCGGAGATATATAGAATTGTCAATTTTTAGCTGAATTAAAACCACATCTCAAAAACTTTTTGTCAGGGACAGTCCTTTTAAATAGAGCTGTAAAATGGTCTCGAGCTGAGAATCTGAATCACCAAGGAGCTAAAAGCAATTACTCCTCTTACATTAAATTATTAAAGGATTATTAAAGAATTTCTATACAAACTACTTTGCCTTTACTACTGATCATATGCTGGAATTTAGCACCTTGCTAGCTGCATGGTTCCAAAAATGCCAAATATGAATTTTAGTGTACCTGTATCTGTGGAGGGTCCCCGGCATATACATAAACCAGTCTAGTGTTGAGGAGTGCTCAAGGTTTTTCCAATTACTGCAATGATCATCAATTTTTTATACAGTACTTCATACGAACGGAGTCATGTATCTCAAAATCCGTTACAAGTTGTGATATGTCCCAAATTCCACTACAATTATAAGTAATAGTGATTTAAACAAACACATCAAATAAACGTTATATGTATACGCTAGCCTAAGTTCATTGAAACACACACCTGATCAATTAAAATGTACGTGTCATACCCTAACTGAATTCAATCAATCAAAGCATCCAGGGGTGCAATTTTGTTGCACCTCAGGAGATTTGATTTTCATCCAACTTATCCACATGTTGTACGTTGCCGATTGTGTCTATTGCCTTTATTAGTCAGCGCCAGTGTTCTAGCCAGGCATACAATAGCGTATCGGGCCGATACGCTATAAATCGGCCGATACGCTATCGATACGCTATAATTTATTCCATGGTTGAAAAAAAAAAAAAAAATTCCTTTCTTCAGTTCGAGAACTAATTGTGAACAACAATAATTTGTTGCCACTGAGGCATTTATTTCATCTTGTAGGAAGCTTTATTGATACATTTTAATTGGCCGACAAATTTGTTTCTTTTCAAGAGAACGTTTTTGATGCGCCGCATTTGCAACTGTATGCGGCCTGCCGCGATCTGGAAAGAGCGGAGTCTAAAAAGTGTCTGTTGTGAGTTACTATGATCATGCTATGACATGTTTTCTGTCGGAAATTTGTTTTGAGTGAAAGTTAAAAAACAACAAAAACAACCATCAGCAAACGGTAGTTGTTGAACATCTGATGTCCGCTGAGCGCTGGCTGATGTCCGCCGGCCGCCAGCAGAAGTTCGACCTATGGAAACAGTTTCGTCTTCACGGCATCAAAACATTTGTAAATCTCATTCCAGTATCATTTCCCTACCACCACTTTGTCACCAAGCTGATATATTTTTGTTTTGTTAATTAAGAAGAAATAAATTAAGAAGATGTTATTGATGAGAAAAATTAAAAACGAAAATCGGAAATGCAAGACTTGATCGGCTGTTCCCCAGGATATGTTCGGTAGGCAGATAATTAATGTTCAGTAGGCGGGCGTATAGCACAATTGCACCCTGCAAACAGGCCTCCATTTACTTGTAAATCAGGAATAACGGTAAACACTTTCTAAAACTGTTTTTCTTCTTAATTTACATACCCGACCGCTATTTATATAATGCTGAAAGCATTATTTCTGAGCTGATATTCTCCGCCACAGGTATTAATCCACAGAATTTAATTCCACAAAACCAAACATGTCAAAGATTTCTGAAGCTTTTCCGAGGTAAAAAATTCACTAATAGTTTGCACTCAGTCGAATAAATAGATGTCACCATTCTGCTCCAACCAGTCATAACTTTTTAAGTAGGTCTAAATTTATTGTTTTAAATTTTATGCTTTGAAACAACTGATTAAAAGACGCATTTTTGCCGACAGTCGGATCACTCACTCGAGCTACTTAGCCTTGGGACAATGTATACTGGTATCCTGTATCCTGGTATGTTGTTTCATACATGTATAGTTATATAGCTTGGAAACCAGCCAAGAACCAGGTCCCAGAGGTTAATGTCACCTGGTCTGGGATTGTAAAACCACAACCTGTCAGTCATTGTCAAGTGAACAATAGCCCCAACTCTTGTCTTGGCACTAATCCCAAATTGATACATTCAACGTTCCAAAGTCGGCAGACAGTTCTTTGATGTGAACTTGTGACCCAGAAATTTTTCTTTTAAAATACTTTGAACAGACTGGAGCTAGGATAATTCTAAGGCGTCTTTACAGCTGGCCTATGTTTTTTCGCTGAGCTTTTTTATTTTATTTACGCAATAACTGTGGACTTGGAAAATAGAGCTCTTACCTGCTGTCCAATAAAATACTTTGGGTGAAGCTTGCACTGCAGGGTTTCGTTTGTAAGAACCATTTTATTTATAGTTTTGTCAAGTTTAATTTAAAGTAGGCATAAGTCAAGGCATACATTGTAATGTATTGTATGGAATTTTTGGATCATATCTGGCTTTGAATTATTGATAAAACGATTAACTTACTCACACATTTAAAGCTACAATTACTAACAACAATCCAATGTAAAGTGAATAAAACAATAATTAAGACAATAACAACATGAGTCCTGTAGGCCCTACTCCATTTAAAAATTTTAAGTTTGATATTAGTTGAGAAAAATGTGACAGAATTACATGTGCACATGTAAACATGTTAAAACCTACCAATTGAAAAGCAATAAATATTTTTATGTCTAAAAAAATATGGTTTTGTGTGACAAATTATATTATGCAATATGCCCCTAAATAGCCTCAGATTGCACCAGAGAGCATCTACAACCTAAAAGTTTCCCAGGGCCCTTAAGCGGGCCCCGGACCCCACGCCGTTGTGGCTTCGCGCTACGCGCTCGCAGATTCGTGTCGTACAAATGCCCCTACGCTATAATTTAATCCTGGCTAGAACACTGGTCAGCGCGCAGCATGTTCAAAAGTTGTTCCGTGTATTCGCTACGCACGCATAGATCGTTCGGTTAAAAATGCATACGTAATGAGCTATAGACGTCCCATTTTCGAAAATCATTTAAATATCAAGATGAATTTTCAAAAATATGACAATTATGAAAATGTTTTTGAACAAAAATAAACAATTTCATGAATTATATAGTTTAGAATGCACATACGAAACTATATCGGCCCAGGAGTTTTTCCAGGGCTACTACTGAACTCTTGTTTTTTTCTCTCACGAATTTCCAAAATGCACGATAGTGTTTTTTCCTGCAAATAAAATCTCATGTATTGCCTCGCCTCATTATAGCAGGCTGCGCGCTGACTGTTATACTGTGTTGCTTATCTTGTTTATATCTTGATTGCTTTGTCGTCCCTTCTTGCGTTGGCACATTTTTGGTTAATTTTGGCATTAAATGTCTGCTGATCCAGTTGATCCCATTTTGTGTTTGGTGGCCATGGTGCGAATATATTCTGAAGAAAAGTAACAAGTTTAAGGATTTAATAGATGTAATAATTGCATCAGGGATAAAGAATACAATTTTTGTTTTACCCTTACACTGATGTGTGATAAGCACTGTATATTAAGTGCTTTCCGAGTCCTGTGGAAAAACTCCACAGGTTACTCGAGTGGGTTTCAAACCCACAACCCTGCATTCTAGAGCAGATGTTCTAGAACCACTGAGCGTGCTCGGTGACGAGAAGCCAGTTCGAATCCTGTAATTTGCAGCCGGTACCGCAAACAATTCAATAGATGTAATAATTGCATCAGGGATAACAACAAAATGGACGACAACAAATGTTTATTATTATCTCTCCGGTCAAATCTGGGACGCATTGATCGTGGTCAGTGTTCCCACCGAGTGTAGAATGCAGTAAATTGCACTATGCATTTGGTTACCAACGCACTGAATAGTCACAATTTGTCCCAGATTTGACTGGAGCAATAATATGTAATGTAATGTAATAAAGCATTTATAATGCGCCATCTATCTAGAGAAACCTATTCCGAGGCGCAAATAATTTTGGCGCATTTAGCTGCCATGCCATTCCAGAAACACCGGGCAAGCCCTTCTCTTTACGATAAGTGTCCTGGGTTCTTTTACGTGCATTACACAACACACGGGACCTACAGCTTTACGTCCCATCCGAAGGACGAAGCAATTACGATTAAGTGTCTTGCTGAAGGACACAAGCGCCGCGACAGGCCAGGCCGGGATTCGAACCCACATTCTGACAACACCAGAACTCGAGTCCAACGCACTAGACCGCTCGGCCACGACACCCCACATGTAGTATACTATTTATTTTCAACTTTCACCTTTAAGACTTGCAATAAATTGCTTCAAATGTCTAATTTTCTTGTAATTGCCCGACAAAACTAACCTCTGACTGCAGCTATCTTTGTCTGATCAAGTGGGGGTCGCATGTTTTCTCCTTTTGTCTTGATCCCTTGACCGCAGGAAGACGCTAACTGCGCCTGTGTGAACAGACTTGTGATAAGTCCATTCAGGAGGTAACCTGTAGCATTCGACGCTTTCTTCTTCAGTGCAGATTGCTCAAGGGTGTATAGCCGTACACTGCCCACTTTCACATTGCAGAATCTTTCTGGATCCTTGGGATCTATAATCAGCTGCTTCTGTAAAATATATTTTAAGAATAAACCACATTCGTGCATAAAAATTACAGATACGTCGGACGCTATGACTAAACTCGTCATTTCTGACTTATTTATTAAAAACACATGCTTGACATTGATTTCAAAGCATATAGACACAACAGAGTGCAGCTGTATGTGTTGGAACAATATTACTTACCATGTTCCTGTTAGCATCAGAAGTTTCCTGCTGCACTGGCATGGAAGAAATGGTGCTTGGTATGGTGATTTGTGATGAGCTTGGTGGGTTGAGGGAGCTTGGTGGGTTGAGGGATCTTAGTGGGTTGAGGGGCGATGATCCTGGTGCGTTGAATGTAGAGGAGTTGATGGGTGTGGCAGTTGGTGTAGATGGGACGGCAGTTGGTGTAGATGGGACGGCAGTTGGTGTAGATGGGACGGCGATTGGTTGAGGGTTTGCAACTCTCAACAGGAGATCTGACAAGGCTCTCATATGATATCTCGTCTTCTCTTCAAATCCACCTATAGATGTAAATAAGCAAATAAAACCCAATTGGTTAAATGTCATGATTGAGTAGTTGAGTTTTTTGTTTTAATATTAAGAAAATAGAAGCATATGGTACCTGCATATAGCTCTTTCCTAAGAGCATCACTTTCCTCCTGAGCTTGCTGAAGCTGTGTCTGTAAAGAATACATCCTTGAGTTGGCCACACCAAGCTGTAACTCTAGTCGTTCTATTTTTTCTAATTGCGTTTCCAAATTGATATATGTGTTTTCTTGTGCAAAATTATGGATGATATTGTCACACTGCCAGCTGGTGCTGTCGTCAAAGGTGTCTTGTGCTGGTTTATTGTCCCGATGTTTTGGCGAGTTGTCCCGATGTTTGGGCGAGTTGTCCCGATGTTTGGGCGAGTTGTCCCGATGTTTGGGCGAGTTGTCCCGATGTTTGGGCGGGTTGTCCCGATGTTTGGGCGGGTTGTCCCGATGTTTGGGCGAGTTGTCCCGATGTTTGGGCGAGTTGTCCCGATGTTTGGGCGAGTTGTCCCGATGTTTGGGCGAGTTGTCCCGATGTTTGGGCGGGTTGTCCCGATGTTTGGGCGGGTTGTCCCGATGTTTGGGCGGGTTGTCCCGATGTTTGGGCGAGTTGTCCCGATGTTTGGGCGAGTTGTCCCGATGTTTGGGCGAGTTGTCCTGATGTTTGGGCGAGTTGGCCTGTTCTCGCTGTGAAGTGTTTCCAATCACTGAATGAAATCCAGCCAGCATCGCCATACCTGCAAAATTTTCTGCAGCACAAAAAGAACATAACAAAAACTATTTTTCTGGCAAAACCAAAGTATCATGACCTAAAAATAGCTGTTTAACGAGTTTAATAATGGATTTGAGTGTAGCCGTTTTGCTGGTTTTCAATAGTTTATACACATCTTTTTCTTCAAAAAGCTTAACGTCACATGGTATCGTGACACTTGGCCCTCATCGGCTGGGATTTTATAATTGACAAATTATGTCTCGCGAGAAATAATCGACTTACATTGCTTATATCGGAAACGACTTCCGGGTTAGCTACATTTGGACCACGTAATAATGAACTTCCGGCAATAAGGAAGCCAAGTGTGCCTTTCGCAGTGAATTTTGGTTCTTTTTTGCTTTGATCAATGCAGTGATTATAGTTATTATAGCTTAATTGCTGCACTTACTTGCTTCTGATGTACTTGCTGTTGCCTTTGCATTGTCCTTTTTCTTCGATGGTACGTTGCTGGCTGTACTTTTTGCATCTGTAAGTTTAAAAGAAAACAAACCGATAATGTTTTTAAGAAACAATAAACATTGATATTTATACAAGTTGAACATACTTGGCCATATGTATTATGCCATATCCCGGTACTGGGAATCCTATTTTCATACTCTGCACACAGGTTAAGAATCTAATATGACATAGATTATCAATTATCCTCACTACATGTAGATCGAAGAGATTCAGAGTGTGCTGAAGCTGTGGAATTTGATATTGCAGGAAGTCCACTACACTTAACACACCCTTTTGTGCATGGGTTGTGAAAAGTTGTTTACTATTTCTTTTAAGAAGAAAATTATAATATACTAAAAAAATTAATTACCTGAGCATGTTTTGCCTTTCTTCGAATCCTTTTTATGTTCTGATTTCCTTTTTTGGGGTACTCCTGCATCACCTGGGAGGTTAAAAAAAAAAAAGAAAGCACTTAGCTGCTGATCGATTAAAACAACATCATTTGGGGTGGGGTCTGAAGTAGGGCCAGTTTCAAAATAGGGATAACCACTGTACTGAGATATTTCAGAAACCGTTGCAGATTTAAAATTGCTCTTTTTGGTTAGAATTACATTCATTCTGAATGGCGCCCACAGTAGTGCTTTATGATGACCAAAAATTTCACATCGTTACACAAAATTTTCTAGTTAAAAAAAAAAGTGCCTTATAGTTTTGCCGTTTCGTAAAAACGACGACAAATTAATCAAAAAGTGAAAATGAATTGAATCAAATTATATAAATGAAGTAAACGATGGAGGTTCTATAGTGAATATAAATTATTTGATATAACAAATTGTTAAAACAGCCAACTATATTCTCCAGTAACATAATTAATCCAAAGATGGGAGTAAGAAACGAACACTTGCATATTTACATGTACATGTACATGTATGTACTCACACGTTCCATTGCTGTGTAATCGTTTATTGTCTGTGCTACCATCCTTCTCAGGTACTTTGATGCCCTTCTTTTTCTCGCACTCGATATCCTTTGTCAGTTCGGCTTCAGAAAATTACAACAATAATTGTAAATAAAAAAATTAAAATACTGCAAAAGGATCAAGTGAAAATACAAACAAAACAAATTTGCAAAAACAATAGACACAATCGGCGAACGGAGTCACGTGACTCATAGTGGGTATACAATGTAAACAAACCAAGCAACGTGCAAAAGCATGGCTTCTTCCGAGTGCTTCTCCTTTTGGTGCGATTTTAAATATGTTTAACTCCTTTACATAAAAATACACCACAGACTTAAAAAACATTTTAAAATATTTTCAGGAAGTGGCCAAATTTTTGCAGGATGGGGGGTCCCCATAGATAAAACGGTCCCCATAGATAAAACGGTCCCCATAGATAAAACCCCGATAGGCACTATAATTATACTCACCTATTGTTTGGTGGAACTTTCCTGCAGCCCCCCGATTTCCACTTTTATTTAATAAGTCCATTTCAGAATTGCCCATCTCGGTTAGCATCTGTGATACACTGTCATCACCCTTGCTCATGGTAACTGCTTTACTGAATTTTGGCAGCCGGTCACTACATGCCTTTTTAGCTGTAAAAACAAAATATACATGATTGATACTCAATGATAGGCCCAAAATACAATACAAAAAGAAAACAACACTGTGAATTTTAGAGCATAGTTGGCTGAATAATTGTTTAGACTCAGCACATACTGTATGCGCACAAGCGTATCACGCAGCAATGCATTTCGGCAGTGCACGACATACATGTACAAAAAATGTACAATAACTACATGTATGGCAACAGTGTACATGCTGTTCCAGACGAAGATGTGCACGATCATTTAAAACAGGTGTAGGCTAGGCCTATACTTAAACAACTTTTCATCAGACAAGTTAAATCAACATTGCCGTTAGGCAAAAAACACAATTGTTTGAGGGTTTTGTACAGCCCTGATGACGTACATGTATAGGCCGATTAAAAAAATTACTCGAATATGAAAAAAAAATCCTGTTTTTCATCAGGAAATGAGCTAAAACTGGGGCTTCATTTTTTTTAATTGTGTAGGAATTTGGCTTAATTTTCCAAATCTTAGTCATTGTTACAATTGTTAGTTTTGTCATAGGCCCATGCATACATGTATCTTGAAAAATGTATAGGGGCCTAGGCCTAACAGACACACGTCGTTAGGCCTACTCAATTCAGTCTTCCCTTTGTTGCAAGTACATGTTGTACTTGTAGTTACCCCACAAGCAATAGCGTGTACGCGCACGCACACAATCCAACTTGGGTACGAGTTGATTTGGGTACGAGTTGATTTGGGTACGAGTTGACTTGGCCTAGCCTGGGTACGTACACTGTACGTAGGCGTACTACGTCGCGAGTTGGGTACTAAGTAAAAAAAGAAAAGACTGACGAACGTTACTACAACTTACAAGTAACGTTACTAACACAACTGTTAGTAGTACTTGTTGTCACTCGTGTCATATTTTTTAGCTTACCTGGTGCCTTAAACAGAACAATGCCGTTGTACTCCACGAGCTGTTCTTTGTACGAGCCATCGCCATTGTCGACTATTGTCGGCCATTGGCAGGTAACGGTACTGCCGATTTCCACATCATCACGATCAGTGCCACTGCCAGTCATTACCACTTCAGAGCTCTTGTGAATATACGACTCGCGCTCGAGAGGATAGTATACCACCAAATACATGACATTCTTCTGGTTTGGTTGAGGTGGCATTGTCAGGTTTATAACTGTACTTCACAATGTGAAAGCTACGTTTACTGGTACATGTATTGTGAAGGAAATGTTTCAAAACTCTAATTTTGCGACACGGTCTCCATCAATAAATACTTCTCTAGCCGTCGCAATAAATTTCAAAAGGGCGCGAATGTTTTTCTGATTGACCTTTTAGGCATACAGCCCACGTATTGACCAATCACTGCCGCGAATAGCGCGTCTCCCGATATGATGTCATTTACTCAGCAATAATCAGCGGTCTAGAGGGCACTGCTGCGTTGCAAGCATTGATCCCAATTCTCTCTAATGGGGATCAATGGTTGCAAGCGATTGGTTGGTACGCTGACCGCTCCCTAGACCGCTGATTATTGCCTAAGTCAAATAACACGGGCCGCGCGCCGGGAGCGTGGTTGGTTAGAGGTTGAAGGTCATGAAGGTTTTCCTTTTTTTTCGTACACGGATAGAATTTCGTAAAAGATTTTTTTTAAGTTTCAAATTCAGTAAATTGATACAATTATCGATAGCTAAAAATCTAATATTTAATATCATATAAAAATTATATTGGAAGCATCTTCTAAAAAAAAACAATTTTTTTAATGTAAAGTTTCGGCTGTCTAGAATATAATTATGTGAACGTGGTTAAGTTGGTGGATGCGAAGGTACGAAATGACTCGAAAGCGTTACACATGTAGTACTAGTAGGCCTACATGTACGTGTGGGTTGCAAATTCCTTGCGCTCTAGCACTTAGCAGTCTAAAACAATTCTCAATAGAATACTAGTATAGGCCTAACGTTACATTTGTAATTGTAGTTTCTAACGTTAGTTAGTTACCCGTTCTGTTAGTATTGATTCCAAAGATTATTATGGCAGAAGAAGTAGGCCTAGGCCGAAGTGCCTCCGGTGTTGGAAGCGATGTGAACGGAGATAAGACTAAGACTCAGAGTCAGAGAAGTGGACGACGACGTGGCCCGTATACTAAATGGGTGTCATGGATGTCGGAACCAGTACAAATTCAATCTGGAGCTGTACCAGAACTTCACGTCGAAGCAGAAGACAGTCAAGACACAGTACATGTAAGCTAGTATAATAATAATAAATATATATTTTTTACGTTGTCACCAATAACTGTTGTGATTCAAACAACATGGCGGACTTTAATTAAACCAAAGCCAAGGGCGAAGGCAGATCATGTCAGAGAAAGCCTTTTGCTTTTAACTTTTTTTATACATTTTGAGAGGGCGAATTTTACCTGTCCTAATAATGTAAACGATGGTTATGCTTATGACTATGACTAGCACACACATGGGGGAAGTGGTATGTACGAAAATAGAGATATTGATGTCAATAGTCAAATTGCCCTCATGTGATGTGTGGACCTAAGTTAGTAGTCCGAGTAACTTGGACCCACATTGGCCTTTTTTAACATTTAGACATTTTCTGGCAATGTGGGGTCCAAGCAAGATGTCTCCCCTGGACAACAAAGCAACCTAGCTAGGTGTTGGATTTTTATTGTTCAGAAACAATGCTCTGGGGATTAGGGTTAACAAGATTAGCACTTATAGCAGACATACTGTATAGTGGTTTGTGTGTGAAAGAAAAACAATATTTCCGAATTGGGCAGCATTGCACTCCAAAATGTAAAAATTTGACTAAGTATTTTGAAAAGTAAAAAATTGCTCACTACAGACTATCATAGATGTGATCTGTATCATCTAAAAAAATCCTACAGAATACTTTTGTATTTACTTTTTACTTGCAGGTTGTACCTCCAAAAATCCCAAGGTGTGGTTCAGCTGTTGATATACATGTACATGACGTACCTTCGGACACCTGTATGCCTGATCCATCAGGTTACGATGATGTGAAATATAGCGACTATATTCAGCCAATCAATGACCATGAAGATGAACAACTTGATTTGCTTCTTTCAGATTTACACTCGGTAGTTCAAGCAGAGTGTCGTGAAGATCTTGTTGATGATAATATTCCTGAACAATTAGCCACAATAGCCGATGATGTTCTTCAGGCTGCCGAACATGAAACTGAAGAAATGCTCAATGTAGATGAAGACCAACATGAAGATCCTCTTTTGTATGATGGGTCAAGGCGACATTTAGGAGTTGTAATGTTACTGCTCAGTTGTTTCATGATTCGTTTCAGATTGTCCGACGAAACGATGCAATATTTGCTGATACTGTTGCAGTTATTGTTACCTGAAAACAACTGTCTAGTGCGATCGCTACATAGCTTCAAGAAATATTTGGGGAAATTAATATGTGCACCCATACTACAATACTACTGTGCCCATTGCTACACCCATGTTGGAAAGGAAGCAACAAGATGCACAAATGAACGCTGCATGAAAGACTTAACAGTGTCAGGCGCTGTGGCATACTTTGTTTTACACAGTATAATTTCTCAACTTCAAGTACTGTTTAAACGCAAACGTTTTACTGAACAAATTCGCGAGCATCGTTTTTCTCATTTCCGGTCTAAATCTGCTGGTACATTAAATGATGTGTATGATGGCATACTGTACCAAGATCTCTACAGCAAAGGCATTTTGAACAATCCCAACAACTTGTCATTTGCCATGAGTACAGATGGCGTTGCAATTTTTAAAAGTTCGAAAATCTCAATGTGGCCAGTATATATGCTGATTAACGAATTACCACTTGCTGAGCGAAAAGCAAGAGAGAACATCCTATTTTACGGCATATGGATATCACCACGGAAGCCAATGATGTGGAGTTTTCTTAAACCAATGTTTCATGAGTTGAAACAACTTGAGAATGGTGTGAATTTTGTGGACCATAATGGAGAAGAATTCCAATGCCAAGCAGCTCTGTTAACTTGTACGTGCGACCTTCCAGCAAAGGCCCTCGTTGCAAACAGCATGCAATTTAATGGGAAATTTGGCTGTTGGCATTGTCTACAGGAGGGTGAAAATTACCGGACAACATCTGGGGGAAACTGTCACGTATACCCATACAATGCAGGAGACCCATCAGGACCGAAACGCACTGTAGATGACATAGAACGGGACGTTGATCAAGTTGTTGACAAAATGAACCAAGGTCGAAAGGATTATGTAACAAATGGTATCAAAGGGCCTTCTTGGCTCATGTACTTAAGCTGGTTCCACTTTGCCAATGGGTTTGTTATTGATTATATGCATGGCATTTGTGAAGGCGTTACCAAACACCTCCTTAAGCTATGGTTCACAAGCACGCACAGAAGAGAAAAATATTCATTCTTTAACCAGAGACGAAAGGTTAGTGATTTGTTAACAAATATAAAACCAACCATCAACATTACACGTGTTCCTCGAGGTTTAGATGACTTGGCTTTTTGGAAAGCTTCAGAATTTCGAAATTTTTTGCTGTACTGGGGTGTTCCAGTTCTACGAAATATTTTAGATGAAATGTATTTGCTTCATTATATTTTACTTGTGAAGAGTATATACCTGTTGTCAAAGGCAAGCATCACTGAAGATGACTTGAATAGCACACATCTGCTTAGATGAGTTTGTGAAACATTTTCAAAATTTGTACTCGCTCCAATTCATGACTATGAACATCCATCAGATTGTGCATCTTGTGGATGTGGTGAAAGCAACTGGACCCTTATTTGTTAACAATAGTTTTGTGTTTGAGGACATTAACGGATTCATCGTGTCTCATATACACGGAACTCGGGGAGTTGATACTCAAGTTATACATACAATAAATATAATTCAGGCCATACCAATATTACATGAACAATATGCGATACAAGACGATGAATCGTTAGCTTACATAGAAAAAATGTCGGGGATCTCGCGCAAGTCGTGGAAAGTGATAGATGATGGCATTTATCAAATTGATTTGACCAAGGAAAGAGTAGTTTCTAGTGATGATTTTGTTTCCATTAACCAAAAGTATACTGTTGTATCAAGTGTTGTCAAATGCTGGAAAAGGATCTATATGAAAACTAATTCTTCCTATATATATGCTATATCATACCAGAAATTAATCAGGCGCAATCAAAGTGTAGTCAAATATATGGATGGAGATGTATGCAAATTTGGTTCAGTGAAGTACTTTGCAGAAATTACGCACTTGTCAATACCAATCAATGTAGCTTTGGTGAATCCATTTCCATGTATTGGTGAATATAATCCCAAAGATCATATACATTCTTTTAAGCCACAGTTGGACAAGGTTGATGTTGTTGATTTGAAGAATATTTTGGCTTCATGTTTGTATGTTAAAGTAGGCACCGATGACTTTATCTGTGAATTTCCAAATAGGTATGAACAAGACTAGTCGTCAATTTTTTTTGTGGGGGGGGGACACAAAAATACAAATATGTGTATTTGTTCAAAACTTGCCAAATTTGCCCATTTCTTCAGAATGTCTGGGGGGCCTCAAGTTTTTTTGTTTTGTTTTTTGGGGGGGTGACAAAAATACCAAAATTTGTCCAAAACTTGCCTCCATGTAATTTGCAAATTTTGGGATTAATGACATACTGTACCTGACTGTAATAGAAAATATGCTCTTTGAAAATTCATGAAGTACCGGTATTACTGTGGTGTGTGTACCGTACATACCTGTAAGTATATGTAGAGATACTATAGGGTTTTCACTAACACTAACAGTAATATTACATGTATAGTAAATGAACTACATGTGTAGTAAACTGACTTTTTTTTTTAATTGCCCAATCGAGTGAATTGGATTGTCAATTTCTTTGTTCACACTAAACAATGATTTAAAATTGTACCCAGGCAGTTTCCCTTGTTTATTAAATGAATTGGATTGTGTCTCATAATTAATGTTGCACTGAAAATTGTATGTATATTTCAATTCTGGAAATTCATAAACAACTTCAATGTACAGTATAACAGTACACTAACAGAATTTGAAGTCCATGTTTTTCTATTTTTAAGTCTAACCCAATTCAATGTTCTATAAACATTTATCTAGTTTTGTTTCATAGCAGACCCCTTCCTTCCCCATTTGGTAAACAAAACTTTAACTTGGTCGAAATAACAAGTTTAAGGTCTACATGAAGGAGAAATGTAATCAACAATTTTAACCCTGTTCCCCTCCGTCCCTACTATAACTGTATAAACGAAACATGATGTACATGTACATGTAAAATGTATCCAGGCCTGTGCATTGCAATCACCTAGCCCTAGTAACGTAAGCTTAGCGTCATGTACTTTAACCAGTTCACGTCGGGATTATTTTAACATTGACTGGGCCCTGTAGCGGGTTTATTTTTTCTGAACATCGATACCAGGCGGTTCAGGCTGGCATCTGTGGGTAAGCACACCCGGCCTTGCCAGCTGAGAGACGGTCGCTGACATATTTCCGGACTCGTTCCCAGTTGCTCGTGGCGTGCTTATTCGTCATCCGATTTGAGTCCCGGAAAATATTTGCGTCTATACACGGCCTCCGACGCGAACAATGTACATTGGTTAAGTACAATGTACATTCACATTGTACATCACACTGCTGACTGAGTAGTTGTAAGGAAAGCCTTTAAGGTGAGCATGTACACGTACTTGTAAACGTGTACATGTACAATATGTTACATGCCATCGCTTCAACAGACAAGTCCATTTACATGCATCATGTACATGTACGTGCACATAAATGGCAAATGCCTTAAAAAGTTAATCAGGAAAAATGAAAATGATCCATGCTCTCATCAGCTGTTGTGTATCATACATCACATACATGTAGTTACAATTTGTTTTATTAGGGGAGTGCTTGCGTTAAAGAAAAATGTAAACCAGCTTGAATCGTGTATATATATAGAGTTTTACTCAAAATGTTTTCTAAGTATTATAGCATTCAAGCTCCTGAATGTTAAAAACCAGTTTGAATGGTATATTTTTACTCAAAAATGTTCTACATGTAAGTACAACATGCATAGCATTCAAGCTTCTGAAGGTTGTAAACCAGTTTGAATGGTAAATTTGTATTCAAAGTCCAGCATTCAAATTCAATCATGGCTTGAATGGTGTCAACACAAACACCATTCAAAAAATCCAAAAATGAATGCTATACAGCCCACAGCATTCAACATTTGAAGGCTATCACCATTCAATACCATTCGGGTTCACTGAAATTGAAGGCTATATTAGCTTGAATGCTGTTGAATGGTATAAAACCAGCATAATACCCTTTGAATGTTGTTTGAAGAGTATTCGAAGGCTATAATACCATTCATGTTTGGTAAGGGAATTTCCTTGTCGTACTCCTCTTTTATTTATATTTGAAACTAAATTATCCAAAAGCTGTTTGGTTGAAGGAACATTGCCTTGAACTTGTTGGCTTTTGTTTCCCTCGGACATAATTTTTTCAACTTCCAGGCTCAAAAGCTTTTCTACAATTCTTGCCAGGCCATGCATAGTGTCGAATACAATGTTACACAAAGGAATTGACGGAACTATAGACTCGGGGTGTTTTCTGTCAAGGTGGATTTTCATGTCCGTCCGTAGTCCACTTGGTGCAATTTCACCTTTCTGGTCCTTTGGTGCCAAGTGATAAAAATTCCAACCCGTTTCTGAGGTAGGGCTTAATTTCTTAGAACCATCAAGCATTTTAATAATAAACATATAATCACCACTGAGAAAAAAATTATTGCTCTTATTACTGCTCTTATTGACAATAATCATTTGTTCAATAAAGTTATGTTTTGCAATATTCATTTCTAAATTGTCCCTGGAATCACTTTCATAAAAAATGGAAAATGGATAGGTATGATCTGGGCTCTGATAAGGAATCTTATTTAAGTAAAATTCATTATTTAAAAAAGACAAAGTAAGAAATGTACTATGACGGCCTCCAATTTCCCGTCCATCTCCCCACAATCGAATATTTAGGTTTCCAGTGACGAATGGATATCTGTGAAAAAGAACTTCCAAAAGACGTCCTGGATCAACAAACCATCCTGTAGAAGTACGCTTTGGTAATAGGACGGCTTCAAACTCAGCTTTGTACTTATGTTTGGCTGCTTGCTCTTGCGCATATGAAGGTAAAACACCTGGGATTGTTTTCCTCAACTCACCAATAAGTCGTTTACCACTAAAATTATCTATAAGGTGAATCGTATCCTCAGGTTTGATAGGGTGAACGAATTTATACATGTCATGAATACATTCTTGTGTTCTCTTTTTTGCATGAGAAGAGTTCTTTCCCTGACTGTCAAATGCACCCTTCATTACATACAGTAAATCTTCCTTTCCCAAAAAGCCATTAAACTCGCTTTTAGTATCAGTATTTTTCATCTTTGGTCCAGTTAAAGTCTGAACCATGGCATCCAATAAAGGTTTCTTGTCACCTGAATAATCATGTTTAGCTAATTCCTGCAATGAGTCTTTCGTCTTCAAATGTATGTCTGGTGTTTCTTCTGAAAAACAAAGAGCAGCAAGCCTCTGAGTTTCCACTGTCAGATCATTCAACATGGCCCTTTTTCTACCTTTGTCCCCGGGTCGGAAATCAGTCAACAAAACTTTCAATGCATCCATGCTTATATATTTCCTCTTGGACTTCTGCTCTAACGTATGAAAAGAAACAGAAGCATCAATACCGTTCTTCTCTAAACACGAGTCTACGTACTTCCACTGATTTTTCTTTACATGGCTATGAAATCCTACATGATGTGCAATTTCCTCAAATGAAAAAAAAATCTGTTCACAAATAACAAGCACCGGAACTGAAATTTTACACAAGGTTACAAATCTTTTCTTAGTTACGGGTATGTTTGCATCCTCTTCCGTGTTGTATGTAGCATGCAATTCTGACCCTTGTTGATCGCGAGAACCGTTCTTATCATCTCCACCAGTTGCAAAAGAGGTAATCTCTGTTTTGACTGTAGATTCTATTGTGATCTTCTGAATGGCATCCTTCACTACTCTCTTTTTGTTTTTTTTGTAGCAGTTACCATCCCTTAACAGTTCTAAGAGGGCCTGCTGTAGAATCCAAGCTCTTTTCCTCCCTCTAATAATTAAGAAAACTGCTTGTACATTACAAAAGTTGCTTTCCAAAACCTCATCAATTTTAGAGTAACCTTTGTTAAAGGGTATACCTGCCACCTTCAAGACATGGTCACAAGAAAAATAAACCTCGTTATTGAAAACAGTGTATGGAACACTGTTACCACATATTGTGACAAAGAAAATATTTACTAAATCGTCATTAAGTTTCCTTGTAGGTACCAAAGACCGTTGCCCTTCTACTAGTAGTCCAGGTGGAGATTTCCCTTTTCGGGGGGTGCTTACTTCTTCACCCTTCAGTATCTTAAATGTACCTTGTTGGTTTTCTTTTCCTGGAAATACTTTTGAAAACTCTCTTTTATCAGATGTTGCTGTATTCAGAGTTAATGGAGTGAGTGGTTTTCTGACTTTGCCAAAATCATTGTCCTTGTTTTTTTCAGTGCATAAAAGACCGTCACATTTTTTGTCAAGGGACTTGTTGCCTGAAAATGACTTGCCAGGATGAGCTCTAGGGGGATCCACCTCTTTGGTTCTTGACAAAAGACTACCACTAGTATCAGGGGCATCATCCTCCATAGGCTCAGTTTGCTCCCTGATGGTAGAAGACATACCGTTGCATGCAGGAGCGGGCTTGGGCTCTGAAAATGTCTTGCTAGAATTAACTTTAGGGGGATTCAACTCTTCCGCTTGTGATGAAAGACTAATAGGGGCATCATCAAACACCATCGGCTCAGTTCGCTCCCTGATGGTAGAAGTCATACCGCAACATGCAGGAGCGGGCTTGGGCTCTGACAATATCTTGCTAGAATGAACTTTAGGGGAATTCAACTCTTCCGCCTGTGATGAAAGACTAATAGGGGCATCATCAAACACCATCGGCTCAGGTCGCTCCCTGATGGTAGAAGTCATACCGCTTTGTGCAGCACTGCCAGTCAGTGATGGGAACTCATCAATGGAACATTTATTAATTTGTCTAGCATACACAATGATATGTACACCATCATGACTTTGGTCCAACCTCACACTATGATCCAATAACCTCCTGTTCTGCCTCATAGTAGTATCCTTCTTTGAAGCGGCAGCTGCATAGCTTTGTCTTCCGAAAGGTGCATGCCTAGAGTCCAAACTGTCGCGGAAAACAGCACCAGCAAAAGTTGGATATGTTGACACGACAGCATTCAAATCATCCAGCACAGCATATTCATTGTTAACTCGAACAATACAATAAAAATGCCCGGGTTTCATCATCACTGCTGAACTCAAGATGTATTTAATCCTGTGAACAGTAACACACTCGTCAACAACAACTTGGGGGACCTGCGTATTCTTCCCTTGTGCGTCAAGTCCGAGAGTTACAACAATAAAATTGGACATGTCATAACATCTTTTGTCATCCAAAATATGTAGAGGGACTGAGCAAAGGTCACAAATGGCATCCTTGCACTGGTGTCTAATGGCTCTGTCAATGACATCTGTTAAACCTGCAGAAATGTTTCCTTCATGTTTTGAGTTTACGGTTTGGTCATAGAAAAGAACTGGTTCAATAGTTCGCATTACAGGAAAATCAATTCTACAGTTATGACAGGTACCAAAGCCATTGTACCTAGTGAGGAATTTCCTACTTTTATCTCCCAGTCTCTCAAATGCCTGAAGAATTTCAGCATCCGAACGTCCTTTTGGACTGTAGCCTCCAACATTTAAAGACAACCAATTCCACAATTCCTCACGGATTTCACATGAGGGGCCAAATACTTTACGCAACTTGCAAAGTTCTATCAAACGCGCTAAAATGGGATTTGACCCACTAACGTTACACTCTGGGTCAAACTGATAGACTCCAAAGTAATACACCTCCGCTAAAGTATCTATTCCACAGGAAGCTTTAAGAACTCCGTGATCATGAATAGTGCACTTTAAAGCATTTTTAAAGTGCTTTACATCTCTACATGACAGCTCTTTACTCATACAAATCATGGTATAGCATAAAAAACAAAGATCATGATAGCAAAATTCACCAAAAGCAGTAACACCTAGATGACAATAGTCAACTGGCACAATCAAGCCTGTACGACAGTATACATGTGTATACAGTACAGCATGTAAACCCCTTTGTTCAATCACCCATATTTTGGTTATTTGTAAACTTGTTCATATCATTGCACATATCAATGGGAAGTGTATTCCTTCCATTCACAACGAGACCACATTTGTAACAATCACTTGTTTGGGGGCATCAGTAATGGTGGTGGTGGTGGTGGTGGGGGGGGGGGGTCTGATACGGAAAGTGCCAAATCTGCACACATTCATGCATGGTCGGTCACTAAACACTGCTATTCTAGTCTCAAAACAGTGAGTCTTATAGTCAAAGTGGCAATTTTTCTTGGGGCAGGTTGAAGCTGGTGTTCTCGAGATTGGATAAACGTGGCAAGATAATGTTTGAAGTGGACACCAAATGACCACTTTGATAAAGTGAGCAGTACCAAAGACTCACTGTTTTGAGACTGGAATATATGTAGCAGTGTTTAATGCTCAACCATGCATGAACATATGCAGACTTGGCATATTCTGTTTCAGTCCCCTCCGCATTCACAACAGAGTTGCTGAGCCCCCAAACAAGTGGTTGTTACAAATGTAATCTTGTTGTGAAGAGAAAGGAATAAGCTTTGCATTGATATGCGCCATGATATGAACAGATCACAAATAACCAAAATATAGTTGATTGAAAAAAGTTTCAAATTTTTTTTACGTCCTTTTTAAAATTTACACTATGTACAATAATGGTCTATGTACAATGTACATGGTGCATAATTTATGTACAATGTGTGTGGGGTGTTTTTTTTTTTTGTTTTTTTCGGTGCTAAAACAAGGAAGAAAAGGATCAACATGATCAACAAAGAACAATTTATACTGTAGACTTACAACTAACTAAACTGCTGGCATGTTGTACATTATACAACATATTTTATCAACTAATCTATTATCAGCTAATCTAGTATATACGGGGTCGGGAAGGGCACATATACTACCCGCTCCATTTTTTCCCAAAGATTACGACCGAATTTCATGAATCTTGCCACAAATGTTCAAAACAAGTGGAAATCTGTTTAACAGGTTTCTAAATAAACTTAAAAAAACATTACAATCGTGTGACCCCAGGTCAAGCAAATGGTTGCCATGGCAATAGTTAACAGTTAAGGACTTTTGATTTATTTTGGGGAACCGTAAAAAAAAATAACGGGTAAAAATGTTAGGGGCGCACAACAGTTGATCACTATTATGTTGATTTTCTTTTTAGATGTGATCAAAGTTAGCTTTACCGGTTGATGTTCTCCAAGACTGGTTGAGATATTAATTAAAATGTAAAAGTCGAATGCTCACACTCTGACTCATCCGTCAGATTAAACATGTTTCAAGTTTCTTTATAATATTTTAACGACAAATAAAACATCTCAGTACGCAAGGATTTTATTTTTTTAAGGCAAGTGTGGGAGAAATGTTCTCAGGCAAATTTTGGTCAAATTTTAAAAGAAAAACAATGAACTGAAAATTTACTCCCATCTTTTAAACCCTGAAGATAAGCACATGTACACGTACATGTGTGTGATACCAGTTAGTTCAGTAACTAACCGTTTAAATGAAACTTGCATAATCAGTAAGCCGGTTATTAGCCGATAAAACTTGGTTGACGATCATGGACCCTGATGTAGAGCACACCTGGTTGAACCAGGGCTGCAGTGTGCAGTTTAACTGTTTATCTATCCCCCTTGACTCTGCATGGTATTAATATGGTTTTTTGGACGAGCACATTTGTTTAAAAACAACAAAAACCTGATTAACTGTCCCTTGTTCATGTTGGCTTAGCTATTGTACACGTTATAATGGTTTGGAAACGTTTTTTGTTTGAAAATCACAAATCCTCTGCCAAGTTTAAAGATTGACTGGAACAGAACGAAATACAACTGGGTCATCACAAAGTTGGGACACTGACATTTGTGCAACATTTATCAATATTATGAAAAGCATTCTTACATTTGACTCATTTATCTCATGTAAAATTCATCTTTGAATCAGTAAGTGTTTGATAAAGTTTGAATTTGTTATTCACAATAAATATGATAACAAATTTCTCTTTTAGACATCATATGGGCCACCGTGTCAGTCCGGATTTGTATTTGTTAAAGTTTTTCAAAATGCACTTTGTGTACTAATTACAAGACACATTATGCACAGAGGAAAGCTTTTGATATGGAAGTCAGTGATCATACAGCAGAAATGTGCAGGACTAACCTTTAAAAAAAAAACCATTAAAACGAAATACTGCTTGTTACGTCTAAATACATTTTTTTTTAAATTTTGAACTTCAGGAAACACTTTTCATTCACCGGAGAATGCTACATGAAAAAGTTGAGTCAAATCAAAGAGATTTAATAATGTGGACAAATGGCCACAGAGAGTCCAAACTTTGTGAAATGACCCAAGTACAAGATCTGTTAAGTTCTGTACAGTTGTAGCTGTACAGTCTTTCAAAAAAGTGTGCAATGGTTACTACATGATTAACAATTAATTTGTCAGTGTAAAAATCATTTTGAGCAACGCTCCACGGACCAGAAGTGTTTAAGATTGTAGTAATCATCCTACAAGTAACCTTCAAATAAATGTCATTATCCAATCATGACAATTGAACTTTACACGTACCCCACAAATCTGCAGTTTTAGGGTAAATGTTACAAATAATAAGTACACAAGTACATGTAGTATCTGATCTGAAACAATGTGCTCAATTATTTACATTATGTGACCGTCTCCATCGAAATGAGGCATTGTCCCCAAAGAAAAAGGTAATTGTGTGGTAGTTTTAAAGATTTGTTTTCAGTGTCACATTCATAATCTCAGACATGTGTGTTAAAGAGCCAAGTTAAACAAGAAAATATGTGATAGGAACGACTGTTATGGCTACTTACATTTTAGTCGGGAAAAACATGTGATCTCTAAGTACCTGCCTGTACGTGCTTGTTGTAATAACTCCATCAAAATCAGCCACATGGATGCTCCCTGCAACTGTGAGCTCTCGAGTAACTCTGACGCGCACCGAGGTAACAAATCGTGTGACTCCGTCTCTCGAAACCATGTCCCAGCCTTGCCCGAGCAAATTGTCAAGTTTTCCAAGGGTGTCCTTTGAATAGCTGAACTCTGCACTTGTAGCGTGTGGAATGGCCAAACCAAAAGTCTCGCAATCAACATCAATGCATAACAGTCCAATGTCAAAATTTCTCCGTCGACTTGTCGTCCAGAAAGCTGCTGAAATTTCTCTGAGAAAAGCCTCTGTGACTTGATTCATCCTAAAGTACTTTCGGTATGAAGGATCCTCGAGGTTTGCCTTTGTTTTAAGAAAGGCTGCTTTTGCTACATCCGATGCCAATCTCTTCACTGCTCCCTTCACAGGAACTTCAGTCTTTGTGAGATGAGCGATGCTCATTTCTATTTTGATGTCTTGCTGAACTGCATCTTGGACAAGTGGCCAGCAAACAGATGTCTTGGTTTTCACGTCTAAGTTAGAAATCATCACCTTAATACCTAGTTGTTGAACCTGTAATATGGCAAACCACAAGCATATCAACAAGCTGTTTTGTATAATGTTCTAACAGGCCAATTTTATGAAATAAAGTACATAGGTATTGAACAGTCGGACCAATGGGTAACAAAAAATGCCGATCCAATGGGCCATCAGACTATTGAACCTCTTCAGAATAAAATTCAAAAATTGTCGGACCAATGTGCTGCGGGAACATCGAGAGGAGCCCCTTATATACTATATTGTATAAACAGTTTCCAGTTACCACTACAATTTATAGGATTCAAACTGGGCTCTGGTCACCGAGCACGCTTGGTAGTCTAGCAGCTCAGACATTATGTGGAGATGGTGGGTTGGAATCTCAACCAGAGCCTAGTGTGTGAATTTTTTTTTCTTTTTCTGCAAGACTTGTTAAATACCAAGTACACAGTTCTTATCACACATTGGTGTATAAAGTATTAAAACCCCAAATTACTGATGACCTTGACCTTAATTGCCCGACAGGTGTACTAAAATGTTTAATTCTGCCAGCTCAATATTATCCAATAAATACACCCTGAAAGCTCAGTGGCATAATATACAAATCCAAAGTCCTGCCCGGCCATAGAATATTGATCAATAACATAATTTTTGTAGCATTTTCACTGATTAACTGTATGACGTAGTATTTCTAAAACTAACACTGGACCTTCCAGTAAACAATTCACTTACAAAGTAAATGGAGGTACATAAAACACTTCTACATACCTCATGCACCTTCCCACATTGATAGTGACCAACTTTGAAGGCAAGGTCATTGAGTCCCTCCTGTAGCATACAAGGTTGCAGTGTAGATGGATACTGTGCATTTGTAGACCCTTCCATTGATTGATCTGTAGCCGGTGCAATTGAGCAGCCTTCCTGATCATGCAATGCTGTTTTCTATGAAATGAACAAATAAATAATTTAATTCTTTTCATGTGAATTATTACTTAGATTTAGAAAAAAATCAATTTACCCCTCCCCCAAAAAAACTAGAACGGCGAAGGCACCATGCCTTGCAACTGGATGCATATCAAACTCTTTGGCGAATAGCATCATCTTAAATTATTATTTTTTTTTTTTAAACTTAAAATTGGAACTAATAACTCCCATCTATCTAACAAAACACAATCATGGCAACAACAAAATAAACCCCCCGCCAAAAAAAAACAAGGTAATGAAATTCACTCACAAAGCCACTTTTTGCACTGGTCCAATGCGCACGCACACAACATTGTGCTTTCATCCTAAAACTTCAACATTAAAGGCTGCATGAGTTTGAGTGTAGCTCTTTAATAAAATCCAGAGAGGAATATTACAATATGTAAAAACCTTGGGTAACATTTTTAAAATTTTTTGTTAATGATTTGTAAAATTTTTGAACAGAATTACCACTTGTTTTTATTTTTTTTTCTCCAGAAAATCAAGAGTGATGAGTCACTTGTTAACAGTGTGGGAATTCAAAATGGCCGCCACATCCAGCGGCCATCTTGGATTTTGTGTTTTCAGCCTGTAATTAGAGGGTTAAATTGTATCAATGGAGTATTTTTAACATGATTTTTTTCCCTTACTTTTCAGACCAAAAGACAAAAAATGTATATAGAATTATCATCCAAGCCTCATCATCCTGGGCCCTAAAAAGGTGGCAGCCTTATTGAAATGCAATTTTCCCCCAAATTAAAGGGTTATAGTGCACCAACGGCGCCTCCAGTACTAAAATAGGTTGTAATTTTATTGACCATGTCAAAATAAACAAGTTTGCCAAGTTTCATAATTTGTTATAAAGGTGCCATTCATAATAGTCAATGTTATAAAATGTTGTCTTTTTTCAAAATTGTGGGTGGGTCAAAGAAATAACTGAAAAACGAATTTCAGTTCCAATTAAATTAATATTAAAAACAATATTTAAAAAAACTTTTAAAAAGGGGGGACAAAAGGAAAACAAAGAAGAAAAAAAACCAAAATTCTCAGCATGCTGGAAGCCAGGAAAAGCCCTTAAAAAACGTTTGAGCTGGGAGAGCAATGATCCAAAATTACTGCTTCAATTTTTAAATAAAGTGTCATAAAAAAACTGAGAAAAATTGTTCCCAACATTGTTTCAACTACAAAGTTGCATGCTGGAAGCCAGGAAAAGCCATTGAAAAACTCCTGAGCTGGGGGAGCATTGATCTAAAATATCTGCTTCATTTGAGGCATTATTTTGTTCTTCAGTTTATAGGATATATTGGATAGTAAATCAATATTTAAAAAACAAAAATTGGGGTGGGTTGGTGGGTCCAAACAAGTTCGGAAAAAAGTGAAATTTCTTAACATTGACTATTCTGAATGGCCCCTAAGTCTGTTAAGACATTCATGTCAGACATAGTATTATTACCTTAATATGAAGTTGGCCTCTCCTTTTTCTCCTCTTTGCGGGTTGCTCTTCAGCTTCTGTATAAAGGAAACATAAAAAGAACAATTTATTACTTCCATTAAGAAAATCTCATAAACCCAATAGAACTATTTTTTATTTTTTTATCTTTTGAGGGGGGATGCGACAAACAGTGTCAAGTATTACTTAAATAGATCACTTATTTTTTAAACAGCCGTCATTCCGATGATTCCCCATCAACAACACAACTAAACGGCCCAAAACAATATAAAATGTCCATGTGCTGCAATGTTTTCCTTTATACATGAAACTTGGAATGTGTTAAATTTGAATCAACAATAGTCTCCACTTGTCTTGGCATTTGTAGAGACTGTCAACATTGCATTTATTTTGCATCTATTATGGGCAAACAGTACAGTATAGTGGAGCACAGATCTCAATGAGCATAAACCCATTATTTTTACTGCCTCCGTGATTCAATTTAATTGCGCATCGCTTTGATGTTTTTTCTTAATGTGTATGTTATTTTGATGTACATTTTTTATTGTCAATGTTGATGTAATAGAATTTTATAAGAGGGCCCCAAATGATCAGCAGTGCTGGATGAGTAACCTCTATAAAGATGGTTTTAAATAAATTAAAACAAATCCTTCTAGCAGCCGTTTACATAAAAATGCATCATTTCACAATTGCAAAACATACCTGATAGGATCACGTCATGTAGATTGACCAAGGCTCCATCTTCCAATGTCAAACATCTGTTGAAGGGATCTACCGTATGTATAATCCCTCTCCCATCCTCTGTCTCAATGGAGTCTCCCTGCTTGCACTCCAATAGAAACTTTAACTGTTGCCTGCTGCATTTCTTTGAAACCTTTCGTTTGCCCCTCTGTAAACAGCTCTCTGCAAAAATAAACATTAACAAATATAAAATTATTGCTGCCAACAATGTTATTAATAAGCATTATATCTTTTGCTGGTTTTGACTGCACTGAGCAAGCATTGTTTGTCCCCACTACATGATCATTTAAAAAATTTGCACTTTACCAGCCATGCTAAGAAAATTAGAAAGGTTAGTAATTCTTTTAAAAGTTTCCCAACGGGAACATACCACAGAAAACTGCCATGATTGTTGCTTCAAAAATAAACTGGTACTTCAAAATTAAACTTGCTCCTAAAATTAAACTGGTACAACACAAGACATATTCATTCTGTAAATGCGCACTTTATGTATGTCGATCACAAATATGGCAACATGACAACTATTTAATTTTCATTATCCCGAATTCAATTATCTGTTTAAAATGATTACTACTGAAATACATTTCTTTTGCACAGCTTTTTTCATTGAGCTGCTATGCTAATTATAAAGTACTTGAAACATGGTAGTGTAACCGTAAAAAAAATTAATAATAAAACACCTTGGCATTCCTTTAAATATCGGTGCCCAAAACCTCCCGACCTTTTTTTATTATTAATGCCCTTTTATTATCAAGAGTGCTATTGGAGCAGTCATGACCAACGACTTGTACCAGAAGCCAACACTTATTGAGTAATTCCAGATGTATACAATGTGATTTTGACAACTTGTATTACCAATCCAATACACATACAAAACCAAAAAACAAACGTTTGTGAACTGTATCTGGGATTTTTAATGGGCAACACTCCAATGTTGAAGCTGTCAGAGATTTCACAGCCCATTTTCAAAAGACCACTGAAAGTAAACAGGATGCTTAGCAGAGTTAGCCAATGAATTGAACAATAGAGTGACTGGAGTGTTAAGTTTGGCTCACTGATTTCAATAGACCATTGAATACTAATACCAGCAGACTGAATGAGATGCTTGGCTGTGATAGCCAATTATTACTAATGAAAAGAACACTGTTATGTTGGAGGGTTGTGCTACTTAATCCTCCTGGGCATTAAGTAGAAAACGTTACACTAACTCAGCAGTGGATGTATTGCAATACACCCACTAATTTAACGGTGTCTAGAATGACTTAAAAATAATACAGGGTGCCCATGATGTTTTTATGTTTGTTTCACTATTTACAAGTATATTTGAGCCCTAATATTTTTTAACCCTCCGACGACTTTATCTAAACGTGGCACCCCTCCTCTTTTCAGTGGCACCCTAATTTACCTACTGTAAAAAACAGTAGGGCTTACGCGCCGCAGGTTGTAATTATATTAAAAATTGTTTTCTGCATTCCCATTGACATCAATAACATCCACACAACTAGATACATAACAGCTGTTCTACAACCAACCAGTGGCCCATCAATCATCAACAGTGTGTGTGTGTGCCAACTGGTGTGTGTATTTCAATACACCCCACACGCTAAGAATATGTACATAGCAAAACACACACAGACCCTATGCAAACAGATCATTATGCGAGATTTCACATGTAACCCGATACACCTTCAACTCCAGCATGCTCCTACATGTAGAGTGGGTCAAAGGTGACAAAGTCAAGTAGTGTCTGGTTTTTTGGTCGAGTATTAAAGGCGCAGTGCAAAAAAAAAACACTTTTTCGAGAACTGGAGTACATCCACTCCCTCCTAGGAGGGTTAATAAGCAATAGGCATGTCTTCAAGTTTATTGCCCTATACAGTGTTAATGTTGATAAGTAACATGAGCTCGAAAAAGCAAGCTTCAACAAAGGTTTCCATAGAGAGTGCAAATAAGTTGTTTGTCCAAGCTACACAATTCTTTTTGTTTCCTAACACAAAACTTATCAATTCCTCTCTTATCAATCTGGGATGTTTACTTGCTTGGTTTCTTTACGAATGTTGTGTCTTTTTCGATACAGTGGTTTAATTGTAATATGAAAATAGCATATTTACAAGCCCCAGTTTTTGGAAAAAAATAGTTGTACCAGCAAAGCTGAGAAAATTATAAAGGGCATTAACTTACTCAACAAAACATACCAAACACAAAACTGTCATGATTTTTACCAGAACCTGAACTTACAATACTCTGTAAATTCACTTGGTTAATGTACAACTGACAAAGATAACAAGAGCTCAAATTTTATAAAATTACAGTCTGTAGTGAAAGTTAAGTTCACCTTGAACCAAACTTAAAGAGGGGCTCTAAGGTCAAATTCAGTATTGTGATGCACTCATATTCCAATAGATAGGAGTCCTTATTAAAAAGCGAAAAAAATAATACTCTAACCTCTCTAAAATGTAATTTTATTTGCTACCCTTCCACTGCGAAATTCGTTAACATCGAAAGACAACAGTGAAATCACATTTCAAATAATTAAATGAGTCTGTACATTTTTGTAAGTTCATTCCTGAAACTCCATGATATTCAATAAAATTGACATTGAAAGTGACTTTATGACAAACAAACAAAATTCCTTTAAGAAATGTTACTGACTCATTTATCGTACGTCATGATTCAAATATCGCTCTGAAAGGGTATCAAATTAAATGACATTTTACACCACTTTAACGTGGATTTTCCAAACTTTAATAAAGACTGTCTACCGGAAAATGAGTGAATCACAAAACTGATTTTTGACCTTAAGAGCCCCTCTTTTAAAGAACCGGTATAACAAAAGACATATTCAGCCTTTGAATGTGCAATTTATGTGAAACTTTTATTTTTGTCATGACTGCCTAGGCCTATAGTGTTTTGAATAAAATGTATTGCCTATACTTACGTCGATGTTGCTGTTCATATGGTAAAACTGTGCTTCTGATGCGGCTTCCCTCTCTCACGTACAGGTCGTGTCCTGGATAACCCGGGAAGGAAACCAGTATCCCGTCCCCTTCATCCTCTTGTACGACTCTCGCGTTACACCATCTCCCTAGTTCGTCAACAGCTTGGGCACGACTGCGTTTGGTGAATTTCACTGCCATGATTCTTCTAATTTAGCAATGCATTTTAACTTTGATAAGCAACAAGAACAGAAGTCTAAAAGATTGTCAAGACCTCATCGACCATCAAAGCTGACACGTGTTAATCTTTGAACATTCTGCCGGACATACTGCCTAAATAGCTGATGTGTGTGTCTTCGTATGAACTACGAACCTTTATAGGCAAACATTTTACACATGACTGCGCCCGCACAAAACTTACAGCACACGAGACGTATATCTTCCTTTCAGGACAAGGCATGTCGAGTTGGCGCGCACGTGTATAACTTCTCGTTTTCGGTCCATGGATCTTCTTTTTTGTGAACCTGCCCACCGGGAATTCAAGTGCTCATCACAAAAGATATGAGTTGATCGCGCATGTACGCTCAAAAAATATAGATATAAATAAATTTTTAAAAAATCATCGAAGCTCCTTTCAAATACAAAACACATACAAAAGCATGTTAAAACATGTTTCCCTCTCCCCCTCCCTCTCTGCGACTATCGTGGGGATCGGGATCAAAAGGCCTGAGAAATTCAGGCAATCTCATCCAGGCCAGTCATCTTTCCAGTTCGGCGTATAAAGATTCGTTTTGACTGTCATCCCCTCCTAAAATTTGGAATGTAGATTAAAAAAAAAAAAAAGGCTTTTTAGCCATCTATTCAGCCATCAACACGAAATAATGTGCAGGCGCGGATCTGGGGGTGCGAACCTGCAGCGGCGTAGCTAAGGGGGGAGCCTGGGGGCACGTGCCCCCCCATACATTTCCAGTGCCCCCAGGTGCCCCCCTCCCAACAAAAAATTCTAACAGTGTCTCTTCCCAAAAAAGTAGTAAATAACTTTGAAAAAAGGGGGAAAAGGCTTAAATCAGAGCTAATTATGTCATGATTTTCCCCTGCTGGCCCCCCACTGAAAGTCAGGCCCCCCACCCATTTGCCCCCCCTACTGAACAAGTCCTGGCTACGCCGCTGCGAACCTGCTCTGACAGTGACAAAAAATTATTCGTCGGTTTCCCTTGTGGTTTATTACATTAAAAAAATATTCCAACAAAAAAGGACAAATTAGGAAATCTTTCGGGTACAACCATGTAATAATCTCTTAAGAAGAGGTGTTGGCTCTGAGAAGGCATTTTCTCAACGTTTCGGCTAGAGTGCTCTGTAGATGTTGTCAGCAGAATTATAGTAAAATCGGACATTCTTAGGGGTTATTATCGGACATAAAAAATTGACACCCCCTTCACAAATTATTGGACCCGACTCATATTCCATTAAACAGCCGCAATAATTTATGGTTTGTGACAACGAAACGGGATTCAAAAATCTAAGTTTGTAGCCTACGACATTTGCAATGAAACATTTAAACCTAGTGAAATAAAATTAAAAAAACATCGGGCGCACGTTTTCCCCCATGGTTCAACACGTCGAAGAGTTTCGCTGTACTGGTCGGGCGGAGGCCGGGAATATTATTTCTCAGCGGGGCTGGGCCTGGTATTTTTTTTTTACCCAGCGGATCCGGCAGTTTCCCTATAGAAAATTTAAAAAACGGGATAACCGTACGGTCGCTACAGGTATTTTGCACGTAATTTACACTCAACTTGCAAATACGACCATGATGTTTTTTTTCTACGGTCGTTAGCTTAAACAATTCATGTCTTGCCTATTGTAAGATGGCAAGACAGACGCTGGACAAAAATGGTTTGGTATATGAAAACAAATACTGCGGCCCCAGTGCGAAAACATAGACCAGGACGTCTTGTCATAACCTCAACCAAGTAATCATTAATAACCATGGTGCACGATGAATTAGCTAAGCGCAAAAGCAACGCTTTTCAAAGCCTGTCATATCAAAGAACTTGCGATAAATAAGTAAAAGCCTAGCATTCATTTTAAGAATCGGTCCCAAAACATTCAGGTTTTTTTATTGTCGATTTTTTTTTATTATCAGAAGTGCAATCGGAGCGGTCATGACCGATGACGTAATCATTGAGTAATTCCAGAAAATGTGAATTGACAACAAGTTTAAGACTCCTTTACCATTCAAAATTTTAAAAAAATATTTAAAAAACGTTTGTGAACTATTTCAGAAATTTTTAATCGCCAACACTCCGATGTTTTCAGAGCTGTCCCAGAAATTCAAAAGACCACTGAAAGTAAACAGGATGCTTAGCAGAGTTAGCCAATGAATTGAACAATAGAGTGTCCAGAGAGTAAGTTTGACTCACCGATTTCAATAGACCTTTGAATAATATTACATAGCAGACTGAATAGGATGCTTGGCTGTGATAGCCAATTACTAATGAAAAGAACATTATTATGTTGGAGGGTGCAACTTAATAAGCAATAGGCACGTCTTCAAGTTTATTGCCCTTTACAGTAGCAACGTGTGTTCAAAAAAGCAAGCTTCAACAAAGGTTTCCATGGAGAGAATGCCGCAAGACACGTTGTTTGTCGAACTGGTGGGGGGGGGATCCTTGTTCTGACAAAAAAAATATGTAACAATATTAAAGTGAACATTTAAAAAACTGACATTCTGCAGGGGTACTATCGGACATTAATAAAACAAAACAAATTGGCCAGACCCCCACCTGCAATTTTTTGGGATCCGCCCGTGCTAATAAATACTCATGGTCCATTAAACAGCCGCCATAACTTATGGTTTTCGACAACGAAACGGGATTCAAAGATCCATGTTTGTATAGCCTATGATTATTATTAGAAGTACTGTATAAGCATTTGCCTAAATAAGTCGTTTTATTTACATGAAATAAAAAAAAACATCGGGCGCACGTTTTCCCCATGGTTCAACACGTCGAAGAGTTTCGCTGTGCTGGTCGGGCGGCAATTTAGACCGGGAATATTATTTCTCAGCGTGGTTGGGCCTGGTATTTTTTTACCCAGCGGTTCCGGCAGTTTCCCTAGAAAATAAAAAACGGGACAACGGTCGCTACAGGTATTTTTCATGTTTTTTACACTCAACTTGCAAATACGACCCTGATTTTTTCCTACGATAATGTGAATTGACACTCGTTTAAGACTCCTTTACCATTCAGTTAAAAAAACATAAAAAAATAAAACACATTTGTGAACTATTTCTGTGATTTTTAATCGGCAATACTCCGATGTTTTCAGAGATGTCCCAGAAATTCAAAAGACCACTGAAAGTAAACAGGATGCTTAGCAGAGTTAGCCAATGAATTGAACAATAGAGTGTCCAGAGAATAAGTTTGGCTCACCGATTTCAATAGACCATTGAATGCTATTACATAGCAGACTGAATAGGATGCTTGGCTGTGATAGCCAATTACTAATGAAAAGAACACTATTATGTTGGAGGGTGCAAATAATAAGCAATAGACGCGTCTTCGAGTTTATTGCCCTTTACAGTAGCAACGTGTGTTCAAAAAAGCAAGCTTCAACAAAGGTTTCCATGGAGAGAATGCCGCAAGACACGTTGTTTGTCGAACTGGTGGGGGGGGGGGAATCCCTGTTCTGACAAAAAAAAATATGTAACAATATTAAAGTGAACATTAAAAACACTGACATTCTGCAGGGGTACCATGGAGGTACCTCCATGATCGGACATTAATAAAAACAAAACAAATTGGCCAGACCCCACCTGCAATTTTTTGGGATCCGCCCTGATATGCTAATAAATACTCATGGTCCATTAAACAGCCGCCATAACTTATGGTTTTCGACAACGAAACGGATTCAAAGATCCATGTTTGTATAGCCTATGATTATTATTAGAAGTACTGTATAAGCATTTGCCTAAATAAGTCGTTTTATTTACATGAAATAAAATTAAAAAACACATCGGGCGCACGTTTTCCCCATGGTTCAAACACGTCGAAGAGTTTCGCTGTGCTGGTCTGGCGGCAATTTAGGCCGGGAATATTATTTCTCAGCGGATCCGGCAGTTTCCCTAGAAAATAAAAAACAGTATAACGGTCGCTACAGGTATTTTGCACGTATTTTACACTCAACTTGCAAATACGACCCTAATGTTTTTATACGTGTCGTTAGCTAAAAAATCATGGAAGACAGACGCTGGACAATAATCGTTTGGTATAAAAAAAAAATACTGTGGCCCCCGTGCAATTATATTTTCTGCCCAACAATAGTAAATTCCCGGCCCAACTTACAAATACGACCCTGATGTTTTTATACGTGTCGTTAGCTAAAAAATCATGAAAGACAGACGCTGGACAATAATCGTTTGGTATAAAAAAAAAATACTGTGGCCCCGTGCAATTATATTTTCTGCAGTCCGAAATTGCCACTGTCCTAGTGATATCTAATAGGGAAACTTATCCCCATTAGATATCATTACGACAATGGCAATTTCGGACTGCAGAAAGGAAAAAAAACGGGGGCCACAGTATTTTTTTAATATACCAAACCATTATCAGGCCTGGAATTTCATCATTTTTAGGGCAAGGCCACTTTGGCCTTCGATAGGGGCAAATTTTTAAGGGCACCAAAGCCAAAGGGAAGGGCACCAAGGCCAAAGTAAAAAAGAAAAAAGGGCACTAAGGCCATGTTTTTTGTAACTTAAAGAAACAAGAAAAATTTAAGCACAAATCAATTTTTAGGTGTACAGTACATGTATTTCCATTTTATTTTCACCAATCTCCTTTCTCAGATTTAAACAATTTGTATTAACAGTATTTCACATTAAATGAATGTATTTAATGTATTTAATGTCAGTATAATCACCCCATGGGACGATCTCTACTGGCAACATTCACACGTTTCTTTTCGTGACGCGCAAGCATACAGTACAGCTGATGAGCGATAGGAGCTGCCTTGTTTAATGATGCTACTCCCACCGGAAAGAATTGAGCGCAATACTATTTATTGAATTTTCAGAGGGGGCAACGTTACAAATTCCATTGCAGATGCTTGATAAAGTTACGTATTGTAGTCGAAAGTTGGGCCTTCCGTGGCTGGGATCGAAAGTAAGGCCGTTTCCGAATTTGGCGGCTACGGCTGTGGCTGCGTCAGCATCCGCTGCAGCATAGGCTGCCCTGAGCAACGCTCATATACAGTACAGCCCACAATTTGCTTCAAAAAAATGCTTCAAAAACACGCGGGGGGGACGGGGAACGTGCCGTGTATTGCGAGTGCTTTCAACGGGGGCCCACGTAAAATTGCGAGTGGAAAAAACGTGCACTCGCAACAACAATTCTTAATTCCATAACAAGAAAGTTGTAGATTTTTCTTTATATATGACAAATAAAATAACTTGGATTAATTATATACGTCATCCCCTAAATTTTGTTAAGTAATTATATTATTAAACATAATATAAATATACAATGTTGTGGGATGGTTGGCTGCCAGGTCAACCAAATTTGCCACATTTTGTTCGTGTTTCACTCCATATTCATAATATTCTTCATTAAACAAATTATATTAATTATAAATTGAAATAAATATTTTTAGGGTGACGGGGAGTTTCTTTTGCTGTTACATGTAGGCCTATGCAGTCGTTGGAAGGCACACGGACAAGCTCACTGCAGTCTAGTTAACACGTGCGTGCAATGCCCTCACTGTGAATAACTTCACCCTGAAAATGCCCTGAAAATCCGTTTTGCCGTGAAATAACAAGTTCACCGTAATTTCACGGCAATTTCAGTGTCTCTTCCTCTCAGATATTGGCAATAATGTTCACTGTGATTTCACGGCAAATTCACGGCGCTCTCAAGAATTAATGAGCTGCCCCAAAACTGCCACAAGAAGTTCATGGCGTTTTCACGGTGAAGGAATCCCAAGAGTATTTCATGGCGTTTTGACGGTGTTGTGTTGTCATGAAATTGCCGTGAACTATTTATTTCACGGTAAAACAGATTTTCAGGGCATTTTCAGGGTAAAGTTATTCATAGTGATATGCATAGCGCGTAACAATTTTTTATATTGGTCGAACGACCAACTGTACGTCATCATACAACCAATAGAAATATTCGTTACGCGGTATATGCAATGCCTATAGCGCGTAAAAACTGTTCTTATTGGTCGAACGAGAACATATACATTGTCATACAACCAATACAAATATTCGTTAAGCGATTTGGATCATGTCACTCACACAATGTTAACGTTAACATAGGCTTCGTGCGTGTGAAATGCTGCTCGCATGTAGATATGTGCGGGGACCTGGCGTGAGTCGTGGCTCTGGCCGGCTGCGCTGCATTACCGTGGAAGTCTCACGCATACATTTACATGTATATTCAAACATTGGGGTCCAGTGATTTTATTTTCCTTTGATCTGATGGCAATTTTGAATTGCAGAAAAAAATGCATTCCGCCGCGTACCCGCCTCCCCCACCGATCAAAACAATAAACGCTTTGGCCTATTTTGCTACAGCGCCATGTGTAGGCTATTGCACGCAGTTAAATCACCTACCATGCCTATGCTCGCTGTTGAGTGTGGTGCGTACGCAGGCATATTTAAAACCTACGCCTGAAAAAAGTAGGACAATGTTGCTCACTATTTTCGTTCAACTTCGTTAAAACTATATGACCAACATAAATAAATATACCCAACGACCTTTATTGACGACTAGAATCGATTTTTTTAAATATTAAACTCATTATTGCAAAACCCTAATAAGTAAGCATCAACCTTAGTAAATATCCATTCGCACGCAACGCTGGCATTTTCACGGCCGTTGAGTTACCGTGTGCCGTACGTTCTCAGCTCATACTTGGTCCTTTTTTGAGGATTAAACAATGAAACTATGATAACTTTTTGTCAAAAGAATGAAAATACAAGAATGGAATCCGAAAACTAATGCCTTCTATGTGATATTTTTCTCTGCAAACTCACAGCCAGCCGGTGTACATTTCAGTTACCGCAGGATTAGCTATCTAATCTGATAAGTGTATTGACACAGTAAACACACTTAAAAAAATTTGCATTGAAAAGGATGTGTGATTTCCGAGTTTGGGGCCTCAAACTCGGAAAGTTTCTAATGGAGCTATCCCGTAATGTTGAGTTATGGTTCAAAATGGTATTGCTAATTAAATATTCATGAGACTGTAAATGGAAACCGGATGACATCACGATGACGAAATTTAGTTTTTCATACTAAGTTTACAATTTGGTGTATAGTTTGACCCAATACAATAAAGTTTAATTTTCTGCCCCTTGCATTGTACACTGTAATTTGCAACGCTAAGAACAATGGTTATGTCACTTTTAAAACCGGTGACTTGAGGGCGCTATGAGTTTTATGGTGGACAGGTCTTTATAGCTTTGTCAACTACCAAATTAAGAATTGTTGACTGGAAATGCACAGGCTATAGAAGACAGCCACTACAGGGGCTTAAGTTGTCGTGGTGGTGTAAGCATAGCTCAATTGAGGAACAGTTGATCAAAGTTGACAATTGGATGGTTTTGGGGAAATTAAAACTTGTGGTAAAGGAGTGAGACACAAAATAATCTGTAAAAAGTACAACTCTTCATGAAATATATAGAAAACTGTTTTAAAGAACTTACAAAATAAATAATAAGTGGGTCTTTCCAGACTAATGGGTATACATATGATAACTATTGGAGTGACATGGGAGGGTCAAATAAAGGCAACTATTTTGTCCTAATCTATTCCTGAACATTCCTTAGCATTTTGATTGTGCATAACAAATAATGAGAAAATAATATTGGTACTTAAGAAATTACAGGATCATCTTTAAGACATGATGTTTGTAACATGGACAGACATTTTGTTTGAAAATCGACAGGAAAGTGATAATAAAATTAAATAATTACTCAAATGCTTTTTCATTTACATCCCTAACCCCTTTTGGATTGTTATGAGCCAAAACGAATACATCTTCTGGGTATTTAAGAAATTAGCATGTGAAATATACCCCGTATGTAACGACGGTCACTGCTAGTGTTGTTCCGCCATATTGCTACTGGTTAACCTAACGATGTGTATATTGCTGCACTTACATGTACGTAAAACAATGGGACTTAACGTTACGAAAATGTCCGGCCCTCTTTTACAATTTTCCTTAATCAATGGTGTCTGTAATGGTCATTAAACTCATTTGGATATTCCTTCCTTGAACTCCGCATGTTTGTTCTTCTTTAATTAAAAGAGGCATAATTTTACTCAAACGCTTATTCAGGGCTTTAGCAATAATTTTATAATCAACATTTAGAACACTTATGGGCCTCCAATTTCTGAGATTCTCTCTTTCACCTCTGTTTTAAAAAATGAGTCTCACTAAAGCTAAATTCATGGAGCGGGGCAACCGCATATTAGTTTTACAATAATTAACCACATCCATAAAATCATTATTAAAAATATACCAATATTTCAAATAAAATTCAACCGTGAGGCCATCCATTCCAGGAGCTTTATCTCGTGCCATTTCTTTAAGCGCACCAAAAAGTTCGTTCATACTGAGATCATTTTCCATGTCTATAGCAGTAGTATATGTCGAGCAAATCTGTCATCTTTGAGGAGGTGCAGTCTGCAATTTGTCTGCAGTGATTTTGTGCAGTTTGTAACGGCAAAGAACCACATTGCACCACACTGCATGGAGCAATGGACGACGATTTTGCACTTTGTAGTGGTGGGTGCACTTTGAGGCGGTGGAGCACCATAATTTTTTTTTTGATTTTCAATTTTTGTCTTCCATTTTTTTTTTTTTTTTAATTTTTAATTTTAATTTTAATTTTTTTAATTTTTCATGACGTCATTTCGGCCAAGTAAAAACATATTGTGTTACCACTGCTCCACCAACACAAAGTGCACCCACCACTACAAAGTGCAAAATCGTCGTCCTTTGCTCCAATGCACTGTGGTGCAATGTGGTTCTTTGCCGTTACAAAGTGCACAACATCACTGCAGACAAATTGCAGACTGCACCTCCTCAAAGATGACAGATTTGCTCGACATATACTACTTATAGCCTTTTCATTTCCTAATTCCATTGGGTCAACCTCATTAAAAAAAATTGTCATATGAAAATTGTTAGTTTGATTAGATGTGAACAATTCACTGTAGAAGTTATGCGCATGCTTGAACATGGATGAAGGTTTGTTAAAAATATCGCCCTGGTCATTTTGAAGAAAGCTGATGGCATTATTCTGGTATTGTTGTTTGGCTGCTGAAAAAAAATATTTGCTGGGTTTTTCCCCTTCCACTTTTTGTTTGGTATGAAGCCATAACTTAGCCTTCTCCCATTCTTGGTACTCATACCATTTAAGTTGGCTTTCAATATCGTTTAATTCATTTTTATTATTCAAAGTATGATTGTTACAAAGAAAATCATACCGTTCTTGAATCTGGCGCTTAACTTTATTGATTTTGTATGTTTTAGTAATGTCATAGTCTTTAATTATTTCTTTAAGTCTGTTCTTTCCAATATCCCACCACAGCGCGATATTGTCATAATCATTATTTTGTTTTTGCCAAAAAAGCCAAAACCACTCAATTCTTGTTTTACAGCTATCTTCAGACATAATTTCTTTTCTACAAACCCACCTACCTGGCCCTGTTTGAATGGAATGATTTTCAAGGCGCATAATAAGTGCTTTATGATCTGAAAGGAAAGTGGATTCAGCAGATATTTCTTTGATTTTGCATCTCAAATTCTCAGAGGCCAAGATGTAATCTATGCAACTGGTTTGTCTTAAGGCTTTATGATAAAATGTGTGTCTCGGCTCAGGGTAAAACGTTTTTTCCACATCAAAAAGATCATTAGCTTCAATAAAATTATGAAATATTTTGGCACTTTGGTCTTGCTTGTCATGATCGCTATGGCAATTAAAATCACCGGTTATAATGTAATTATCCGTGTGTTTACAATTAGTTGTTTAAAAAAATTCAAAATCTTTAAGGAAGATTTTCCTTTCGGTAAGTATGTTAGGTGCATAGACGGAAAACACTAATATTTTTTCTTTCATCTGTATTTCAGCTTTAACCCATCTCCCTTTATTGTCCCTTTGATGATTAATAATATCAAATCCGCTTTTGAAGGAAGTTAAAAGAGCAACCCCTCTGCTATTACTTTCCCCATGGCTAAAGATAATATTACCCCCCATCAGTGGCGCACCCAGGATTTTATTGGGGGCAGCTCAATTTTTTATTTTTTTTAAAGTCCAATATGGGGGAGAGACATGGCGGACCCAAACCATAACCGCTGGCGCGGCTGTAGCCATGTCCCTAATCGTGCTCGTCAGTGAACCTACGGCACATGTTAAATGTTTCCTGGTGGTTTCTAGTCATAAAAAGAAGACATTATGACATGATTCAGACTCGTAGGGTTTTACCTTCCATATAATTTCCTCCTCTTGATGTAAATAACTTGAGCTAATTGTTTCGTCTGCAAGATTTCTATATTTAAATATTTTCATTGCGCGGACGTAAAGTTTGTGATCATTCCGGGCGGAGCAAAATTTTCTCAAACACGAATTTGGCGGCAAAACCAAATCCCAATATTATCCAATCGGTGTTTGCTAAAACAGTGTCGCATAATCTTTGTAAATTAAAACCCGATCCTGGGCAATTGTGTACAAACTGGAAAGGAGTTGATTATAATGCGGGCGTGTTTAAATTTAAAAAAACATTTACGAGTAACCTCAACGACAGTCAACGACCTCAACAAGAGAAACGAACAACAGAAAATGAAAATAAAATTAAGTAAAGCTGCTCCCTGATCAGGGTGCACCATGGCAGGGGGGGATGTCTAAAAATGCTTGTTATATATACTGGTGGCCCTTCAAGCTTACATGCACATGCATACGCAACGCCGTAAAATATAATAGTGAGTGGAATAAATGGAAAACTTTTGGAGGGGAGCTTGAGTCTCCTGAGTCCCCATCCCTTGTACCACTGCCCTACTCCTTGCCGAACTCCTCTGTAGACAAGACTTGGGCTCAGATTTTGCTCTCTTTCCCGGCCCCTTCTTTAATTGTTTTTAATAAAACATAAGCGGGCCCACATTCTGCTGCTAACACCAGAACTTGAGTCCGGTAAGCTAGACCACTCGGTTACGACACTCCAATAACCCTAAGTACCACAAATCCATCAAAATCCAAGGTCATGTTTTGCTTGATTGATTTTGATGTACTTGGGATTTAACAGCCAAATGAACTATGCCTGGCATGAGGCCTCACTTCAGAGTACTCAGGTTTAGGTGTTGAATTACTATATGCTGTTGGATTTTGATAGATTCACAAACTTTCATAGCAAAATAACATGCTTATTTTCAGCATCATATAACTAACAAGAAAGAAAGATATCTTGGCCCAATTTCATGGAGCTGGTTACCATATAAAGCAATAAATCAGCACACAAAAAATCCGTGCTTGCATAAGTCTATTTTAAGAGTTGGGTAGCATGTGAATTTTGGCTGTGCACATGTGTATTTCACGTAACTAAGAATTTGTCACTTGCACAGCTAGAGCAGAAATTCAGCGCTAAACCTGTAAGCAGTGAATGATGATCGTAAGACAGAATGCCATAGTATGCAGTGGCATGAAATTGAGCCTTCGTTATTGATTAACATATTTTTTATATTAAACAGTTAACTACTTTGTTTATTTTGTAAATTAAATAATTACAATTTCAATTTTAAAACAATAATCCAGGTTGTTGAACACATCAACTTATGAAGAAGCAAAATTATAATCTAAAACTGATTTCACCTTTCATAAGGTGACAAGTACATGTAAACAGGTTAAAAAATGATAAATAGACAATGGGATGAAACAATAAGGTTTTCTAAAATTTATTTAAAGTAAACTTAGTAAAGATCATAGAGATTTGAATTGATTGTTGGTGGTTCAATGTATTACACATACTATCAAAATTGGTTTGCTATTTGCCAAACCAAGACTAGAATGGAAAATACTCTAGCCATTTTTTGTACTTTCCACTGGTATTCTGTGTACCTTCAACACAACATTATGTGTATCATGACCATGGTACAGATAACTAGCCATGTTAATAATGCTAAACTGACGACAACAAACAAATTGCAATAATCATTACTTCAACAAAATGTTAAACAACATGCTTTCCAGGATTGAACTCAATCTTCATAAAAACGAATGTGAATATTTAACTGTAACCACTGTTAGATTCTTGTGGATTTGTGTTCTTAATTGAAAACAATCCAACTTGTACAAATCAATAAGGAGCAATGCATAATATTACAACAGTCAGTTTTACATTCATGTCAGTACATGTATACAGTTATTAAGAACTGTCCATGAGTGTCTTCGTACTTTTTCATTAACAAATCTTACTGGATAAAATGTATTATTTACAAACAATCTGATATATTACCAGAACTGGTAGTTCATTCTATTTAAAGCAATTTTTTTTTCCAGCAACCATTCCTCTGTTGCAATGTTCACTGAGGCCAACCAGACCTTGAAGATGATAGGGACTGATAGACTGGCCAGGAATGTATAATGTGCTGTGCTGGTTTATTTATAGTCACAAAGTTGCTTACAAGACTTTGACCAATGTCCACTTCCACATGGTAACATTAAAGTATCCAACGCTTGTTCTAAGTCATTGAAGTTTAATTCAGGCTCAACTATGGAGGTCAACTAGTAGTAAAACAGATGGATTGTGGACACACTGGTTCAGTAGTGAAGATGTTCCAATAAACATAAATCTTCTGAAATTAAACAAAATTAAAAACAAGACACATATAAATAGTGTTAACAAAATTACTTACATGTACTTGCCTCATGGGTGGTGGCATTTCAACTATGAGAATGCCGATAACATTACAGCAATATTTAAGTCATGCATGTTCTTTAAGAAGCATGTTAGATCGTGTCTCAAATTTCAGACCATTCCTGATCTATTTGAGAATGTTCCTTTTTAAAATACAACATGAATACATATACTAGTGTTCACGCCGGGAACAGCATTCCCCATGAAAATCTTCAAAATGTTCCTGACTTTTGAGATGTTCCCATAACAACCATTAACAGATGATGATTATTGTTTAAAATAGAAACCTGAAAATTATCTTTGAATATTGCAAACTTACAATATACAGTGCATGTACATGTAACTTCTACAAATTAACATCAACCTAATGAGATATGTACTAGGACTAGTAAACAACTTTTACAATTGTAGTGGTTAACATTTCTGAGTGGTTACACTACAAGTTATTTTCAAAAACCACCACTGACAACAGTAATAGACTACACGTACTTCCAGGGTGCTACTGCAAACTTCCCTACATTGCATTTCCACACCAAGTCCTACAATTATGTGGACAATTGACAATTTTTGTACAGACAAAATAAGGATTTATAAATTGCATTATACCTACCTGCTAAAGTAAAGCTGAAGTAAAAGAAGATAGAAATGGTAATCACAACCCACCTGGATGACTATCTGTTTACAGTATGCTGTATAGATTCTGTGCTTTATACAATGAAGCTTGTATTGTGGAGTGAACACTTGAGGGAATCTGACTTCAATAACATTTGAACTGTATGACAAATAAAAACAATGATTTTATTAACACCAATATTTACATATCTATAAAATGTCTCAATTCAATGCTAATTGAATGATCAATAAACTTAATACATTTTAACATCAGAATAAATGGTATTTAGTACAAAACTGTTGATATCAGTTATACTAACTTGAATCAATCTGGATCATCAAATGTAGTCACATTTCATTGAAAACAACGTCCTCCTATACACATTATTGAACTGAAGAGTGGTGATCAACATCCCAAGTCATGCATGCTGTTCTCAAAGCAGGTTGTGGTCATCATTCAATTGTATTTTTACTGATACATGTAGTTAACATCTCCCAAAGAAGGCAATGGATGAAGCATGGCTGTAGTTTTCTATCAATTTAGTTGTATTTGTTCATTGTTGGTGTTCCACACATGAGTACATTCACAGTTTCCATGTCAATACAGATCTGTCTGAACTATATAGCAATGCAAACTCTGTTTAGCAGATCTGTTAAGCTATATAGCCATACAGTTAATTACAGCACTGTTGAGCATCACATGTTCTCCATAATTCCCACTTTCAGTTACACATGTGCATGGGTTTCCTTCATGCTGTTATCTCTCATTGATACATATACATGTAACAATTACATTAAATAACCATTTTAATTTCATGTACTTCAAATATAATGTACACTTTTTGGTGATTATCCTAAAAAGTAACAATTCTCAAAAACATGATTTGTAATTATTAACAAAACAATTAATAAAATTAACCTAAAAGCTTATTTGCTCCAAAGTTTGTACTCTTACTAATTCTCCTTAGAAATATTTTTTATCGTAAATGCACATTTAAGGAAATTGTGTTTGAAAACTGGCTTTCAAAGGTTACTCAATGAGCAATATAATAATGTGTACATGTATATCTGTTATGCCTATTTCTCAAAAACATAACCACCTATTTGATGACATTTTCAGAGATTGGTTTTATATGCTTCTTGAAAACTAGATGATTTGTGCAACAAGCAATGCTCGACCATTGCTTTGGTACAAAATAAATTTGTAAAAGATTTGTACTAATGCTATTTATACTGTCATCTTGCACAAAATTGTGATTGAAAAACCAAAATACCGCTCTTATTTTTTTAGCCTTTAAAGGTCACACAACTGTGGGTAAAAGGTCTACTGCACCATAATCAAGTTCTGTTGAGACAACAACATGTAGTTTTCAATTCCAGCCAAGCCAATTGCAACACTTGAGTGTTTGAACAAGACATTCACCACAAATACATGACTCTAATAAATAAGTGATGCAGACTTTTACCCTTCACCAACATACAACGTAACTCAAGAGCTCTCTTGATAAAACTGAGTACTTAAATACATGTAAATTTGGCAAATGAAATTAACTCTTAATTGTAATACTATTTAAAGATTGTAATACTATTTAAAGATGTACATTGCAGTACATTTACTATCTTAACCACCATTGTATATAAACTAAACTTGTTTACACTTTAACAATATTCTTGAGTTAAAAATATACTACATATTATTGTATAAACCCCTAGCCCTCTCTGTAAGTCAAGTATGTACAATCAGGTGTTCACAATACATGAATGTTCATTCTACAAACTATCCCCACCTCCTGAGTTTAATACACTACACTGTGTCATGTATTCATTATGTACATTCTATTCACTGCATCACCCCACTCCCCAAAAGATAAATAATGTTATCAAGTTTTCCTAACAAGTATTCATTTTATGTAGTGTAGACAACAACTCCCCAAAACCCTGATCCTCATATAAATTATGCATTATCAGGTTTTTACAACATATGTTATCAGAAGTCTATTACATACACAAAGTGTGTCAGTCATATATTAATGTTGGCCACACAATTGTACTCAGAATAATGGATTTTATCCATTCGTGACATATACCCAAACTGATGATGCAAAGTTCCAATGCAGCCTGGGAGTCTTGTCTTGGTGTGTTTGAAAATTGAATGCATACATTTATCAACATACAGCTAGCGCAGAACGCAATGTTTGTACATGGTGTTATTGGGATCATTTGATGATTTGGCACAAGTATTACATGTAGATCATGCAGATCTAAGAACTAAAAGATAGTGTCAAATGCCTACTCGCATGATGCATACAGCAACCTACATGTAGCAAAACCGGTCTTCATGGGGGTTCTGCTTGCACACACAGTTGAGTACAATGCAGTGGCATGGGCTACAATTAGGTAACACATTTCGTCTACATAATAGACTTCTGATGTTACTCATTCTATGCACTGACCTCCCACCCCGTCCCCCCACCCACACACACGTGTGTAAATGGTGTAAACCTAGGACTTCTCTTTGTTCTCCCATTGTTGTCACTATATGATATTGTTGTCACTATGATATACAGAGAATCTGGACATTTCTCGTGCATTCTTTGTAGATTGTATTTATCAACTTGTTTGTTTGTAGGATAAATATGTAAAGCATCATCTAAATCTTGTCCTGTCTCACAACCTTTAAGTATAGCTGTATCTTCATCTGCCAAAGTATCCCCCTTTGTTTTGACTCGCAATTTATTTAAAATTTCTGTAAACTTCACATCATCTTTTTGCCTCAAAATTTCATTTAACTCAACTTTCTTAAAATTGTCATGCCATAAACTAGATTCTATTGAATTATGATGCAAGGATTTTCCCTTTACAGGCGGTAGTTGATAAAAATCACCAACTGCAATAACACTCACATTACCAAATGCACTCTGACTTCGTGTTTGCTTAATTTGCATTAATCTTCCATGAATGTAACACATAATTTTTTGATCGACCATAGAAATCTCGTCAATAATCAATATTTGCAATTGATCAAATTTATTACGCAGTGTACTTATTTTCTCTTCACCAAGGGGTGTATAAGGAAACGACATATTAGTAGTAATTGATAATGCACTATGTATTGTTAGTCCATTGATATTATATGCAGCTACACCAGTAGGTGCTGTCAATAACACACAAACATCATCAGGATTGTGACTCATTCTTCCAAGTAAACGTACAGCTTCATTATAAATGCATTTAATCTGATGTGATTTCCCTGTACCTGCTCCTCCTGTTATAAACATATGAAATGGTTCAGGATTCTTGCCATTGACTTTATCAAGACACCATTGCCTAATCTTATAGAATACTTTACTTTGCTTCTCATTCAATGACCTCATCAAGCTGTGAGCTTCCTGTCTTGAGATTTTGGCTGCACGATATTCAATGCTATAACTTCTATCTTCTTTATTATCTGATTGCAAATCTGGAATAACACAATCATCTTCATTCTCATGCACTATTTGACTCTTTGCATCTCAACATTCATCTCTTTCTGCTTCAGTCTCTGGACAGATTAAAGCCCATGCATCTTCCTGAGGACCAAACTTTGCCAAATACTCCTCAACATCATCCATTGACTCAATATTTGCTTCAAACTTCTGGCGGTTACTTTCTACAACAAACTTAACAGATACTATATTACACTTATCCAATTTCACACTTGCAGTGTTATAAAATTCTTCATATGTTTCAAAATCCGCAGGTTTCAAATGAGCATCAATACGATGTGGCAAGAACAGTTGTAGTATACTGTGATAGTATTTCTTAGGAAATTTTGTTACAGAAAATCTTGGGTACTTTATAACTGCATCATCCGTTCTTGTACGCTTGTGTATGTGTTCTAAACCATTTTGCAATTGATAAACATGTTTATATGCTTTTCCACTATAAACCTTTAATGCTTCTGTAGATGACAATATTCTATATTGTGAGCAAAATGTAGCCAGACACATTGCATCAAAGTCATCTGATTTGGGCCTTGCTTTATATCTGTCTAATTTACTGACCATCCATACACTGTCATCATCATCATCTGATTTATTCTGAATCAATCTCAGTGGCAAACTCATCCTGACAGGTTTCTCTCCCAATGGTATGAACTCAACTTTCCTCGATCCTTCCTTCAACCGCAAATTACACACTCGAAAACATGCCTCTGTGTTGAAACTTCTATTTTGTAAATACACTTGTCCAATTTGCTTCATACTCTCCTTTGATGAAATTGTTTTCAGTGACTCACTTTGAGCTTGACTTAGCAATAATCCCATCTCACGTTCAGCCTTTGACATATATGATACAACATATGCTACAGCTCCATAAGTATTTGTTATATATTGAATATCTAAATTTGCATTCCATGCCCGTGATAAATCTAGATTATACTGGTTTACCCATACGTCCTGAGGATTACGTTTCAAAACAATACTGACTTTGTTACTCATGAGTTTATTTGCTTTTTCAAAACCTTCTTGAGTTATTCCAAGGACTTTAAACATTTCATTTACTGACTTGTATTTCTGTTCTTCATTAAGTATCGCTTCACGCACTGACTTTAAAATATCAGCAGCAGTTTTACGATTATCTCCATCCTGTTCATAATCAGACATTTCAATACCATAATCTTTATCTTTTTCTTCATTTTCATCAATAGGTTCATGTCTAACCACAAATGTTCTCTCAGATGGAGGTCTTGGGAAGTTAAATCTACATTCTGTTCCCTTCTTCTTGCAACTTTTGGAATGCTTTCTACTATGCATTTGAACATTTGATATTATTTCATTCAGTTCATCATCTACTTCTTTAGCTGGCAAATTACAAGATACATATTTATCAATAAATTCAACAACCTTGTCATCAGTATCATCGCTTAACACAGGTGCCCCTTCAATCCAGAACAGACAGTGTGTATGAGGTGAACCTCTCAACTGAAACTCAACTCTGTAGAAATAATCTTTGACCTTTCCAATTGGATTAGCATCTGACAAAATAACATCCTTCAAAAACACATGGAATCTTCTATCAAATATTCTAGCCACAGTGACAGGATTACTCTTCAGTATCATACATTTATCATTCCAGTCTAACTCTTCTATTGTTCTAGGATCTCCCTGTTGTTTCAGTACTGTATTTATTAATTCTGGCCATCTCATATCAGCAGCAGAAAATGAGCAAAACCAAGTTGGTACGCCAAGTTGTCTGATCATGGATAACACATCATTTTTTGTTGAAGCCCAGTGAGGAGGAGTGCCACGAATAGGTTTCAAAAATTTGTATCCACTATCAGATTTCAACATATTCTTCAATTTCTCCTTGTCATTCAGCATTGATGCAGTAAAACTGTGTCCATCTTGTGTTTTAACAGAACCTTTCCGAAGCGCAATAGAAACACATGACAAAACCTGTTGAATCTCAGATAGATACTGAGCATAAACTATATAGTCTGTACATTGTGAGAATCTGTTGTCTACATTCATTAATCTATTATGCAAATATCTACAGAGTGTTAACCTGACATCACGCTTATCACTGAATATTGGTTCACCTTTTGGAAATAATCTTGGAAAACATTTTGCTTCATTGCCTCTTTCCATCAATAGTCTTACTGGATTATTGCCTTCACATGGAGCTACACAAAATACGTCATCAAAATACTGATCCAAAATTTCCTGACCAATGTCTGCTGGTTGCATACAGCTATCAAGTCTCACACCACATAACCGTTCTTCATCAGTAATCTCATCAATATCACTATTACACTCATCTTCATCTTCCTCATGACAGTCACCGTTCTGTTGATTTGAATCTTCAGGGACAGGATTAATCCACTCATGTTCAATAACAATATCATTGTACCATTTATTGTTTGTCCTTAAATAATTCAATGCATCTTCAACATGTTGTTTATTAATAAACTTATACTCATAATACCCTTTATACGTCAATTTGCGTTTTAACTTGATACGTATGAATTCATGCTTTTGAGTTCGTGGCAACGACTGTACAGATTCAGCTACATTTGCTGGTACACAAATACAAGGTCCAATTATTTCATTCTGACCACCTTTTGGAAGATTAATTATTTTCATAAATGCAATATTTTGGGCTATCAAATGCTGTTCTAATGTATTCAGTCTTTTTAATTGTTCTGGGATTTCTGTCAAAGCTAAATTGTTCAAGCTTGCCTCTGCTGGTATTCTGTTTTTAATCAACTTCCTATGACAAGTATAACAAATCCACAGGCATGACCTTGATGCAGACAGAGTACATTCTCCTGTGTGACACTGATCATTACATTTATGAAGGTATCTCTCTGATATGTATTCTGAATACTTATATCTTTCTTTGTTGCACTTTAAAACTTGATTTTTAAACAGTAATTTGAGGCAAACGGCACAAACACAATCAAGTCCAAAACTCATTTTTCTTTTGAAATCACTGATTACATTGAGTACAGACTGTCTTTTCTGCTTCTGTACACCTTTTCTATGTATGGTCTTATCTATAACTTTATGTTTGTATAGTGGACATTCATGGTACTTTGTTTTGATGCCATTGATCACTTTCTGTCTATATAACGGACTACCATGGTACTTTGTTTTGATGCCATTGATCACTTTCTGTCTGTATAACGGACTACCATGGTACTTTGTTTTGATGCCATTGATCAATTTCTGTCTGTATAATGGACTACCATGGTACTTTCTTTTGATGCCATTGATTATCTTTGTTTTAAATTGCACATTTGTGTGATATTTAATTTTAATATGTTCAATTAATGATTTCTTGTAGTCAACATTAGAATGATATTTAAATTTCACTTCATTAATTGTTTTCATTCTGTATTTTGGATTGCTATAATATCTAGATTTCTCTGCAGCTTTCTTTTCTTCCTTGTGACTGTCATTAACATTATATTTGTTCTTTTTCAAATATTTTACTTTGTCTTTACTCTTCTCATACTCTTTTTTGCTTGCATTCTTCTTCCTTTCTCTACAAACTGAATCTTCATGATATTTAGTTTTCATAGTATTAATTTGCCTTTGCTTGTGCAATATATTTAACTGGTATTTCATCTTTTTATATTGTTTTTCGTTAGTTTTAATCACAATTTCATGGTCTTCATCATGGAAATCCTCTTTATTGTTCTTGTCTTCACTTCGCTTCTTTCTTTTGTTCTCTCTGGCTGCCTTTCTTCTCATTGCTGCACTTACTCTATGCTTACGTTTCTTTCCTTTTGATGCCTTCATTTGTTTATTAATACAATTATCAACATCTACCTGTTCATTACAATCACCACCTACTTCATTATTATTATCAACATTTCCAATCGACTCATTTTGTGTATTAATAGTATTGGAAACATCACATCCAGCCAAATCAATTGAATGCTCTTCAATGACACTTCTTGCCAATGGTAATTTATGCACCGACAACACAACATCGTAATGTATTTCATGAGAATGATTAAGATAAATTCCTGCATCTGATGTCACACTACCTATTTCTGCCATCTTTCCAGAAAATATGTACCACCTGCATGTATTTCCAAATGTATAAATATCAGTTTCAATCATATGTGCAACAGCCATGATCTCTATTTCTGTAGCCCAAACACCAGAACAGAACATCGTTTGCCTTCCAATATAAATCATTTTATCACGAAAGTGATCAAATGCGTTATGCGCAACTTACAATACGGATCGGGTTTTCTCAATGGGCATGCATATTGTTGCGCACTCGTTAGCCAGCGGCAGGCTTATGGGCTATTTTCCACGTCAAGCCTTTTATATGCCCAGGGTGGATCATGGTACAGCCAATCAGGGGCGTAGGCGGGAAGTTTCCTTGTTTAGGGCCTCCACCAATAGTTTGTCTGGTGGCAAACTTTGGTGGAGGTTTTAGCCAATCAGGTTGCGCGCTGTAAAGGTTGGCGCTTGCGTCAAGCAACCAGTGCGGTTTTGGGGCATTCTTGTCACAGCTCCTTGTTTATTAACAAGTCCATGGAGTTTTGGGTTAGCGGTTTATGTTTTTCAACAAATTTAACTTTTCTTCGGTGGATACAGTTCTATCTGTGTACGATTCAACTGGTCTGGCGACAGAACTTTTACAACGGACCAGTTTCGGTTGGTTGTAACAATATTTATTTTCAAGAACTAACGTTATTGTAAAATTTCTTCGTGGGCAGATCGACTGGTGCGCACGACTCGTGAGACGGCTCGTCTGGCGACACGAATTTTTGGATTATCTTCATCATTACTAGAAGAGTTTTGTGACAGTAGTTCATCTTTCAAATGTAACAGTTACTAGTTAGATCTTCTGTTGTCTTATGGATTGTTTAATCACTGCAGTACATCGGTCTTCACACCTCTTCGTTTTGTTTGCGGTTGCACAACCTTTAACTGGGCTGAATTTGTTGTCACGAGGAATAGGGCTAACGTTAACGTTAACTTTACAATTTACGAGGCGACCTTCAGTCCGGTCTCCCGACTACAAAGCCCTTGATTGTAATTGCACTTGCAGCTAGTTCATTGTTCTATTGTATTGCGTCAGTCATTTCAAATGATGCCACGACCGAGGCGTCGGGGTCGCCCTCCAGCCCGGTTGCGGGCGGCTCCGGTGGCGGGTGAGGCCCGAGAGCTCCCCGTACTGAAGGATAAGCGTAGTCGCACGGCCCCCTTTCCCAGACGCCAGGTTCACTGCATGAGACGGTGGAGGTTTCGGCCCCAAGCTCGGTGACAGTGTCTGACTGTACCCTTGTTATCTGGACATGCTGGATCTGATGCTGGCATGACCACCCACCATACCATCCGTCCAGTCAGGTCAGTCTAGTGTACCCTTGCATACGGTTGCCGCTGGACTTGTGGACACTTGTTGTGGTAATCCCACTTGGACTGGTTTTGTTGCTAGTTGTAGTAGTCTAATAATAATATTAGTTATTACTCATTTAGCTCTTTTTGTCAAGGCATTCTTTGTTATGCTACTCAATATCTAATTTTGACCAATGGAGGTATTATTGTTGTTTACTATTGTTTCCATGGCAATGTTTGTTACATCGTTAACAACTAAAATAAAAACAATTATAAACTGTTTTGGCAACATTCAGGTACACCTTCATAAAGTTTCAGGGCCGTGGAAGATAGTATTTACAATATGGCAGTTTCCTTTTGTTGACCAACTTGTTTTAAAATGGTAAACAATAACAAAAGCTCCATAGGGAAATTGAACAAAATTTCCTGAAAATGTAAACAGTAAAAAGGGAATAACTTGATAACCGTAAGTCCGGTTTGTATGGGTAAAAAAGGTTTCAATTAGAACTATATTCTCTATCATAATCAACAGTTTTAGCATAAAATGGCATTTTAAAAGGGGTTGCGGTCCCTACTATAATTTTAGTGCCCCCAGTCATTTAGCGGGTCCAGCGTTTGGAGCCTTAATCATGCGCTTTCTGGCTTTAACCAAGCCGCTTGCTGAAGTCAGCCAAGCGGCGTTAGTACTAGTAGTGGTGGCATTGTGCCATCAGTGCTTGCAACTTCTGTTCTGCCAAGCATTAGTCACCAGCTCCCTACGGTTACAGGGGGGATGGTCACTGGGCCTCAAGTTTTTCCCAGCATGCTTCTTTCAACGCAGGCGTCTTGTGCTGGTTTGGCCTTTTAAACCAGCTGGCTCCTATTACACGCGCCGACTCAGTTTACTGCTGGGGCGGTCTAGCTTTACCTGGATTCAAGTTCTGGTGTTAGCAGAATGTGGTTCTGAATGAGCAAGACACCCAGGGGTTAAATGGGTACCTGTGAGGGCAGAGTTGGTTGATTAGGCCCCTATATGCGCTGTAATGGCAGCATTTGAGCTGTATACTCCCAGGAAGCTGAGATGGTTTCAGGAATGATTTATGAGCAGGGATAATGATATAATGCGCCTTGAGCACCACTTAGTTGGTGGATACGTGCGCTATATAAGTCCACACATTATTATTATTATTATTTCGCAGTCATTGAAAGGAAGTTTGGAGTAGTGCTTACATTGGCATGTCAATTTTGTTTTTGAAAGTCCTTCAGTGCTTGCCAAAGCTCATAGGGCTTCAGGTTCTGAGGTTGCTCTTGTGGTAGCGGGTGTAAGATGTTTCTCACGTTCTGGCCATGTGTGCACGCATGCTGCTCGATGGATAGTGCTGGGCAGCGCTCTCATACAGCATTTACCAAAAGCGTTGGTAATCCAAAGGCCATGCAAGGGTGCAGGTCGCGTTGCTGGTCCATTTCAAATTACCACTTCAGTTTAGTGCCTATTAAAAAATTCAAAAATAAATGGGACTTTTTGTCTCATTCATCATCTGTAATTTCACACAAGAAAAGGGGGTCAGTGCTTTCATTGGTAAGTTTAACGCAAAGTGGGTTATGCGCCATTTGATGTAGGGGTTTTGCAGGCAGGCTGTAATGCATGGCTTGCTGAGGCAGGCATTAAATCAGCTGGCTCTTTTGCCAGTTTCCCTCGTGGTTACGAGCTTTTGGGTTTCAAGTTTGGGGGCCAATTTTATTTGGCAAGTGCCTGCCGATGGATGTCTCCATTTCCGCGCTCTTTGGGAAGTTGAGCACTTTTCTGGGTTCCAGCTATGAACAAGCAATTGCACATTCAGGCTTTGTCACACATTATCTGGTTGATTTTCTCTTTGTTGGTACAAACTATCTCACAATCGGGGCTCGAAATCGACACTGTTCGAGGGCAGGTCCGGGTCCCACTGGTCAAAGTTCAACCACTCACAAGACAGATTCAACTCTTTTTTGGCAGGCCAAAAAGGTTTAGTTCTAAATTCAATCCTGAGTGGGGTCATTGAATTTTGTGTGTAAGCAGTTGCGCCGGGGTGTGCGTTTTTACGGCGTATTATTGCACTGACAGTGGGCCTCAAGCAGCCGCATCACAGGGTGCGCCTTTCGCAAGGTGCGAAGCTCGATCTGGTCATGTGGCTGTCATTCTTGCCACGGTCTTACTGCATTCCTGCGGGAAAATTGGGATTCAATTGTTGCTCTTAGATTATTCACTGATGCTGCTGCATCCATCGGCTATATATGGCTTCTTTCCAAGGGAGGTGGGTTCATGGGCGTTGTCCGTCCATTGCTTTAGTGGCGCTCCTCTGTTGGATCCCCTTGTTGGTGAACTGCAGGGTGTTGTTCCGGTACGGTAATATCGCTGTTGTGGGGATCATAAATAAACAAACGTCGCCTTGTATGCGCATTGCAATTAGTGCGGGCAATGGTCATGCAATGCCTCAAATTCAATATAATTTGTAAGGCAGTGCATTTACCACGTGTTCATAATAACATAGCTGGTGCACTTTCTCGTTTTCAGATGGGGCGCTGGGCCCTAGCTCCAAGGGCCCAGCCAGGCATGACCCCCTTTACCTCAGCTGCCCCACGTGTTTTAGCAGCGGAAATGGGATGGTTGTTAAGTTTGGTGTTCGCTAAGAATACACACACGGTTTACATGTCGGGGTGGCACGCCTTTTGCCGTTTTAAAGCACATCAAGCTTCGGCTGTGTCAACTGTTTCTCTGCAAGACATTGCAGGTTTCATCTCATGGCTGTCTTTACTTTACTATTCTCCATCCACAATTAATACATATGTGGCAGGGGTGGGTGTTTTGTAAACTTAGAGGATGGGCCGGTCCAACTAATAATTTTATTGTGGCAAAATTGCTGGTAGGTTTACAGGCGGGACTGGGAGGCTAGGCAAGATGAGCGATTGCCGATTTCATTGTCGCTTTTGTGCCGACTTTTAGAGGCGTTGCCCAAGGTATGTGCTTCCCAATTTGAAAGCACCATGTTTCGGCTTTTTGCGCGTTTGGGGGTTTACCGCCAATTCCACTTGCCATATGCAAGAGTCTATGTTACAGTATTCCGGTGTGTGTTTCTGTGGCAATCAATCTAGCATGTCTGTGGTCCTGGCCATACGTCATTCTAAAACTAATCAGGCTGGCCCTCCACAGTGGGTTCATATCGCAAGGCTGCAGGTTGTGGCAATCTGTCCAATTACTGCTTTGCAAGGGTATTTCCAAGCGCGGGAACAATTGCCGGCCCCTTGTTCCGCCATAAACGTGGTGATCCCCTCACACGGTATCAGTTCACAGTGGTGCTTAGGGCTTGTTGTTTGTGGGGTGGCGGGTGATCGCTATCGGTCCCATTCTTTCCGGATGGGAGCTGCGTCCACAGCTTTTGCACAGGGGGTGCCCGTTGCAGACATAAAGGGGTCTGGTCGCTGGCGCTTGACCCAATCTGGTGTGTTGGAATGGCCGAGGAGGTGCTCACTTGAAGGACCTTTATGGTTTGCTATCAGGGTTTCATACCCCTATCCCTGCTTTGATCATTTTGCATTTAGGGACGAATGATTTGGTGTCTCATGACTTGTTCACTTTGAGACAGCTCATTACTTCGGCCTTGGGCATTTGCCGGCAAAGGTTTCCTGCAAGCTATTGTGTTTGGTCAGACATTCTCCTGAGAATGTTCTATTTTGGTGCCACTTCTCAAAAATCCATCGAGAACGCACGTAAAGCAGCCACTTGTTGGCTGAAAGCGCAGTGTAAAAAGCTTGGGGCTAGGGTACTGCAGCTCCCGCAGTTTATCTGGTCGGATGGTAGCCTTTATCGTTTCGATTGGGTCCATCTGTCTCCAAAAAGGGCTTTCCATTTTCAAGGCTAATCTGTGTAATTGTATTCTGTCTGTGCTGTAACTGGTGCACTTTTGTGGGTGTTTTTGTTCTGTTCCTTTGGGCGCGCTTCTCGCGTGTGGCAGTTTTGGGCGGAATAGCACATTAACTTCCCACTTTTGGTGCAGCAGTTCTGGCAATTAACAGTTACTGCAGTCCTAGAAAATTAAACTTAATAATATGGAGATTTTAGTCCTCCGTTATTTACATGTTATCAAGTGTTCATAGTGCCGGGATCTCCCTCGGGCTAGTTCAGACCGCAGCTTCCTAGGTGGGACGCGAACACTTGGTTGATTCATATTGTATTGATTCATATGATATGCTGTGTATTATGTTACACATGTGCATTATACTGTTTTTTATTGTCAACATTTAAATGTATGTTTTAATAACTATCCCCATTGGGGATTAGTGGTGCCAGGTCTGGGTATACAGAGTCTTGGGTACGCTGTATACATGTAGGTGGTCCCAGCTGGTTTTTCTCTGAGGTCTTGGGTATCTCAGGGTTTGTGTTTGTTTGTCTTTATCAAATTATGCTGTGTATTAGCATGTTACACATGTGTATTATACTGTTTGTTATTGTCAACATTTAAATGTATGTTTTAATAACTATCCCCATTGGGGGTTAGTGGTGCCAGGTCTGGGTATACAGAGTCTTGGGTACGCTGTATAGGTGGTCCCAGCTGGTTTTTCTCTGAGGTCTTGGGTATCTCAGGATGTGTGTTTACTGTTTGTTTGTCTTTATCAAATGCTGTTTAATGACAAATCCGGTTTGCCCATAGTCTGGTATTCCGGTGGTTGATGGTGTCAACCTCTTTGAATAAACAAGCTTGAAAGCTGTGGCCAAGTGGCATTCAAATGAATTTGTAGTTGGTGCTATTTATTGTGAGTTTGAGTATAACCGTCAACATCACTGAATCCTTCACGTAAATATGTATATCGACTGGCATGTTTCAATAAATGATTCACAGTAGCTAGCCTCAATCGCATATGGTTACGTTCAGTACCTGATATTGCAAAAGACACAGCTCTGAAAAAGCAGTTCCCATCACCTTGAATATTTCTTAAACGTTTAGGATGTCCACCTCTCACATTCCTCAAAACTACAGACTGTGAGTAAACTCTACCAAATCCAAGGGACTTACACAAAGACTTCTTATGCTCATAACTTAGTGGAATACATTTAAACCACCTGGTTCAGATACTATTGTCATTTCAATACCACTACTGTATGCACATATCATCAATATTTGTATCTACACCAACATGTGTCTTACTACCTGTACGTGTATCTGTCAAATCACCACTACATTCACATGATGGTTTACAATCTTTGATATCATTACTTTCTTTGTCTGGCAGCTCATAACTGGGTACCTCTTTAGTCATATCACACATGTTTAAATCACTTATCTGATCTGGGTTTTGTTGCTCATCAACCTCTTCACCTCTACACAGACATGCAGTTGCATCATCATCTTGGCACAAAGTCACTCTGTAATTTCAAACTGTTCATTGTTATACAAATTCATAGATGTCCGCAATTCAGTACAATACCTGTAAACATCTTGCCATGTTGGTGTAAATTTCAGTAAGCTCCTTCCATCTTGCACTTGCCAACCATTAACATCTCTAGAATGTGAATCAAAGATATATAGACACCATTTTCAGCAATAACACCAAATGTATTTCCATTAAAACATATGAAACAAGCATTATATCTCTGCAATGTTTGCTCAAGTGCTCTGTTTAACTGCATCATATTAAAGTCAGACAAATTACCATCATCTTCAAACATTCCAGTGACAGACTCATGATAAATCATTATAGCTTTTTGTTGAATACTATCAATTCATTAGGTAATTCATTAATTAACAAATAAGCATTGTTCATTGTGGAACTTTTGGTTAAATGACCATACAACTCATCACCAGTATTCAATACTAAATCCATGTCATAACTTGTCCACTGTCTTTAATATGACTGTACATCACTGCACATAAGCTATTTGCAACACACTGTTTCCCAGTATTTACACCAAATTACTGATGACCTTGGTGAAAATGTCCCTGCACAATAATGTTCTTAATTTTGGTTGCGTTACATGTAGCTGTATTCACTTTCTTCTCATTCATGATTTTACTAGGAGACAATGGCCTCTTTTTTCTTTTATAATTATCTGTTGAATGTTGTTCTTCAGGACACTTATTATCTTTCATTTCTCTGTTCTTTATATTTACTGTTTGCTCTGATTGTTCCTTATTGTCTTGTAATTTCTCCGCTGATGATGACTGTTTTTCAATACTTCTCAAATTATACCCTCCACTTTGTTCAATTACTACTTTGTCCATCTCACTTCTTGACAAATTAACAATACATTTCTGAACAAACATTTGCTTATCTTCAATCTTGAATTCACTTACATCCATTGTATTTTTCTCTAATTGCTTGCAAGTGTTTTCAAAGACATCATCACTGTAATCTTCCACTAAACTCAATGACTTCATACTGGTGTCATATACATTCAAATATGTAGGAATACCATAATCATGTAACAAGTCAACACAATGATTTGAGTGTCCACATTTGCAACAAATCCAAGAAACATTGTACAATAATCTTTCCTTTATGTGCAGCATGCCCTTACAATTTATGTGAAACCAAACTTCACATTGTTCACACTGCACTTTCCTTTTATTGCATAACCTTAATGATTTTTCACAAAGCCAACAAATCTCCACAGTAATTTTTACTCTGAACAGCCATTATCATACTGTCTCTTTCTGAGTGCATCTTTGTCTTGTTAGGCCTACTCTTCACTTTGCAAACTCTAATTTTACTTACAATATTAGAATAATCTTTTACACTTTTCTTTACACATTTCATCAGATCATCCTTACTACATGTATATTGAGATCTTCTATTTCTGCCACCATCTATTATCTTCTTACCAACTTTACTGACAGTTCATTTTGTATGACAATAAATATTTCTCTGTGATTTCTGTTGGATTTTCCTTTCTTCCTTAGTCATACGTCGCTCTATTACTTTACCATTTCTTTTATGATTAAATTGTAGACGGCACTTGCCCTTCTTTGTCAATTGTTTGTCCTTTATTTATTTATTTTCTAACACACAATGAGTATTTGGGGTACTTTCTTTTTGTAACACATTAGCAGCTTCTCCTTGTTGACAACATTCGCACTTTTTCTTTGAGCTACCCTGCAACTTTTTCCTGTTCGTCATTACCACCTTAAATACCTTCCTAGATTTAACTGTTGTTCTCTTACTTTTCCCACAGTAAAATTCCTTTAACAATTTCCACTTGTACTTTTTCTTATACCACTCACTTTCACGTCCAAAATTATGTTAGTTTTCTTGATATTTCTCCGAATAACTTCACAGTTTACAACTATCACATCCCAAGTCTCATTCATCAAGTTTCTGTAAGCAACAATTTCATTCCAATTGTCATTCAACTCAATCCACTTCACATCAATTGTAGTGAGCAATTCTGTATTCTGTTTATCCAAATGTCTATCTTTGTTAACATACATCTTTTGATACTTATTCTTCTTTGCTTTGTTGTATGTGTGTACATGGCTCTCCCCATGTAAGTTTTGCACATGGATCTCCCCATGTAAGTTTTGCACATGGCTCTCTCCATGTAAGTTTTCCACATGGCTCTCCCCATGTAAGTTTTGCACACAGCACTCCCCATGTAAGTTTTGCACACGGTTCTCACCATGTATATTGTGCACACGGGTCTCCCCATGTAAATTTTGCACATGGGTCTCCCCATGTAAGTTTTGCACACAGTTTTCACCATGTATACTGTGCACATGGGTCTCCCCATGTAAGTTGTGCACGTGGGTCTCCCCATGTAAATTTTGCACACGGTTCTCACCATGTATACTGTGCACATGGGTCTCCCCGTGTAAGTTGTGCATATCGGTCTCTCCATGTAACTTTTGCACACGGTTCTCACCATGTATATTGTGCACACGGGTCTCCCCATGTAAGTTTTGCACACGGTTCTCACCATGTATACTGTACACATGGGTCTCACCATGTAAGTTGTGCACATGGGTCTCCCCATGTAAGTTTTGCACACGGTTCTCACCATGTATACTGTGCACATGGGTCTCCCCATGTAAGTTGTGCATATGGGTCTCCCCATGTAGTTGTAAATCCATTTCCTGAAAGTACTCCATCATGCAAGTAGCTGAAATAAAGAAATAAAGCAAAAAAGCAAAAAAGCAAAATGTCAAAATTCATTTATACTTCCATTGATTCTCAAGTCAAAGATTATCTTATGTTTTTCTTTAAAAAGACAATGGCACCAAATTGAGTATACAATTGAGATTTTTTTTTTCATAACTCAGTAATGATTTATTTAATTTACTTCAAATTTGGCACAATTATTATCAATATAATGAAGTTTTTACAATTCAAATTCCAGCTGCCAAAACATATTTTATATTTATAATTTTCATAATTAATTAGACAAGTATCAATAAAATTGCTGTTTGTGAATGCTTAATAGCAACATAAATTAATAAAATTTATGACGCAAGGATATATCTTATCAACACAAATTGTCAAATGTGTCCTATCAATTACAGAAATTATAAAATACTCATAAATTAATTAATTACATGAGTATTTGCATAATTAATTAACAACATTAAATTTAATTAACCCTAACTCCCTAGACAACAAAGTCAGTTGAAGGATTTGGAAGGATTTTTACTTAACAACGCTTAGGGAATTAGGGTTAATGGCATAAATTGTCATATTATGCCAAAATAGCCACAACAACCTATTTTCTGTTATCCTACTGTTCATGTCTCCTCGACAATAAAACAAATGTTTCACTTTTATAATGCATTGTTGCCTGTTTTAAAATAGCTTATTTATATAATTGATTAACATATCAATACAATATAACATACATGCTATTATTTTCTAAGGTATTGTAGACACTTGTCATTTTGTTTTCAATGACTTATTTTGAGAATACATGTACTTGTTTTCACCAAACTACCCATTAATTCTTTAGATTTATACAAATTTATTTGCATAAATCATTAATGAAATAGTTAATAGTGCAAATAAAACATTGTTCAGAAAGCAATATTGGAATACTGATTTACAAGGTTTTCCGTTAAAATAATAGCAATTAAATATTTCAAGATAGGTCTAATACCATGTCATAAAACTTCCAATTTGCATAATAAATTAAACAATGTGTCTTCTACTCACAAATAAATGAAAACTTGAGCAATGATAATGTAATAATAATAATAATAATAATGTATAGACTTATATAGTGCAGGTATCCACCAACGGAGTGGTGCTGAAGACGCATTATATTATTACCCCTGTTCATAAGGCTCACAAAGCTCATAAATCATTCCTGAAACCATCGCAACTCCCTGGGGAGTATACAGCACAATTGCTGCCATTACAGCGCATATAAGGCTAATCAACCAACTCTGCCCTCAAAGGTACCCATTTAACCCCTGGGTGGAGAGAAGCAATTATGGTTAAGTTTCTTGCTCAAGGACACAAGTGTCATGGCCAGGATTCAAACCCACATTCTGCTGCTAACACCAGAACTTGAGTCCAGTAACCTAGACCACTCAGCCACAACACTCCTGTAGGGTAAACAGCAGTGTACATGAATCCGAATATATGTATTTTGGCAGTTTTTTTATACATTTCACATTCCTAAATATTACATTTCCATTCCTAACATTAAATATGGAGAGTACCAATATTTTTTTAAAGTGATTTCTTGAAGAAAACAATTAACTTGTAGGCATTTTGTTCTGTCAATCTGAAGTTATAAATTCTGTTGAATATCGGACACCGGCGTCCGATGAAATAAATCAATTCTTACACAACATCTATACGCCCTATGTTGGCAAGTCAGGCACCATTAAAAACCTGAAAACATAAGCTTCCTAACCATAGTATGGTTATGATTCCTTCAAGAACTATAGAAAACTCTATACAAAGTGAAACACTAAACCATACCATTCTTTTGCCTGCCATTCAGGGCAGGATTAACACCTCTGAGGGCCCTCACCTGAAACTACAAGGGCCCCCCACGGGCACAGGTCAGTTCGCGTGCGGCCGCAAGCGGCCTTGCGCAAAATTTTGAGTTTGTTTTCTTCATTTCCTCTAAATATTCACAATTTGGTGATTGTCAATATTTAGATACCTTATTTGTCCAACTGACAAATAAGTCCTCAACTATACAGTCATTGTAGTCTGTCAGACAGACGCACAAAGGCCTACATGCTAAGCTGGCATTCATTAGAAAATGAGTTTCAATCAGTTGACTTGACTTTCATGAAATAAAGTTGATTTAATCAATAAAGGCAAAATAACAACACAAGGCTACTCTTTCAAAGGATTTATTAATTTTCATTCACTATTATTCAGTGGTGGAAAGTAACTAAGTACATGTACTCAAGTACTGTACTTAAGTACAATTTTGAGGTATTTGTACTTTACTTGAGTATTTCCAATTTCCAATACTTTTACTTCTACTCCATCTACGGATTCGGATTAGATAACTTTTTTTTATCTATTAGATAAATAAAATAAATTAGATAAAAACATTTTTGGGAAAAAAAAAATTTGGAAAAAAAAAAAAATTTGAATTTTTTTTTTTTCAAATTTTTTTTTCGACCACCATGGAGGGCCCCCTGATGCCCAGGGGCCCCTGGGCACGTGCCCAAAGTGCCCATATGGTAGATCCGGCCCTGCTGCCATTCACAAAAACCTCTCTGCTGCTGTTCATCTCCCTCAAGAGATTCAAATTGTAGATGACAAGTCAATCTGTGCATCACTTGACAAAAAGAACTGTAACTATTGCTAGCACTCAGTGGCACAACAAACAATTGTGTATACCATGAAAGTCTGCAGTCTCAAACATTCCCTTGTGCATTATACCAAGGAACTGTTTCCAACAATGCCATGAAATATAACTGACAAAGTTTGCACACCTTTCCACCTATATTGTAAATATTTTTTGGTTACAATTTCTGATTTTTTTATGTTCAGTCTGCTAAGTTTTCGATAATATTACACAAAGCAAAACATGCAGTTTTTGTATATACATTATTTTATGCAACACAATAACCAAATTACTCTCATTCCACATAAAACATTTAGCGGCCGTCCATAAAGTACGTACGCACGAAGGGGGGAGGGGGAGTTATTGACATTGCGTACACCATGCGTACAGGGGGAGGGGGGGTCCAAGCCAATGCGTACCGTACGCAAACCGACAATTTGCTTTTAATGAATTATCATGAAATCAATATACTATCTCATATAAATAACTACCAGGACCAGCTTTTGTGCATTGAAAAACAGTTATAACACAGTACCCTTCACCACCAACCAAAAGTAAATTTATCTTCCCAGCGCTACCGCAAGCCAACTTTGGCCTATAGACCACAACATTACTAAAATAAAAAGACTGCTATGAAACCGGCAGGTGTACACAGGAATCGTACAGGTGATTGTTACAATGTATCAATTTCACCCGCGTGCAGTCGCTCACAATGTTAAATATAGTACAGCTGTATACGATGTACCTGTAAATATTCCCATGGTGATGTAATCGACGGCTGCTTGAGTTGTTTGCTAAACACTGAAAAAATAGTGGCTTGAAACCTGCATTTATTTTGTCGTATAAAAAACACGATCAGAATGGCTAGTACCGGGGGAAATTCTAACTCAGGGCGCTACGCTAAACTTGTGGAGATGTACAAAAAAGCAAATCCAACAAAGAAGAAACGGAAGCACAAGATCAATCATTCATCCTGGTCCGTTAAGAAAAATGTTTGCAATTTGTTTTCTGTCAACATTTTGTGATTTACTTCAGTCTTTGGATGCGACATGTGAATCATACTACTACAGCACGTGTACTGTGACGTTTAATGATGCTAGAATAAGGTAGTCTGAGAAGTCAAAAAGAGATATGGAATGCGTATGCATACAGTGGGGAGGGGGGGGGGGGGTTGGAGCAACTGCGTATGCCATGCGCACAGGGGGGAGGGGGGTAAAAAAAAAATCGGCATTCCGTGCGTACGTACTTTATGGACGGCCCCTTACAGAAAATAAATCTAGATAATAAAACTGAATAACAAAATAACACCTATTTCTTTCAATAATTCAGTATTTTATATTTGTCACTTGTTATTGTTGTGCTTAGTTTCTGACAATTTCAAATACATGTACATTCAAGCACATAATTTGCATTGTTCCCACAATTTTCATGCAAATAACATGATCACTGATAAAACCTGAATAATCAAAATGGCCACCAATTATCTTTTATTATATGGCAATCTATAACATCATTCTTCGGGGATACAATTCATATTTTGTCTTAATGTTTACACTTGGATATGGAAATCTGATGTTGTAGATTGCAAAAATATCTTCAAAACTTTCTCAGTACTTTTTGAAATTTATATAAAATGTGAAAAATATGGAATTTGAAAATTAAAATTTGAAATTCAAAACAGAGCCCGATACATGCACTAAAACACAACATCAACCGTTTCTCGTTGGATGACTCACATGTTGGTTGGTTAGTGCTTTTATAGAAAACTAAAAATATATATATATTATAAGTTTTGCTTACTCTTCCAATGATCTATACTTTAACAAAATGAGTAAACAGTAACATTATTTGCACAGAGTTATCACTTTTGTATGTTTCGGTTTTAAGTGTATATTTGATGATGTGCATAAACGTGCATAAACATGCTAAGCAAGGAAACAACCTCAAAAATCATACACTTTGTCTAATTACTTTCTGCAATTACTGATTTGTTTATTTCTTTTGTTTACAATTGGGCATCACATTCATAAAGGATTTTTAAAACTATATTGCATATATTCAGTAATTTAAAAAATTATACTATAATAGTTCACCACAACTATGACAATTCAAGTTCTATATAAAACATTCCAATTAGGCCTAACAGCTTACATTCTCAAAAAAATTTGTTTACAAAAGAGTCAACTTTTAACATTTAACTTCAACACAACAGTGCAAATTGAACTATCTGCAACTACAAACTCTAAAAAGACGAAACTCTTTCAACAAAAACTATGTAAACTTTACAATTGCTCAAAACATTAAATCTGATAAGTGATAATTATACTGGTGCATAACTTACTAGACTATATCCTCACAATGCAAACCTTACTGCCCTACTTAAAAATATGTAATACACTATAGAAATAAACAACTTACATTAGACAAAAACATATGATAATGCAAACGAAATATGAAATAAAACATATGTAAAACTTCTTATTCACAACACAGGTGTTATAATCTTGGCATTAGTCTACACACTTTAGATGTCAATATACATTATGAAACTAAACTTTTACTACTTGCAAAAATGTAAGAAAACAGCTAATCAAAGGTTACAATTAATGTTACATCTAAAAAACAACATTTTTAACAAAATAGTTCCACACTTGCATATATTGTCAAGAGATATTCAGTCAGTTGTGCGTGGCTCACAAAAAGCTTTCTTATTGCCTTCTAGCTTGAGAGTTTTCATAATCCATTATTTGCTACAGATCATGCGTTATAATAACATGTGCAAATGTTGTACCATTCACACAAAGTAAAGAATGAAAGACTGAAATGTTTACCATGATTTAGCAAAAACATTTTGTTTGATCAACAAATATATTTTGATTATAACATAACAATTATACATAAAGCATGCTATAAAACTGTCCCATACACACATTTACAAATTACTTTCTACCCAAAGTTTGTACTCTAGTGCCTCTATTATATAATGAACTTTTTCTTTTGATATTTTCACCATGACTTTAAAGAGAGGCTTTAAGGTCAAATTTAGTTTTGTGATTTTTCAATAACTAGAGTCCTTATTAAAGTATGAAAAACATTACAACAAAATTAGTCTCTAACCTCACATAAAAGTGATCTAAAATGTCATTTTATTTGATAACCTTCCTGTGTGAAATTTGATAACATCCAAAGACAACAGTGACATCACATTTCAAATAAATGGATCTCTACATTTTGTACGGTGTATTTGCAGTTCATTCCTGAATCTCCACAATATTTGATCAAATCAGCATTGAAATTGACTTTTTGACAAACACAAAATTCCTCTATGAAATGTTACAGACTCATTTACCATAAGAAAATAGTAACATCATGTTTCAAATATTACTCTGAAAGGATATTAAATAAAATGATATAGTGAAGTTAGAGACTTGTAATTTTTCACACTCTATTGAAAAATGAGTGCATCACAAAACTTAATTTGACCTTAGTGCCTCTTTAACTGCAAAATATTTCTAGAACAAAGTATACATATACTCAATGGGAAGTCATCAACCATCAAATGAACACATATAAATGGCAAATAGTATGGACTTGTATGTTACCATGAAAGTTGATTAACATTTGCTTTTCAATTAATTTTGTCTGACTAAGGGGTATTCTTTACTCTGATAATGTTACTTTCTAGTACAACATTTTGTACTTGCCCTATTTAGCTCTAACTTTAAGTTTTACATCCCCCCCCCAAAAAAAAAAAAATGACAAAATAAAACAACCAACAACACACATATATATATATAATAGCCGATCCCACGCTAAAGTGGACATGACTCAAACAAATAAAATTGCTTCCAGAAAATTTGTTTCACCTAAATATTATTACAAACATATGCAGGTATTGGGTTTGCATATCACTTTCTTTAACACATTTTCTGACAGTGTACTTTGAATGAAAAAGGTTCTGTTTATGAAGGATTTTACCAAATGAGCCCTGTTTTTTCTGACATGACCATTGGATACATTATATACCTGGGATATGGTCTTTAAGAAATATCAACCAAAATTTTAATACCTCCCTTTGTGTATATTTTCTGTGTTTGACTTGGAATGCCTTGGACCATGTACCATGCTTTAGAGTGAAATGTATTTTTTACTATCTTTTCAAAATCCCCCCAATTTAATTGATGACACTTGTGATACCATATATAATACACTATAGAAATAAACAACTTACATTAGACAAAAACATATGATAATGCAAATGAAATATAAAATATAACATATGTATTAAAACTTCTTATTCACAAACATTAAAGTGTTATAATCTTGGCATTAGTCTACACTTTTAGATGTCAATATCCATGATGAAACTAAACTTTACTAATTACACAAATGTAAGAAAAAACTACTCAAAGGTTACAATTAATGTTACATCTAAAATCAACATTTATAACGAAATAGTTCCACACCGCCATATATTGTCAAGAGATATTCAGTCAGTTGTGCATGGCTCACAAAAGCTTTCTTATTGCCTTCCAGCCTGAAAGTTTTCATAATACATTATTTGCTACAGACTGGGTTACAATAACACATGTGCAAAAGTTGTACCATTCACATGAAGTAAATAATGAAAGAGTGAAATTTTTACCATGATTTAGCGAAAACATTTTCTTTGATCAACAAACATATTTTGATTATAACAAAACAATTATACAAAAAGCATGCTATAAAACTGTCCCACACATTATACTCAAACTCACAATAAATAGCACCAACTACAAATTCATTTGAATGCCACTGGCCACAGCTTTCAAGCTTTTGATTAAAGAGGTTGACACCATCAACCACCGGAATACCAGACTATGGGCAAACCGATTTGTCATTAAACAGCATTTGATAAAGACAAACAAACACACACCCTGAGATACCCAAGACCTCAGAGAAAACCAGCTGGGACCACCTATACAGCGTACCCAAGACTCTGTATACCCAGACCTGGCACCACTAACCCCAATGGGGATAGTTATTAAAACATACATTTAAATGTTGACAATAACAAACAGTATATAATGCATATGTGTAACATATGCTAATACACAGCATATCATATGAATCAATACAATATGAATCAACCAAGTGTTCGCGTCCCACCTAGGAAGCTGCGGTCTGAACTAGCCGAGGAGATCCTGGCACTATGAACACTTGATAACATGTAAATAACGGAGGACTAAAATCTCCATATTATTAAGTTTAATTTTCTAGGACTGCAGTAACTGTTAATTGCCAGAACTGCTGCACCAAAAGTGGGAAGTTAATGTATTCCGCCAAACTGCCACACGCGAAAGCGCGCCCAAAGGAACAGAATAAAAACACCCACAAAAGTACACCAGTTACAGCACAGACAGAATACAATTACACAGATTAGCCTTGAAAATGGAAAGCCCTTTTTGGAGACAGATGGACCCAATCGAAATGATAAAGGCTAGCATCCGACCAGATAAACTGCGGGAGCTGCAGTACCCTAGCCCCAAGCTTTTTACACTGCGCTTTCACCCAACAATTGGCGCTTTACGTGCGTTCTCTATGGATTTTTGAGAAGTGGCACAACATAGAACATTCTCAGGAGAATGTCTGACCAAACTACAATAGCTTCCGGAAACCTTTGCCAGCAAATGCCCAAGGCCGAAGTGATGAGCTGTCTCAAAGTGAACAAGTCATGAGACACCAAATCATTCGTCCCTAAATGCAAAATGATCAAAGCAGGAGAAAGGGGTATGAAACCCTGATAGCAAACCATGAAGGTCCTTCAAGTGAGCACCTCCTCGGCCATTCCAACACACCAGATTGGGTCGAGCGCCAGCGACCAGACCCCTTTATATCTGCAACGGGCACCCCCTGTGCAAAAGCTGTGGACGCAGCTCCCATCCGGAAAGAATGGGACCGATAGCGATCACCCGCCACCCACAAACAACAAAGCAGCCCTAAGCACCACTGTGAACTGATACCGTGTGAGGGGATCACCACGTTTATGGCGGAACAAGGGGCCGGACAATTGTTCCCGCGCTTGCAAATACCCTTGCAAAGCAGTAACTGGACAGATTGCCACAACCTGCAGCCTTGCGATGAACCCACTGTGGAGGAACCCGAT
>CM055826.1:2509754-2532733 GCA_029582265.1 Zoroaster sp. YZ-2022
ATTTTTTTGACGCGTTTTCAAACAATATAAAACGTAAGCGCGTACAATAGGACTATGTGCTGAATTTCATTTATCGATTAACGACGATTGAAACAACGAGTAGACCTAGCAACTTTCAAACGGATTGGGAACGGCTTATTATCAAAACATTTACAGTTACATCGAGGTGCCGGGAAAAACTATGACAATTCAAATTTACAACATAGGCGTGAGAAAAGGATGATTTTGATAAAGAAAACGTAGATTTAAATTTAGTAAATAGCGTCAACGATATCCGGAGGTTCGTACGTAGTTGAATACATTTCTCAATCATCTCACGTTAAAATGGCGTGGGCAAAGTTTATATTGTCTTTAAAAGTTAGCGCGGTGTTTTACGGATGTCGTACACAACGCATAAACGACTCTGTAAGAACTTATGTTTACGCGTTATTGGGAGCTCAAGCGCGAGTTAAAGTTCGTTTATCGCGGGTGGTACTGGTTTAGACGCGCAACGCGAATTTATAAATATTGTAAATGCCGAGATTGATTCTCCAGTCGATTTGAGTATGAGTATTCAACGATATCAAGACATTTTACAAAATGCTCGTTCTCAATTAAACTTTTTGTCTCGGAGAAATTTTATACATGATGCCGAGCGATATGAATTACGAATAGGCACGTACGCAAACTACAATAATAATATATTGATCGCGACGAGCGATTTATCTTTAGGTTCAAATTTAGATACAAATTCAACGCCCGTTGTTCCTCCTATTTTACCTTTACAAGCGCAATCAACTATACCATTAATCGCAAAGCACGCTGACTCTGATGAGAATCACGTGCAAGAATTAAGCTCTGCGATATCGTCTAAACAAGAACCAGACAGCATTAGCAAAGAGTCTTTAAAAAACGATGCGATAAAAGAAGACTACGTATTAGAATCTACGTTAGATGGTCATCAAGAAGAAAAAAATTCTTTGATCGTTGGTTTTGCGATTTTAACCGGGCTCGGCGTTATGATTTACGAATTGTTATTTTAACATTTTCTGCGTATAAGCTAAAACTAATACTCCAACTCCACTTACTGCTAGCCATAAATGTTCCGCCGCCCGCAACGACGTTGAGACGCTGTTTAAATAACTTACAACCGTACCTATAATAGCCGGTAAAGCGGCTAAAGCTTTCGCACCTAGTTTAGATAATACACTCGCTAAATTTTTTTAATGTTTTTCTATCCACCCGCTCGGTTTGGGCGGCGTTGGTTTGGAGCAGGTTTGGGTGGAATTGGGTCGGTGGTTTCCAGGCGTTGGTGATGGTGGCGTGGGTTTTGGGTAAAAACTGAATTTACACCATTAACGATCGATTCGACGATAAAAGCGATAGTCGTACCGACGGCCGTTAATACACTAACGATCGTTACGCCTTGTTCTCTACATAAAGTTTTAATTCTTTCACCCAACGTAGCGTCTCTATACAACATTTTTTGAACCGTTTCTCTAATTCTATTAATTTGACTACGAAGAATGTAATCGTGCGCATCTATTTGTTCAATTAAAACTTCTTTTTCATCTTTTAGTTTTTGCAACTCGGTTTGATATTTTTCATCAACAATGAATCCTCTTTCTTCTGCATCGTTAATTAATTCTTGATTATCATTGATTTTTTGATTGACTACTTTTAATTTAGTTAAAAGATCTAATTGTTCGCCTCGATTCGTAGTCATAATGTTATTAAGTGCTTTTACTTCTCGCCATTCTATATTTAATTCTGTTTGAGTGTTTTGATCTCTCGAAATGGCTCTTTCGATAGCTTCTTGTACTTTTTCGGATTTTTCTATGCGTTGTTGACGTATAGAGGGTAATCTTCTACGACTAGCAAACGTATCATCTGAATTTAGTATAAAATCTGGATTTGTTTGAGCCTCTGGATTTTTTACCCAGATAGTATCAGTACTACCATCTGGTAGTATTATATCTATTTCTGTTGCACCTATAATATTATAAATAGATGCATGTTTGGGGCCAAAAGCTGTTAAATCACTTACAGTTAAACCTTTAATCGAACTAATTTTAAAAAATCCACCCGTTTTAAATTAGTTAATCGTATTTCTGTATTACCTTTTATAAACAAAAGTAAACCCACTTTATTTTCATTTAGTTTATACTTGAATCTAGTATAGTCTTTTATAGAGTTTATAAAACCTATACTTGTATAAAAATCATCGACTATATCTTTACGTAATCTATTTTCTTGAGATAAAGTCGGTACACTAAAAGAAGTTTCTTGTTCTATTGGAATATCACCCAAGCTTATTTCATCATCAATATATTCTTCATCTTCTTCTTCGGGTTGATTAAACATTGGGTCCATCTCTATATAATCATAACCTCCGTGCGCCATTTACAATTACTTTTTATCTTTTTTCAATAATTTATAACTCGCGTAACCTACAGCGCTCATTGCTAGTATTATAAATAACATTTCTCTTGTTTTTTGATCTTCGCTAGGAACGTAAAAATCTTCCAAATGAGGTTCGTCGCGTAAATTTAGCGGTAAATTTATTCGTTGGTTCGTAACTCGCGAATATTCATTCATCGCTTCATCGATGCTGTTGAACGTTCTTACCGCGCTCGATTCTTTTTGTATTTTTTCGTTTAAATAATCTAGATATTTTAAACGCTTTTTACTAAATTCGTCTCTAGCTTTCGAAAGTTGTTCCATCGCTAAATCGTGTCGTTTTTGTTCTTGTCTACCACCTCCGCTGAACAAAAAATTGCTACCGGTAAACGCCAACGCGTTGACTACCGCGCCTCCGACCATCATCGCTATAGACACCATTTATATTTAACAACTATAAACATAAAAAATGTGTTTGTAAATATAGTTTATTTAAAAAAGATAAAAATATTTTATATTTGCTAACTATAAACCATGAGTAATACGTATGGAGATGTGTTGGATCCAAACAGAAGATTACGAGAACCTAGAGGTGTAAAAGGTATACGTCAAAAAGTTGTCATTACAAATAATCCGAGCACCATTACCGAAAATCAATTGTTGACGGTTCGTTTTCCAAATTTAGGAATGAACGACGTTATCGTCCCCAATACAACTCGATTGGCTTTCAATATAGAACTCGTTTCAACGGATGATGAAAATAGAACGTTGGTGCAAAATATAGGTAGAGCGATCGTAAAACATATAATTATTAAAATGGAAGGAAATGAAATATTTTCATTAGACGACGCGGATGTATTCAATTGTTACCATGACGAATGGTTAACTAAAGATCAACGCGAAAATTTAGCGTATCAAGGAATCGAAAATACAAACGTAACTAAATTGCGAATAGACGCTAGCAATAAAAATACAAGTGGTAACGGAGGAAAAGATAAAGCTATCGCGGACGCTTATAAAAATAGATATTACATTCCGCTGGATTTTGAATTGTTGACCGATCATCAACCTTACTATCAGTCGGGCATCGGAGATCGATTGACTTACGAACTCGTGTTTAATAAATTTTCTAGCGTTATTAAAAGCACCGGCGATGACGCGAAATATATCATAAGCGGAATCTCTTTAGAATATGAAGTCGTTCATATGCCGGAACTCGCTCGAACGATTAAAAATCAATATACCTCTCGGTTGAGTATATTATTCGATCGCGTACTGAGACAGAGCGTGACTCCGTTAAACAAAAGCGATACGATGTGGAATATAAATTTAAATACTCCCGCAAAAAAGTATGAAAGGAATATTGTTTTTATTCAGAGAACCCACCACGAAAGAAAGCAATACATTTTATAATCCAAACATCGAAAAAGTTTCAATTACGATCGAAGGCGTTCCTAACCAACTCTACGCGCATGGAATGAAAAGGTATCAACATTGGGAAGAGATTTCAAAATATTTTGGAGATTCGAAACAACAACACGCTATACAAGTCGTACAAGCTCTAAATTTATCAAACGTTAAACAAGCTGATTATTTACTCCAACGATATGGCTTGTTTTTAGATTTAAGAACTACCACCGACAATAAATTACACGGAAGCGGAAGACGAGTTCAACACTTATCCGAAGGAATTACTATTCAAATTGAAAAAGAAGCGGAAGCTGCGGGTGAACTAAACATGTATACTTTTATTATCATGGACGCGCAACTAAATATAAGAAACGGGCGTTATGAATCTGTCGATTATTAAAATTAGCGAGACCATAGCGTGATATTTTAAAAACGCCTTAATAATGAAAATATGTTGCCTAAATATCCACACGCCGCATTAATTTGCGGACAAACGGGATGCGAAAAACTGAATTTGTTTTAAATTTATTAGAAAAGAATATTTTAAATATTTTACAAATATCGTTATATTATGCCCCACCATCTTATACAACGATACGTACAAAAATAGAAAATGGGTTCTAAACGACGATAACGTACACGTTAACGATTTAAACGACATCTCGCTGAATAGGCTATACAAATTTATAGCGATGCTTTCAAATCTGAGGAAACGTTGTTTATTATCGACGATTGCAGCGCTAATAAACAGTTGCATTATAAAAATACGACGAGAACAATAAATGTATGATTACACAATTGGCTTTTAGCGGTAGACACGTTAAACACAGCTGTTGGATTCTTTCGCAAAAATATAATAGCGTATTGAAAGATTTTAGAGAACAACTCAAATGGGTGTGTTTATTTTATTGCAAAGATAGAGACTCGTACGAGAATTGTCTTAGAGAAAATGATGTTGTACCTACGAAAGAGTTGAGAATGGAAATTCATGAAAAATTAAAACAAGTTAAACATCGCAAATTGATTTTAAAAACAGATCAACCTACCGGTTATGAAATACGTGACTAATCCATTAAGAGTAATTACCACTAAGTTGTTAGCAATTGCCCATAGGTTGTTTAGCAATTACTCACATGTCGTTGAGCAATTACCCCTAGGAATCATAGGTTGTTTAGCAATTACTCACATGTTACTCACATGTTACTCGCAGGAGGTCATTAGTAATTACACCTAAGGTTGTTTCGTATTTTAATAAACATTATAAAATCTATTTATAAATATGAATGCTGAACGAGTAAAAGTTATATTTACGAACATATCCGCTGAACGAATAAATGATTTTATATATAATCTTAACCAACTTCTCAATACTGAAAAAGAAAGAAAAAACCTAGTACTAGTTTTAAACGAGAATACTGAAAAAGTAAAAGGTATATTTACGAGTATATCTGCTGAACAAGTAAAAGATCTAACGTTTAATCTTAACGAACTTTTAAACGCCGATGGGTTATCTAAAATTATTTATTGGTTTCTATATTTTGTTATAAATTTAACCGATTATTCTATAAATACGTATAATAAATGGAAGAAGTACATAAACTATTAAACGAAAATCCACGGGCGACACTAGCGGACGATAACAATAACAACGATGATACGTCGTTGAAACAAAAAATACGTCTTTTATCGGTTGTAGTGGGGGGAGATTCTAAAAAGTTTTTCGGAAAAGAATTAAGCGTTAGCGATATTGAAGCTTTGTCTACCGAAGAGCGAGACGCGCTACACACGCAATACGAAACTAAATTAGGTCGCGATATTACTCAGTCTTTAGGTAGCGCCATTATAACGCTATACGCTAAAGTATTAGGATTAAGTTTAAACCGTATAGATTTGTATGGTCATAAATTTCAAATTGACGATGAAGGTAAATTAATTTCAGATTTAGAAAAAGATCCGTTCATTTCTAGCATGCTTAGTTCCGTAGCGTGTGAAATATATTACAAGCACGGCATGTTGATCGCGCCTCTCAGCGCTTCGCTAATTACGGCAAAACATTTAAAAAGAAAAAATAATCTTGTGTAGATAATAAAAGCGATGGAAACCAACGAGCAGATTGCGCAACCGGAACCTCAAGCTTCACAGTCTGTGAGTCAACCGTTACTGACCGTAACCCAACCAGCGACTAAACCAAAAAACCCAAACAGAGTTGCGGCTGGAAAAAGACTAGCCGAAATTAACAAAAAGAAAAACTACAACTCGCTAAACCCTCGAAAAGCGTTAAAACGTCTCGCGATAGCGAAGGTTATAAAGAAAACAACTCGACGAGCAATGGAACGAGCAATGGAATGAGTTACTCGACCTATATAGCTATTGGTTTAGCTATTGGAGGTATCGCTTATTTCTTGTTTAGACAGAACGAGCAAGTACCCGCTCCAGTTAAACTAGTTAGAGAACCAACACCCGTTAAACTCGCTAGCGTTTCACCGCCTACCACGAGAGAACTCATTGTTTTTGAAATGGAATAAAAGTTTTTAAAAAAAATATTATATTTACAGTTATAAATATGTCTTCAATGCCAACAATAGAGCCGAAAACAATCGCCGAATCGCTTTACAAAAGCGTCGTTTTTGGAGTTTTTATAGTTTTATACAGCATGATCGGTAAAAAAGTATTAAGCGTAGAACCAGCCAACTTGGGAAAGTTTAGTATAAAAGACGGGTTAAAACTCACCGTGACGGTCGCATTAGCCGGAGGAACTCAAATGGCGTTAGTTAAACAAGGAATTTTACCAGATTCGCTCATGCCTAAAAATCCTAATGAATACAAAATATTGTACAACATTAAAATGAATGAACTAAAACTTTCAAACGCTTATTACAGTCCGCGAGGATATTACAAAGGTCTAGATGCAATTAATAAATTATCTAAAGAAACAAAGGTGAATGTAAAATTAGTTAGACAGTGGATTAAAAAGCAAGCGCTGTGGCAAATTTATTTGCCCTATCCTAAATATATTCCAAGACCAACTTCATCAAATAGTACGTTTGGAAAACCGAATGAGGTTCATCAAGCGGATTTACTGTTTCTTCCGCACGATATTATAAATAAAAAGACGTACAAGTACGCATTAACCGTCGTAGATGAAGCCAGTAGATTTAAAGAAGCACAACCGTTAACCGATAAAACGGCTACGCAAGTTGGTAACGCGTTTGAGAAAATTTATAAACGTTCGTTATTGTCTTGGCCTAAAGTTATAAAAGTCGATCCTGGAAAATAATTCATGAGTAGCGTCAACGTATTGATGAGTAAACATAATGTTGTAATACAAAGAAGTGAAGCTGGTAATCATAGAGCTCAGGGTATAGTGGAGCGATTTAATAGAACTTCGAGTGAAAGATTATTTTCACATCAATACGCGCAAGAAATAGCGACCGATACGAGAAACAGAGAATGGGTTAAAAGATTACCGGCGGTCGTAAAAGCGTTAAACAACGAGACGACGCGACTAATTAATTTGAAACCTAAAGACGCGATTAAATTAGATAACGTCGAGCAAAATCCGGCCTCACCAGCTGTTGTAAAGAATGAAAAAAGAATCCCAAACAACAGTTTGGTTCGATATTTATACGCACCCGGTGAAGCTGAAAAAGATACGAGACGCCGCGCGACCGACCCTATATGGAGTATATCAGTATATAGAATATCTAAAACTATTAAAGGTGCGAATCAACCCATCTTGTACTATTTAGAAGGAGGTCCCGCTCGTAGTTTTGTAAAAGAAGAATTACAAATTATTCCTCGAGATACAGAAAATCCACCTATTGTTAAACGATCATAATTATAATTGTTGTGTGAGAGATCGTAATTGTAATTGTTAAACGATGAGGCTATAGTGACCGTAAGCGCGAGTGACTATTCCGTTTTCTAAAATGTGTCTCTTTGTGTCTAAAGGTGATAGCGATATTTTATTTATTCGAGTTGTATATAGTCGATGTTTTTCATGCCTGATAAAATTCATAGGGTGATGTAGAGTATTTTTCAACGATAAAACTTGTTTATATCGGTCGTGTTTAATATATTGTTCTAAAACTTGTTTTTTAACTCCTCTAGCTTTTCTTATTTGTTTTTCGTCCGATAAAAGTATCGAATACATTTTGGGTCTTAAACAAACAACTTCGGAAATTAGAGTTCCCGCGGTCTCGTCTTTCATTTTACCGATCACCTTTTTATTTTCTTCAGAAAATAGAAAATGTTGTTTGTTATAATTACTAAAATCGTATAAATCTTTGTCTTTTTTCATATCTTTAAAAACATCACGAGTTTTAATTTCCAACAACAAGCTGTCTGTATCCGTGTATACCAACTCACACCTCTCGCCGTATTTCTTCTTTAATTGATTGTAATAAAAATCATACATTAAATGTTTAGATAAATCCAGTACGCTCATTCCTACGTAAACTGGGCGGTTGAGAACGAGTTTTGTTTTGTGCATGTGAATCGCTACTAGATCGTTATCGAAAATCCTCGCCTCTGCAAAATTTGGTTTAGCGATGAGCGAACGAATTTGATTTTCCGATTTTTCGTCGTTTAACCGCTTCAAATTTACGTTAACGCGTTTTCGTACATTTTCCATCGTTTTTCCAAAAACTGAATTGTTCATGAGTTTGTATAAATCTTTTTCAAAATCACTCGTCGCGATTTTTCTGAGTTGAGTGTTTTTATCGATGTACAATTTCATCCAACGTGCTTCGTCAAATTCTAAAACACGATGAATTTTCGTTAGCTTTAGTCCTAGTTGTAAATACAATCGTAAATTACGATAATGAAGCACGTAGTTTTTTTTCGTATAAATTTGGAACTAATTTTACAACGTTTGCAGCCGGTTTGTCTTTTCGTAAATTCTTTTGATAGTCGCTCATCCATTCTTGGGGAATCTCCAAAGTCTCTGGCGCGAGTGGAAATGCGTTGTGAGAATCGTGTAAATCTTTGGGATATTGTAAATCGACTTCTAAAATACATCCTTTATTGTTTTTAAGTCCCTCGCTCTCGAGTTTGTCTATTTGTTTATTCGTCATCCATTTAAAATTACCCGTCGGTAAAGGTTGGCTCATCGCGTAGCCATATAAATTATTCGCGTCTAAATACGTAATGTAACTCGATGAAATATTTTCGTCGTAGTCGTCCAAGTAAACATTATTCGCTTTAGCGTATCGTTTACTCACCATACACGTTCCTCCGCGCGTACCTCTCTCAATAAATAAATGCATGTCAACGTCCGTGAGCAATTCTAAAGTTTGTTTCGAATGTTTTAATAAAGCGTCCCAACTCAGACCGGGACTAGTATAATAATTAGCCGGATCTAAATCGTATTGTTTCATGCAAGTAGTGCGAACATTTTCAAATACGTCCGCCAATAAGCAAGTATCGGTACGCACGTATAAATCGTGATAGTCTCCTAGATCGTTACAATCAAAGGTACAAAATACATTCTTTGCGTGCTCGTATTGTTCTTTGGTAATGTGTTGGTTGTTTAAACTACTGTAAAAATTTTCTGGAAAAGGAAGACGCGTCTCTTTGAAACGCTCGAAAGAGTCCATGTACTCGTAAGGATAAATACCCTTGCTTTTTAACAGATTACATTTTTCGGAGGAGGGTTCAAGTTTAGTTGTAATCGGAAAAGAATCGTTTGATTTTACAAGTTTATCCAACGACGCCAATAAAAATTGAGCGCTGTCTATAAATCGTAGTTGCCCTATTGAAAAAGAAATATATTTTTCGATATTGTTTGGAATACACGTTAGATTTCCCGTCGTTTGACTCGCGGCCTGCATAATGAGATGAGAGTCGTATCCTCGCAAATTATGAAATACGACCGGAATAAAAGTTCTGTTTGGTTTTAAACTTAGTTTTAAATTACAATAATTATGCGCCGCGCCTCTATACTTTCCAGTAATGTGACAATGATCTCTTACCCTATCGCGCTTTGAGTCTGCGTCAGCGTCTCTAAAAAATGTCTTTTCGCATATCCAACACTCGCTGGCAGAGTTGTAATCTTCTACATTTTCTTTAGTCATGTTTAATTTTTGAGGATTTTAAATATTTCGTTAATTTTTTTCTTCTTCTTTTTCTAATTCAATTAAAAAGTGTTTGGCCGCGTCTTCTCCTCTGTAAACGATGGGTTCGCTAGTTTCACCGTCGCAACGAACTCTAATATACGAATAACCGCAAACGACGTGTTCTTGTAGTTTTTCAGTATTAGTATTATTTACATCTACAACATTTTAATAATACTTTCAAAGTCGGCGTATATTACGAAAGGAACTTTCATCTTTTATGAAAATTTATAAATTTAACCGTATTGTTTTTACCCTTTTCCGGTATCACAATCTTCGTCGGTCTGTCGTTTATTCCCTTACACATTTCTTCGTGATTTTCGAGATACGCTTCTGTTGAGAAACCCTGTAAACATCTCAAACAAAAATGTTTACGTTCTTTGTGACTCGTTTGATCGTAAAGTAATTTATTCACATCTTTTATCCAAACGTAGTGAGATTTAGCTTCTTTATGAATTAATAATAAATTAATGCGATCCAGTCTCGCGGGTTGATCACTAAGTTGATCGTTTTTGATTCACAACCAAAAACATTTATCGCTATATTGTTTTGTTTCTCTACTTTTTTTATTTGGCTGATTGGTGTAGGAGCCTCGATATTGTTAAAATTTAAACCGTCTTCAATCGGGTACTTGCTCGTTCTTTGTGGATCCTTGCAAGCTGGAAAAAGTGCGCTACGTAAAGCCCACCGCAAACAATCGTCATCTTTGTTTTGTACGTTAATGCACGCTTTTTTATTTTTTATGTGGTCGCATAGATCGATATAAGAACCGCCTCTTAAAGGTTGATATCTCGCGATTGAGATATTCATATCTACGATACGATCTATTTCCCATCCGCTGCCCTTTTGAATCCATTTTTCTAAAGCCTCTTGAATTTGTGAAAAAACAGTATCGAGTATATTTTCGATATCATCTAAATTCAATAAAACAATTTGCTTATTATAATGAAAACTTGGTTCGGCAAGATCGATCGTGCCGTCTAATTTTTCTTTATGTAATTTAACTCGTATAAATATCATAAACTTGTACGCTTTAAATTCTCGTAAGTCTATACCCAACTTGGCAATTATCTTTGGTTTTACCGCTTCCCAAAATATATTTAAATATTTTTCTTTGCTGTGATTCAGCGGAACAACCATTATTCGTTCGCATAAATATCTGCCACCACTATAATAGGAGGTTTAAATTTTAACTCTTCTTCTCGGTTGTGAAACCTTTTAATAGCGGCGATGTAGTCTTTTTTAACCAACTGCGCTCTAGCTCCCGCGCCGTGCGGTGGTAGCTCAATATTTTCAACCGCTATACGCTCTCTCAATTCAGCTAAATTTAATTTATATAATGGTTTTTGTTTTTGTCGTTTTAAATATTTTTTAACCGCGTTGTAATAACTGCGTTTATCAACCTTACCCTTTTGGTTTTGCACAAGAATTATTCGACTAATGTGTTCTCGCGCAAACTCTTTCAATTCTGGTAATGTGTATTTCGATAAATATTTCGTTGTCATCTTTATTATTAAACTAGATAGTATTTTTTAGTTTTTTAATTTTTTCTTATCTCACTTTTATAAGTATCGTTTTTTTAAAACCAGCGGTAATACCGGCGGTAACATTTAAATCTATTTTGTGACGTCATCAATACTTTCATGACATCACGACCCGCCCCATCTGGGGAATTACCCTAAAATTGATTTTTGAAAATCGTTTTTTATGCAGCTGCGCCGGGACCCCTATCTAACTTTCATGACATCACGACCCGCCCCATCTGGGGAATTACCCTAAAAATGATTTTTGAGGTAATTACCCTAAAAATGATTTTTGAAAATCGTTTTTTATGCAGCTGCGCCGGGACCCCGATCTAACTTTCATGACATCGACCCGCCCATCTAGAATTACCCTAAAAATGATTTTTGAGGTAATTACCCTAAAAATGATTTTTGAAAATCGTTTTTTATGCAGCTGCGCCGGGACCCCCATCTAACATACTACTACTATACTTGTTTTGTTTTCAAGACAACAGCAACAGCAACAGCAACAGCAACAGCAACAGCAGCTTCCGAGTAGCAAAGACGTGTGTCACCTCGGCTCCCGTTTCTTGTTTTTTTTTTGCTACTTATCGGTTGTTTCCTCCCTTTTAAAGCGAGCAGACGTTCTTCTGGTAGAAAAGCCATCCGTAAAAACCATTTCTAGAGTTGTTTTAACTGTAGGATAGGCCATTTCAGGCCTTTCTTAAACTTGCCTTTTTGGGCTAAATTAGCCCGACGCCATCTTGTTTGGCACCATGTATTCGTACAGGGCCGCCATAAACAACCAGACATTGCGGAGGCCGAACACGATTCGCTTCAATGCCCGACAACTGGAGGAACTCACATCACGCGATATCGACAAAGCCATTAGAAAAGAGCTGAATATAGTACAGGGCGACAGCATTAGATGCATCGCGTCTTTGGACAATGGATGGTACAATGTGACCTTTGATAATGAAAAGCATAGTGAGGTGGTAGCCCAGAGCACCGCTGCATGCAGAGCGTCAAGAGGTTTGTGCGCATGCGCCTTTTTCTGCTCTGTATAGCGCCCTCTATTGGTGTTGTTTCACCAACTTTAAACAAGGTCGCGTCTTTTGAAATTTGGCAAATCGACTGGAGGTGTACGATCAAAGTGAGTGCAAATGCCAAATGACCTCAATGAACAAAGATCACACATCAATCTACAGTCATGGCTTTACAAGATGACACGTTTCTGGGTGAATTCATCGAAACCCGCGAAGTGTAAAAAGCGTCTTCAATGTGCATCAAATATTGAGCATCCGTTAAATTTTACAGATCGAGAGAAGCTAATTATTGGTCCATTTTTGACGTTATTATATGTCTTTCGTGAATTATTTTCTTGAAAAATCAAGCATAGGAGGGTAGTTAAACTCACGAAGAACAGTTTCATGGTGATTATACCTGAGCAAACCCAAGTAACGTCCTCTGGGCAGCAATTCAAAAGGTGAAATATTGCCTATTGATTACATCTTCAACTGTTTAAATAATGGATTTGGGTACACATAAAGGAACAAAATCCTTAAATTAATTTAAAATGGAAGAGTGAAGAGAATATATGTATTAAATATTGGTTCATATTGGCTTATAAACTCAAATCATTTGCCGTTTGTTTTATATTCTAACGTTATTAAAAAATTATGTAACCCCCCTTACAATGAAAACGCCCACAATCTAATCCGTGTGTGTATATGCACACGCATACACAATGATGTCATCCCAAAAACTGTAACGGGTTCCCAGAAATCTTTTTGTTTAACAACGCTGAAGCCGCAGGGGAATCCCACCGTTTAAAAGTTAGCTACTGGGTTTGCTCAAATAACAAAGTAATAATTAGTTAAAATAAGAGTTCTTACACCTATCATACTTTTTATGTCTCGAGGAAAATTCATCTTCAGGAAGAAAATCCGATTTGAAATATTACCTTTTTCAGCGTGCGCGCTCTTGTCAAGGGCCAGAGTTGTGCACAAACAAACTTCAAGGAAATTCGCGCGTTTGCCCATATTGCTGTAATATTAGTTCAATATTTGCAGACGACATATTCTTTCTAATCCTATTGGATAAAAATTTTCTTTGAAATTAATTTTCAGTATGTAACAGGCGTTTTTATCAATGAACTCCACGACGGAAAAAAAAAGTAAAGGTCACGTTATGAATATGCATTTTTGTATGACCCTTCAAAATTCTCGCGCATGCGCCCAAACCACATGTCGCCTGCAGAGCATTTTGAACAGCGGTGAGAGAGGGCTACCTTTACACGGTCTGCTGATTCCATGTGAAAGAGCAAATGTACATGACTCGGTAGTAGTCTACACCAAAGTCCCGTACGAGATGAGCGACCAGACAGTCATCAGCGTTCTATCGGCCTTTGGTACAGTCGTCAACAATCAGCGCCAAGTACACGACTTCAACACAGCAATAGAAATAGGGGTAAGAAGCCTACTAATAAAGAACTTAAAGAAATCCATCCCAACACTTCGCTAGAAGTTGTGAATTGAGAGCTCGATGCTTCATTTGCGGCAGTCGAGACCATAGAGCAGAAGAACACAAGGAACAAGGAGATCAGCGGGACGAAATTGTTTCGGACAATGAGGCCGACGGTCACGACTCGGACGGTCATGACTCGGGCGGTCATGACTCGGGCGGTCATGACTCGGGCGGTCATGACTCTGACGGTCATGAGTTTGATGACCAAGAGTCCGACGATCAAGAGAACAATGATCAGGAAGCCCGCATACATTGCGACAAAAACGACTTTTCAGATTATGACGATTTGGACGTAACGCCAATCGCAAGAGAGATTAATCCGGATCAAGGAAAACCCCCAAAAGATAATGTCAAGAAAAGAGACACTACTAAACAACAGAAAGACAGTAAAATTTCACCAGGCATCCAATCATCTCGTCCACAGCAGCCGATGAATCTAGTAATGAATGAGAAAACCCCACAGGAAAGGAGCGCAGACAAAAGGAAAGAAACCGTCATTCCTAAGAGCATTACTTCCAAAGAATTCCACTCAGGAAGATCACAGAATGAAAACGAAAAAGAGCGACGCATTGACAGACCAAGGACAACAATCTGATAAAGAACCCAACAAACCAAAGAAAACATGGGCAAGTATGGTTGCAGAGAAATCTGAAGTAGCACAATCAAGGTTAAAGGAATCACCAAGAGTCGACGAATACCAGATGGAAGACGAAAATGCAGAAGAAACTCAATAGACGACGGGTATAGCCTATATGCCGGAAAGGTGTACCAAGGTACAGGAAAAAGAGGAAGTGGCGTATCATCTCAACCACAGAGATCCACACCATATACCAAAGGAAGAGGACGTGGAAGGAGAGGTACAAGTACTGAATAGAGACCCTAATATGTTTATTGTTATGAAAAAATACCCTTTTTGTCATTCGATGTATATGTTATTTTTAAACATAATATTGATGGCTGTAACCATTGCAACTTTAAATGTTAACGGTCTCAGAAATGACCAGAAAAGAGAGGTGGTTTGTAATTATCTTATAAGGAAAAAAATATCCATTGTCTGTCTGCAGGAAACTCACAGTGTACAATCTGATGAAAATATTTGGCGCAAGCAATGGGGGGGGGGCAGTGGCGCACCCAGTGCAGATCCCCCCCCCAAGGGCCCGCTGATGTTTTATTAATTTTTTTTAAAGAAGGGGCCGGGAAAGAGAGCAAAATCTGAGCCCAAGTCTTGTCTACAGAGGAGTTCGGCAAGGAGTAGGGCAGTGGTACAAGGGATGGGGACTCAGGGAGACTCAAGCTCCCTCCAAAAGTTTTCCATTTATTCCACTCACTATTATATTTTACGGCGTTGCGTATGCATGTGCATGTAAGCTTGAAGGGCCACCAGTATATATAACAAACATTTTTAGACATTCTCCCCCTCCCCTGCCATGGTGCACCCTGATCAGGGAGCAGCTTTACTTAATTTTATTTTCATTTTCTGTTGTCCGTTTCTCTTGTTGAGGTCGTTGACTGTCGTTGAGGTTACTCGTAAATGTTTTTTTAAATTTAAACACGCCCGCATTATAATCAACTCCTTTCCAGTTTGTACACAACGGCCCAGGATCGGATTTTAATTTACAAAGATTATGCGACACTGTTTTAGCAAACACCGATTGGATAATATTGGGATTTGGTTTTGCCGCCAAATTCGTGTTTGAGAAAATTTTGCTCCGCCCGGAATGATCACAAACTTTACGTCCGCGCAATGAAAATATTTAAATATAGAAATCTTGCAGACAAAACAATTAGCTCAAGTTCTTTACATCAAGAGGAGGAAATTATATGGAAGGTAAAACCCTACGAGTCTGAATCATGTCATAATGTCTTCTTTTTATGACTAGAAACCACCAGGAAACATTTAACATGTGCCGTAGGTTCACTGACGAGCACGATTAGGGACATGGCTACAGCCGCGCCAGCGGTTATAGGTTTGGGTCCGCCATGTCTCTCCCCATATTGGACTTTAAAAAAAATAAAAAATTGAGCCCCAATAAAATCCTGGGTGCGCACTTGCAGTGTGGGGTAATATTATCTTTAGCCATGGGGAAAAAATAGCAGAGGGTTGCTCTTTTAACTTCCTTCAAAAGCGGATTTGATATTGTTAATCATCAAAGGGACAATAAAGGGAGATGGGTTAAAGCTGAAATACAGATGAAAGAAAAAAATATTAGTGTTTTCCGTCTATGCACCTAACATACTTACCGAAAGGAAAATCTTCCTTAAAGATTTTGAATTTTTTTTAACAACTAATTGTAAACACACGGATAATTACATTATAACCGGTGATTTTAATTGCCATAGCGATCATGACAAGCAAGACCAAAGTGCCAAAATATTTCATAATTTTATTGAAGCTAATGATCTTTTTGATCAGGAAAAAACGCTTTACCCTGAGCCGAGACACACATTTTATCATAAAGCCTTAAGACAAACCAGTTGCATAGATTACATCTTGGCCTCTGAGAATTTGAGATGCAAAATCAAAGAAATATCTGCTGAATCCACTTTCCTTTCAGATCATAAAGCACTTATTATGCGCCTTGAAAATCATTCCATTCAAACAGGGCCAGGTAGGTGGGTTTGTAGAAAAGAAATTATGTCTGAAGATAGCTGTAAAACAAGAATTGAGTGGTTTTGGCTTTTTGGGCCAAAAAAAATGATTATGACAATATCGCGCTGTGGTGGGATATTGGAAAGAACAGACTTAAAGAAATAATTAAAGACTATGACATTACTAAAACATACAAAATCAATAAAGTTAAGCGCCAGATTCAAGAACGGTATGATTTTCTTTGTAACAATCCTACTTTGAATAATAAAAATGAATTAAACGATATTGAAAGCCAACTTAAATGGTATGAGTACCAAGAATGGGAGAAGGCTAAGTTATGGCTTCATACCAAACAAAAAGTGGAAGGAGAAAAACCCAGCAAATATTTTTTTTCAGCAGCCAAACAACAATACCAGAATAATGCCATCAGCTTTCTTCAAAATGACCAGGGCGATATTTTTAACAAACCTTCATCCATGTTGAAGCATGCGCATAACTTCTACAGTGAATTGTTCACATCTAATCAAACTAACAATTTTCATATGACAAAAATTCTTAATGAGGTTGACCCAATGGAATTAGGAAATGAAAAGCCAATAAGTAGTATATGTCGAGCAAATCTGTCATCTTTGAGGAGGTGCAGTCTGCAATTTGTCTGCAGTGATTTTGTGCAGTTTGTAACGGCAAAGAACCACATTGCACCACACTGCATGGAGCAATGCACTGTGGTGCAATGTGGTGGCCTGCCGTTACAAACTGCACAAAATCACTGCAGACAAATTGCAGACTGCACCGCCTCAAAGAGGACAGATTTGCTCCACATATGATTGAAATTTTCTTTTCAATTTTTTATTTTGTTTCATTTTTTTTTCAACCACAATTGTAACAGTATGGCCACTATCTGTTTATTATTTTTTTTCAACCACAATTTTACCACTGCACACAAAATACGCCTCAAAGTTGGTACATTTGCGGCACATATGATTGTAAAAAAAAATTTTGTTTTCAAATTTATTTTTCATTGAAATTTTTTTTTCAACTGCACACAAAATACTGCACTACTCCCTCCACACAAACTGCACACAAAATACTGCACACAACTGCGCACTACTCCCTCCACACAAAACTGCACACAAAATGGGCAAGTTGAGACATAATGACACAAAAATATAAACACAAAAGAACACATTCAACTCTTTTTACAAGTTGAGACACGTTATAGCAAACTATTACCGTTTTTATATATTTGTCAATGAATTTAAAGGTGGAGGTGTGCAGTTTGTGTGGTGGAGGGAGTAGTGCGCAAGCGCAGTATGCATATTGATTATTTCGGGTAAGTTGAGATGAATTTAAAGGTGGAGGTGTGCAGTTTGTGTGGAGGGAGTAGTGCGCAAGCGCCAGTTTGTGTGGTGGAGGGAGTAGTGCGCAAGCAAAGCATGCATATTGATGATTTCGGGTAAGTTGAGATGAATTTAAAGGTGGAGGTGTGCAGTTTGTGTGGAGGGAGTAGTGCGCAAGCGCCAGTTTGGTGGTGGAGGGAGTAGTGCGCAAGCGCGCGCGCGTGGAGGTGTTCAGTTTGTGTGGTGGAGGGAGTAGTGCGCAAGCGCAGCATGCATATTGATGATTTCGGGCAAGTTGAGACATAATGACACAAAAATATAAACACAAAAGAACACATTGAACTCTTTTTATTATTTTTGTATTCCTTTTTTTAAATTCACGTAACAATGAATGGATTACCGATACAAATCACTATATAAAAGAAAACTCAAAATTATTATAACTCAAAATATTAATAATTACCAAGAAAAATGCACATTAAACAAGAATCCCTATATAAAAACAATGTAAATCAAATATCTATTGGACTTAGCTTGTCAATTTGTACACGTTATATGGATTTTTGGGAGAGGAAATGATGAGGGATGTATAGGACTAGGGTAATCAATAGATAGTCAAGTGAATTATAAGGAATATAACAGATTTAAAAGAAAGTCAACTCACACTGAATTTTACAGGGATTAAGAGTCTACACTCCTTGCAATAAATGTAACACGATAGATTTACACATCTCACTCGTTCATACCGAGCACATGGGACGAAGTGTTTTGGATTATATTTCCGCTTCAATGAACTGCTCAGGGACTTGGAATTTCGTTGCGTGTACTGTCAACGAAACCGTAAATGAAGTCGGATATTAGGGGCTCATAATACAGTTGTCTATCTTACATGAAACAACGGCCCGCTTTAGAATGTCAGGCCTGTAGTTCACAATACACTGTGTATTTAAAGATGAATAGAAAGTCACCCAGAAGTTTAGAACCCATGCAGAGGCACTCATTTTCTTCGAAATTAAGTTGTCACTGCCCTTGATGTAACGTAATAGTGTAAAATAACCATAAGGATCACTATTAAGACTAACAGAGGTGGCTATTTTATAGATTTTTTTATTCCTACCAAAAAAAACTATTATAGATGTATTATTTGTTTTTAATTACAGTAGTCTTTCTGAAACATCTGGTCTTTCGTTATCACTCTTCCTCTTCATCCTCGTTCTCTTCATCCTCATTTAGTTGAAGTAGTAGTCCGTTAAATTTGGTATGCTGTTTAGGCATTACTCTGTTCAGAGCTTTGTTTACTTCCATGCCTTTATTTACTTTTTCTTCGAGATCTTCCGCAATATCCTGATGAGTCCCATTATCTTTCAGATGTAGGTAACTTGACAAAAAATCCTTGTATTTGTTGAAAAAGATTCGCTTGACTGCCCAAAGGGTTTTCCTATTGGCTTTTTCCTTGGCTTGACAGCATAAATAAAATTCATGTTGAATATCTGATGCTTAATCTCCGATTGACAAGAAACGGAAGAAATAGTTTATATATAGGCCTATAACTACTCATTTCGCTGCTCATTTTGCTCATTTCGCTGCTCATTTGCTCATTTCGCTGCTCATTTTGCTGCTCATTTCGCTGCTCATTTTGCTGCTCATTTTCTCATTTCGCTGCTCATTTGCTCATTTCGCTGCTCATTTTGCTCATTTCGCTGCTCATTTGTGCAGTTTGTGTGGTGGAGGGAGTAGTGCGCAAGCGCAGCATGTATATTGATGATTTCGGGCAAGTTGAGACACGTCTGGAGCGATGACGTCATCAGCGCATAAGGCATGTCGTGTCTTAAAATAGAATGGACATCGTTGATTGGTTGAATGTTTGCGCGTTGTTTATGGAGCAACCACACACTCTTTGTCATTGGTTGTTTCGGCGACGCGGAGGATGGTAGAGTATAAAAGAGGGAAATTTTAATCCAAACTCATATTTTCACCAATATTCTCATCAAGAACATTGCATTGTTGCTCGTATACGCTACTTGCTTGTATTGTGAACAGTCGACAAACGACAATGCTGAGCCGTAACATGAACGGTGAGCCTGTATCGACCCCGATGCCCACACCTGTGGATCCCGCACCTGGCGCGATGGCGTTGCCGTTGACTCCGGCCCAGCACCACCGACCGATGGGGCACGCATCGAGAAGGAGGAGAAAGCTCATTCCTCCCGACATGATAGATGCTGGGTGGTGCGAAGCCCAGAGTGTGACACATGGCAAGAGCTATTTATACAACAAGCTCACACGAGAGACCTCGTGGGATCTGCCCAGTTCATCGACTTATCTGCGTGAGCAACGGATGTTGCAGCCACATCCACCCTGTTGATGTTTTGTCTGCTGCTGTTGAACAATTAACCAAAAGGGATTAGCTGCTGACACCGAAGCATCAAGCCCTAGGTGGAGCTAATCTCCCAGAGGAATGTAAAAAGGAAGGCAGGAGTCAAGCGCAAGCTGTACTTTCCACCGGATGAACAACAGGAGGAGAACGACAGGAAGGCGGTGCGATTTCAAATCGGAGGTGATCGATATGCTGTTGTCAAGCGTTTCAAGGGTCGCACTTACATTAACATAAGAGAGTACTATTTAAATTCCAGCGGAAACAAATATTATTGCTTGCTGGCAAGAAGGGAATTAATCTCACCGTGGAGCAGTGGGGTCAGCTCAAACAACAGAGTACCGCCATCACTACAGCCATCTTTCAAGTTTAGCTGATTAACAAAGATGTTAACTGTTGATTAACTGAATGGTATTGTCTACCTGTTGCAGATGATGAAGAGCACGACATGGAGGGCGAGGAGAATGTGTTGAAGCGCAAGAAACGCATCAGGACACTTGTGAAACAAGTGATGACAAAAATCGTCACGGATCACATCATCAGAATAAGTTATGCAGTTCAACAGAGTCTACCTTGCGAAGGGTGTGAGTTTGATTGGCCAGGCAGCGGGATCACGAGTGTCTGTTTTATGGCGAGACTCTGAGTACTACCTTGAAGATTTCGTGGATGAGCACTTCGAAGAAGCAGAACAATACATTCAGCCGAGCCATGTTTGTGCTGTGTTTGACGCAGTAGCACATCATGTTGGTGTTAAACTTACGATGGAATGGACGAGGACATGGACTCTATCATAACTGATATTCTGAATGAATGGAACTCTGAACCTATAACATTGTTGACACTTTCTACGATAGAAACTCGCGAAATCTCCCGTTTCATTTCGTGACGAGAGGTCATGGAATTAAATGGACTTGTTTAATTGAACAGAACACAAAGAAGGTTAGAAGACGATTATTTTAGTTCATTCATCTGCAATAAACAGTATTATCAATTTGCCATATGTTGTTGTTGTATTTTGAAGATAGTTCTTCTATTACAGATACTAAAGGACACCAAATAATGTAATGATTTAATTGTTAATTTGAACGTGGACCCCTTTGAATAAAAAAATAGTTGTTTTATAAGTTACAATGTTGAGAAAAACATTTTGAGAAATTTCCATACATTAACAGTTTTCAGTCTTTAAGTCTGTTGTTAAAACTTTGAACAATTCAAAATGAATGTACGTGATCAGTTGAAGTTGAATTAAAAAGTACAGTTATTTGCTTGCTTGAAAAGAATAACGCTTGTTCTCATACCTTTTCGAAATGAGAAAATGAGCAGCGAAAATGAGCAAATGAGCAGCGAAATGAGCAAATGAGCAGCAAAATGAGCAGCGAAATGAGTAAATGAGCAGCAAAATGAGCAGCGAAATGAGCAAAATGAGCAGCGAAATGAGCAAATGAGCAGCGAAATGAGAAAATGAGCAGCAAAATGAGCAGTGAAATGAGCAGCAAAATGAGCAGCGAAATGAGCAAATGAGCAGCGAAATGAGCAAACGAGCAGCAAAATTACCAAATTTGACGGACTACTACTTTAACTAAATGAGGATGAAGAGAACGAGGATGAAGAGAACGAGGAAGAGTGATAATGAAAGACCAGATGTTTCAGAAAGACTACTAACTGTAATTTAAAAAAAAATACATCTATAATAGTGTTTTTTGGTAGGAATAAAAAAATCTATAAAATAGCCACCTCTGTTAGTCTTAGAGTAATCCTTTATGGTTATTTTACACTATTACGTTACATCAAGGGCAGTGACAACTTAATTTCGAAGAAAATGAGTGCCTCTGCATTAGTTCTAAACTTCTGGGTGACTTTCTATTCATCTTTAAATACACAGTGCTAGCGGCCGCGACAACCTTGGTTGGTATATTTTTAACAACCCCAAAAAGATTAGTTTAAATATTCCTACCTTTTATAAAGACGTGATTGACTCTTATGTTAAATTGGGCGGCCATATTCAATTTGAGCCCAGTTGTATTAATGAAGTCATGGATATGCCGTTGTGGAACAATTCTATTATTACTAATGGCCAACAAAAATTTGATTCAAAAATTCTTAAACCAGCAGGGATTATGGTACTTGGACAGGTTACTGTAACTAATACGTTAATTCACTTCAGAGAATTAGCCTTAAAATGTGAAATAAAAACTATTAATGCAGTTAAAAAAATTATGGGTAACTTAAGTAAACATATTAATCCTAATTTTTTTAAAGAGACTAGGGCGGGTCCAGCTAATAATTTTTGTAATTATTTGTCAGTTAATATGAATGGAATTGAAAACTATGTTCATGTATCTAAAATTCAATGTAAAATGGCACAAGAATATGATTGTTAGAAATTTTATTCCACCTACCTCTGAATCAAAATGGAATTTAAACTAAATATTAGCACCCTATTAGACTGGGACGAAATTTGGTTGAAAGCAAATAGCAAAAGTATGGACCACCAAGATAGAGATCTTTGGTTTCGTTTGAGACACAGAATACTTCCCACAAATGATATGTTTACATAAAATGGATAAGACTCCTGATTTAAAGTGTGGTCTCTGTAAAACAGAAATGGAAACCCTGGAACATTTATTCATTTACTGCATTAAAACTCTTGATTCTTGGCTCTTTGTTGAAAATATACTTATAATTTATACTGGAACAAACTTTTATACCTTAATAACAGTAACAGAATTCTGGATACGGGGAAAA
>CM055826.1:2533233-2558068 GCA_029582265.1 Zoroaster sp. YZ-2022
CATTCACGCGCACCGACAGCCTAAAGCGGCATGAAAGAAACACAAAAACATCAAGCTTTGTCCTATTCAGCCTGTGAAAAATCCTTCAGTCGAATGGACGGTCTAAATAGACATAGAAAATTATCCGTCAGGTTCGTGCGACAAGAGGGCAATTAGTGAAGAATCGAATTCCCAAGGTAAAGGGAAATTGTAAGTGAAGCGGCCCTCTTGCCCAGCCTGTGTGAAGTCGTTCACCAGAAGATCCACAATGAGGAGGCATCGTAACAAATACTGCCTCAGCATTAAAGTATAAACTGGAGCGACCATCAACTATAGATGCTGCACCTCTTTTCCAACACCAACGCCACATGTACCACCACCTGTGGAAGCCCCGTCATACCACCCGCAGAACCCCTATCCCCAAATCGCTCACAACTTGGACTTGTTTAATTGAACACTTTGCACAAGTGGCGGTTGGGTTCGACATTCTTTCCTAAATTACTAATCAATCTTCCATGTCTACCATGTCTGCTAATCAAACTAGTAAAACTTTGAACATGTTAAAACAATTCAAATTGAATGTACGTGATCAGTTGAAGTTGAATTAAAAAGTACAGTTATTTGCTTGCTTGAAAAATAATAACGCTTGTTGTCATACCTTTTGTAGTGTTTTTTTTATATATTTTTTAATTTTTTTAAACTGCACAAAATCACTGCACATAAGTTATGCAGTTCAACAGAGTCGACCTTGCGAAGGGTGTGAGTTTGATTGGCCAAGGCAGTGGGATCACGAGTGTCTGTTTTACGGCGAGACTCCTGAGTACCACCTTGAAGATTTCGTGGATGAGCACTTCGAAGAAGCAGAACAATACATTCAGCCGAGCCATGTTTGTGCTGTGTTTGACGCAGTAGCACATCATGTTGGTGTTGAAGCTTACGATGGAATGGACGAGGACATGGACTCTATCATAACTGATATTCTGAATGAATGGAACTCTGAACCTGTGAACATTGTTGACACTTTCGACGATAGAAACTCGGGAATTCTCCCGTTTCATGTCGTGAACGAGGTCATGGAATTAAATGGACTTGTTTAATTGAACACTTTGAACAGAACGCAAAGGTTAGAAGACGATTATTTTAGTTCATTCATCTGCAATAAGTATTATCAATTTGCCATATGTTGTTGTTGTATTTTTGAAGATACTAAAGGACACCAAATAATTTAATGATTTAATTGTTAATTTGAAATCAAGTTTAGTATGAACGTGGACCCCCTTTGAATAAAAAATAGTTGTTTTATAAGTTACAATGTTGAGAAAAACATTTTGAGAAATTTCCATACATTAAAAGGTTTTCAGTCTTTAAGTTTGTTGTTAAAACTTTGAACATGTTAAAACAATTCAAATTGAACGTACGTGATCAGTTGAAGTTGAATTAAAAAGTACAGTTATTTGCTTGCTTGAAAAGAATAACGCTTGTTCTCATACCTTTTGTAGTTTTTTATTTATTTATTATTTTATATTCCTTAAGGGAGGGTAGAAAGGGAGGGACAACAACGTACGAAGACACAAAAGAACGACTGTTCATGAAGCTATTCATGTATGATTTGTTAAATTTAATTTAACACCAACAGCAATCTTTGACATCAATATATTTACAGATGGTTTTTATATTGGTTTTAAATTGGAAAACATTTGATAAACTGAAAACATTAAGTATTATTATTATTATTATTATTATTATTATTATTGTTATTTTAAATTCTAAAAATTCAGGGCCTTTAGAACATTTTGGCATTTGTTAAATTTAATTTTAACACCAACAGCAATCTTTGACATCAATATATTAACAGATGGTTTTTTATATTGGTTTAAATTGGAAAACATTTGATAAACTGAAAACATTAAGTATTATTATTATTATTATTATTATTATTATTGTCATTTTAAATTCTAACAAATTCAGGGGCCTTTAGAACATTTTGGCATTTGTTAAATTTAATTTTAACACCAACAACAATCTTTGACATCAATATATATTTACAGATGGTTTTTTTATATTGGTTTTAAATTGGAAAACATTTGATAAACTGAAAACATTAATTATTATTATTGTTATTTTAAATTCTAACAAATTCAGGGCCTTTAGAACATTTTGGCATTTGTTAAATTTAATTTTAACACCCAACAGCAATCTTTGACATCAATATATTTACAGATGGTTTTATATTGGTTTTAAATTGAAAACATTTGATGAAAACATTAATTATTATTATTGTTATTTTAAATTCTAACAAATTCGGGGCCTTTAGAACATTTTGGCATTTGTTAAATTTAATTTTAACACCAACAGCAATCTTTGACATCAATATATTTACAGATGGTTTTATATTGGTTTTAAATTGGAAAACATTTGATAAACTGAAACATTAATTATTATTATTGTTATTTTTAAATTCTAACAAATTCAGGGGCCTTTAGAACATTTTGGGCATTTGTTAAATTTAATTTTCTAACACCAACAGCAATCTTTGACATCAATATATTTACAGATGGTTTTATATTGGTTTTAAATTGGAAAACATTTGATAAAACTGAAAACATTAATTATTATTATTGTTATTTTAAATTCTAACAAATTCAGGCCTTTAGAACATTTTGGCATTTGTTAAATTTAATTTTAACACCAACAACAATCTTTGACATCAATATATTTACAGATGGTTTATATTGGTTTTAAATTGGAAAACATTTGATAAACTGAAAACATTAATTATTATTATTGTTATTTTAAATTCTAACAAATTCGGGGCCTTTAGAACATTTTGGCATTTGTTAAATTTAATTTTAACACCAACAGCAATCTTTGACATCAATATATTTACAGATGGTTTTTATATTGGTTTTAAATTGGAAAACATTTGATAAACTGAAAACATTAATTATTATTATTATTTTAAATTCTAACAAATTCGAGGCCTTTAGAACATTTTGGCTAGACCGAACACTGGGAAATTTGCTTGAACTCGTGAAATACAACATTGGTTTAAATAATTAACCCATCAGTCCGTTAAGGTATAGGTTATTCTAACAAGGCCCTTGAAACTTGTTGAAAAATAATTGATCATCGAATACATTCGTTTTAATACGGGGAAAGTGTATTCTGATAAAATCGTTCACGTTGACGTCGTTCTTGTTGATATCGGAAGTGGAAAAAGTCCCACAATCTTGCTCATGGTCCCCAAACATCGATGTAGCAAGAAGTAGATGGAATATTGACCGCAGACAGCAGACAAAAGGGTCCCTCATGTAGGCGTTGATGATTATATTTAGTTTTTTCCGCGCGTTGTTCTTGAGAAAATTTTTGAACTCGGGTAACTGCGGTGGTAATCCGTAGGAATCAAAATACTCTCAACACCATCTCTCGTAGTATATTCCTACCCAATGTTGTCCTGGTTTCGTAATAGGGTCTGTGTTCACTACAAAGGCACTCGGACGAGGAATGCCTTGCTTGGGAAGTTTGATCATGGGCGAACACCCTCTGAAAAAATGTTTTGTGTAACGGTCTCTATTTAAAATAGTGCTAATTTCCGAGCTGTCCATGGTCTGTGCGTGCCCTTCAACCGGCGTAGTCGAATATGATGTTTCGAGCCTGATCTATTTCCAAAATGTTGTTAAATTCCGCGTAGATGATCACGTTGGCAGTTTCCTGTAGCGGAGAGTAAGTGCATTTCCAACCGTAGGTTTCCGTGTTTGACAAGGTTAAAGTGTCCGCCAGAAGACAGGTCAGGGGTGAGATCAAAGCGTACAGTGCATAGCCCTTGGCAGAAATCCTCACGACTGATGTCGTTGCCTTCATTCTGGTACATTTTATCTGTTCCCGAGAAGAGGGTGTTGTAGGCTCTGACGTAATTATGGACGCATCGGAAAGGTTCGGTTTGAGTGGGTATACGGAATCTGATCTCCATCTAGGTACACCGTCAAAAAGTTTGCGTTCAGATGCTGAAAGGATTAAAGGGTTCTTCAGTAGCGTCCGTTGACATTACATTACTCACGCAGCCTATTACAATGCGTGTCGGAAGTTGTCCGAGAAAAGCGTGATCCTGAGTGAGTATCAGAAGTTGACAGGTACAGAGATCATTTTGCAAAAGACGCGTTTGATAGGATACTTTGCAGTTCCTTTTCTAATGCTTTGGCATGACCCAGCATGACCCGGAGCTCACTTACTTTCTGACACACACGGACGCGGCTTGAATCATCACCTTATAGGTGGGTTGGCCCCGGAAGCCATCAGGCAGAAAGCATCGCTACTGCGTATAAGTTTGAGTTTAAGATCCACCCGTTTAGCATGTGTCTGTCTTGGAAGAAAATGTCACTGTGTATGGGACCAATCATATCCACCACGCGGCTTCCTTTGATGTATTGATAGCGGGCTTTGAGTCCCTTGTTGACAGCGTCGTCTGCCGCTAGGGGATCAGCGGTATCCATTTGTCCAGCTGTATCTTTGTAGAACAATGAAGAGGAAAGTTGGGAAGCCTTGGCATCGTGACCATAACTCAGAATACTTTCTATCATGGCTCGGTAAGGGTAAGTGGGTGTAGAAGCAGAGATAAGGCGTTCGTTCAAGGTCGTCGATCTGACTGAAGAGAGACTGCAAAACAGATTGACTGGACCAACCGAAGAGTCGTCTGTCAGATTCGTACCGTCAGCTTTGACCACTTTTGCTTTGATATAGAGTTGTGTTTGGGAAAGATCAACGTAGTCTTCCCCGGATCCAGGTATGAAAAATTCAATAGGCCCTCCATCGGAAATGTTAGCAATGGGATGGAATTCAGTCCATTGACCCTTCTCGATACTAGTCTGGGTGGGAGGGTGAAACTAAATCCAGTTCGGACTTGGTGCACTCACACGAATGATCGTGCAGAAGGGACATGCTGAACCACAGAATTGTGCAGATAATACTAATTAAAGATGTCAAGTGACCTTTTCGCTCTCTTGCTTGGCATAAGTGACCCGTCTGCCTTGTGTTTTCTTTTTATAGACCTGCCTGCAAAAAACAGATTGACTGGACCAACCGAAGAGTCGTCTGTCAGATTCGTGCCGTCAGCTTTGACCACTTTTGCTTTGATATAGAGTTGTGTTTGGGAAGATCAACGTAGTCTTCCCAGATCCAGGTATGAAAAATTCAATAGGCCCTCCATCAGAAATGTTAGCAATGGGATGGAATTCAGTCCATTGACCCTTCTCGATACTAGTCTGGGTGGGGAGGGTGAAAATAAATCCAGTTCGGACTTGATGCACTCGCACGAATGATCGTGCAGAAGGGACATGCTGAGCCATAGGTGTACGGAATAATACTAATCAAAGATGTCAAGTGACCTTTTCGCTCTCTTGCTTGGCATAGAAGTGACCCGTCTGCCTTGTGGTTTTCTTTTTATAGACCTGCCACGCGTGACTCGGGTATTAATACTTTGGAGGGCTTGTTTTTGTCAGTTGACTACCGGCTCTCCGGAGCCTAGCTTTGGCCGCTGATTTTATATTCTTTCCTTCCAGTGCATCTTGGGCGATGCCAACACCAGTGCGAAGAGCCTGCCGTCCAAACGTCTTCAACCCAGCCTTTAAGAGAGGCATGGCCGACCTGAACAGGCCTCCCAAGATACCACCAAGTCCAAAACCGCGCTGCGTGCGAGGTCCTTCAAACACAGGCAACCCTTGACCCACTTGCTGTGTGTAGTAATCTTCATAGTTTTTAGTGTGGGAATGTATTTAAGCTTCGTCATAGCGATCGGTTGAAGTACGGTGACCGCCGCTGTCTGAAGTGTAGTTTCACGATGACCCTACCGTTGATAAATGGAATGGGCTCGCCTGTGTCGTCTCTTATATCTATTTCAATGGTGTCAATGACCTTTTGTTTCAGAGGAATGTAATAGAGGGTTGTCGTATATTTTGAAACGATATCTCCATATTTTCCTTCCGCGTTCACGATCCGTAATAAAGGTGCCCTCTTATCACCTACCGTGTTGTACTGGATGATATTAGTATGCACGAACATGGAGTGAAATGGATGAACGTCCACAGTGCAGAGGCCGTTTCGAGACCCACGATGCTGTCGTTGACATTGAACCCTAATAATGTCGCTAATCGGCCGTGAAAAGTCAATCTTGCCCCTCCTCGTGTTCTCGTCACAATTTTTTGAATGTATTTATTGTACGATATGGTGACTTGTCCGTCGTGATCGATAGGGGATTTAAAAGCTGATATAAGTTCTTTAGGCGTGGAATAGTAACCCTATGCGATCGTGTACCCCTGTGTTCCAGCGGTACATAACATTAAATTGTCACCTTGGAATACATTGAGCCAACGGTGTGGATGAACGAACTCGGGCCATGGCAACTTCCCATTCTCCCGTTAACGTGAGAGGGGAGGCAAATTACAAGAAGTGAGCCAAAGTGTTGTTGGGATGAACATTCATCGAGCTATTGCTTGGGAGCGTCACGTAAATGCGGCCTCCATGATTCATTCGTTTGCTTAAAATGGCACATGGCTGACGTCCTGGTGGTCTTTATAGAGTGTGCAACTTGGACACCCAGCTATTGAATTTTTCCGGATATCCAAACCATTTCACCAAGTATTCTGGGTTCCCCCGTCGCCTTCTGGTTTTCAGTATTTTTCAACTTTGTACAGGTCGTCCTTCTGAACTGCATGTTGTAGTTCTTGCTCGTGAAAGTTCCCTCAATTGCTCTCCCTCATAATCGTTCAACGTGTACACAGGGGGTAGCGGGGATTCTGGCGTTGATGGTAAACAGTTCGGTGGTCCAGCTTGGTAAATAACTCTTACGGAAAGGCCTGGCAGCCATGCTGATGCGAACCGTATCTCCAACCTCGAACTTGAAGACAGTTTTTAGGGGTTGGAGTCAGGGGTGTACAGCGCCTGTCTTATTCGATCGACATTGGAAGTATTGACTGACGCCGGGTGGATTTTGTACTTCTGTGAAACGAATGATTGTAGCCAAGTAATGCGGGGAGGACCTTTGTATACTGGTACGTGTTGTTGGCCGTGAAATATTTCCACATTTTTTGTCTTCAGTGTTCTGTTAAATCGTCTCAACAATGCTGGCTTTGGTTTCATTATTGGTAGTGAAGAAGTAGATATTCGTTTTCTTGAGAAAAAGACTGAAACTTTTCATTGATAAATTCAGTACCCTTATCGGTCTGAAGCAGACGCGGCTTTCTCCCTCCTTTTAAAATCTTTTTGAAGGCTTTCACTAAAGTTGTCCCAGTCTTATCTTTCAGAGGAACGACCACGCATACTTCGAAAAGACATCGATGCACGTCAGCAAATACCTGTACCCTCGATTGTGTTCTTTGAGCGAGGACATATCTACCAAATCTGCCTGCCATTGGTGATCGATGCCATGCACTTCGACCCTATTTCTTTTAAAATTTCTCCGTATTGGTTTGTGCAACGTGTAGGTCGGCTGTTCCCGCAACCATACAGTTATCTGTTTCTTTGTGACATTGATGCCGTCTCTTATACTGCAGCGCGGTAAACAGCCTCCACACCACCAAAGGCGGCGGGGTGTTTGGGGTCGTAATACACCTTCTTCAGGTATGCCTCCGCCATCGGCAGAATCCGGGTTGTAATGATGACGGTGCTTCGACAACAAGCCCATGTGCAACAGTTTTCTTAAGAAAGTGTTGGGGTCCACAGTCGGACTTGGGAGGACAACAGTCCATGGTGAACGAAAACACAAAATGACAGAAAAAGACTCGATACATCTTTTAATATTGAGTCCATTTCAGGGTGGCTTGTTTACGGTTCTCTCTCTTCTTTTTCTTACCTCGAAGGGGAAGGGGTGATAGATGTGTAGCTTTGGAAACAGTCGAGGTAGACCGAACGACTCCTCAGGGTACCCTTTCAGCTCAGCTTTAAATTTAGTAGGATAGTGGGTGACGGGTTCTCGTTCTAACTTGGGTGGTTCTCCGGGTGTTCGCTCTAACTTGGGCTGGTCTTTGGATTCATCACTATTCATTTGCAAGTTCATGGTTAAAGGGGCCTTCCTCTGCCGATTTAAAATGGTGTACCTCTGAAGTGTATGATGATACAGCTTCATTTTCTCTTCGTCTGTGATATCCTGCCTTTCGAGCAGAGTCCTCATGTCTTCGTCCAAACCGTGCACTACACGCGTTGTTGGAGTTTGTTCTAGCAGTCTTGCAGCTTGCAGTTGCGAAAGTGTGTCGTGGGGAACAAGTACCATTTTCTTGGTGTGCTGCATCGTTGCCTTGAAGAGCAGACCGCCAAGTGCACTCAGAACAGGGTCAGCAATGCACCCAGGAATCCACCTTTTGATGAAGAATTTTTTTTCTTCTTCTGGACGCTAAGTTTTTGGTGGAGAGGGGCTCTGATGTGATGCTTGTATTTTTTAGTTTTCTTTTGTCGGCGGGTTTCAGACTTATGTTCCCATTGAGGATGTTGAGGCACACTCACACACACAAGCGATAAGTTCTTTACTGGCTCCATGGATCACACCCTGACGCTGTTTGGTATTTCCCTTTGCTAGGACTTTGCAGGTACGGAGCATGGTTCACGCACCGTCGCTTAGAACATCTTCAAATGAATGACGTGCTCGGATCCTCACTTCATTTATACCTTCGGGACATACACAATTGGGTTCTCACCCGGAAAAATGTGGGTCCTTAGTCTCATTTCCTCGGACGTTTCGGGTTTTAGATCAATGAAAAGGTAACCGTAGGGTGGTAAAGTGGCATCTCGGTAGGCTTCGACCATGAACTTTGATTTGGTGGGATACATTTGTTTTGCCAGAGGGTTTATCTGGGAAGCGTCCCTAGGATTTTTGAAGAGGATCAGGTAATGTGCGTTGAGACTAATCGTGCGCATTTCTTTGCCCTGATGAAATAAATTTTGGAGAATCAACACAATGGAAAGATTTCTATGATGACTGCCCTTGGTAAAAAGCTCCGTAATCCGTTTGCTGTTGCCAGTTTCAGACATTAGATCATCGATGACTATCATATTGTTCCTGGATCGATGTATTTTCGTATGAAGGTCATCTGGAATACCTTCCACACATTGTATATCACGAACCACGTTTGCCAAATGAGCGTAAGCATGTTGAAACTCTCCGTAGCACCACACGATGTTGTCTGGTGAAGGTTCGATGACCTTTTCATCCGCTGGAACCAGCAAACGTTTTACGAACTGAGTTTTGCCTGAGCCGGTTGGTCCTGCTATCACACAAGTGAAGGGATGTTTCATTTGCGGGTTCATAGTATGAAATGAATACAGAGAGGATTTTTTTTTTACTTGGCCGAAATGACGTCATAAAAAAAAATTACGGAAAAATTGCTCCACCCCTCTGCTCCACAAATTGTACACAAACTCCATAGGAGTTACACCACCACCCACCGCCGCACAAATTGCACACGCACCACCACAAAGTGCCCTGCGCCACCACATTGCTCCAGTGCACTGTGGAGGGATGTGGAGAATTGCCGTTACAAACTGCACAAAATCACTGCAGACTAAACTGCAGTTTGCACCGCCATAATGTTGGAAGGTTTGCGGCACATATACTACTATAATAAGATAATAGTTTCTTGATGAGATAATAGTTTTTTTAATGTTTTTAATTTTATGCTCGACCGACACCCCAATTTATAATCATCATTATTGTGGATTTGTCCACGGTTTGACTTTTGACCATAATGCTTAATTTGTTTTTTAAATACGATGAAATTATTTGCAATTTACCCCTTTTTTAGAGGAAAAAATGCTTAAAAGACTAAAATATGGTTGTCGCACCCGGGGATCAGAAATCAGCTGAGAATTCCTCCATTTGCGTAGTTTTCGGGGGAAAAATCAATTATTTTTTTAATTATAAAAATGTTTAAATTTTAACCGATTTCTTAAAAATACTTCTCCATAATGTTGTTATAGTACGTAAAAAACGTCAATTTTCTGACCGACCACCTTTCTCCTCCATTGACTTTGTGCACAAACGTGTGCGTTTGTTTACCATTTTGTCCAAAACCCAGCTGCCATAATTCATTGCACGCACAATTCCGATAAGGCTTATTGCTACGCGTAACATTGTGGTTTCAGTAGGCAACCTGATTAATATTTAATCCAATCAAACGTTGTTACGCTGAACGAAGGGAAATGGAGGCGGAAAATTATTTGGAAGAACTTAGAATCAACGTCTGTCTGTTGTTTGAGGATGTAAGGAGCCTAGCCAAAGTCTGTGGAGCACGTGGGTCTAATAAGAGCGAAGTATCTGTGAAATCAGTGTGATGAAGCTTCTCCCCCCTCCCCCCCCCCCCCCCCCACGACGGAAACTCGTCTTTTCGAACGCAATAACTAATTCAACAGAACCAACAATACAAAATTGAAGTAGTTCAGTGCGATCATAATTGTCTTTATACATAATAAAGTACAAAGATATTTTACAGGAAAAACTGAGAACCGTTTATATACAGAATACCAAAATATAATAGTCCCTATAATAAAGAAATATATATCAGACCTATGCCAACCAAATTCAGCAGACTGTGAAATTCCTGATTTTTTTTTAATGTCATTAGAATGAGTTTTCTTTAATCTTCCACTCATGAGAAGGTGGGGAGACGAGACCAGTATCGATGATTAGACATGTCTCGTCTAGATTATAAGACATGCATCAATAGGTTGTGGGCGTGTCCCATCCCCCTATTATTTGGTTTCTGCTTACCATTTTGACTGTGAAATAAACATGCGACAATAACAATGTTTTCAGACGTGGTGACGTCCTATACCAGAAGTGTACCTTGAATACACCATATAGTTCAAGTTTATGTACTATAGGTTTACTTATGGGATAGGTCTACGTATAACGAAACATATCCTATCAGCTAACTCGTTCTGTGGATGGACAGTTTAATTTTGTTCATAAATTCCTTAATGTTCAAATTTTAACCCAGAACTTACTTTGTGTAAAGCTGATTATGGTATCAATCTCCCCTAGAAATTATTTCGTCTGAGGCTTTAAAAAAAAAGAAAATTAAATTATTTCTAAAAATTTCCAGTTTGAATTTAGGAAAGAGCATTATTTCCTTAATTCCGCATTAGAATAAGTACAGATATCTGAATGCATTTTCCTATTTTCTGGAACGCTCCTTTGAAGTTTGTAATTATGTAAAAAGTACGCTTTTCTGCGCTGTGCTCAAAATTCCGTGACTCCCTGACTTTTTACCTCCTTTTACTCATTCTAACAGTTGTAAGATTTGAGACACAGTTACAATCACATGTTCGAAGTGAATAACAACAACATTCAGTTAATACGGAATTAAAAGTCAAGGCATTTGGACTTCAAATGGTGCATTAAGTGTTGCAAATAATATTACGACAGGTTTCTATTCTTACTAAGAACAGACTATTGAATTTTAAGCGGTTTTTGTTCGGTATTGTTGTGCTGGCAACAATTATTAGCAATTAAATGTCAACAATAATACTGTTGATGACAGACTAATAAGCCTTATCGGAGCACGCAAGCAATTAAGGGAGTCGGGTTTTGGAAATAAACAAAACCACAAACCCATAATGTTTGTGCACAAAGTCAATGGAGGAGAAACTTGGTCGGTCAGAAAATGTTTTACGTATTATAGGAAAATTATTGAAAAAATTAGTTAAATTACATATAGAACATTTGTATAATTAAAAAGCATTTTTTATTTCCAGAAACTCACGCAAACGGAGGATTTCTCAGCTGATTTCTGGATTGACAGTGTTCCTAATTTGCTTGTCGCACTGTACTTTTAGGCAAACTCGATCACTACTAACGACGAGAAGCTCTTCAGTTCGGTTTGTATATAAACTATTAATCGAGGAATTAAAATAGGCAAGTCTTACTTCAGATCTGATGGGCGGCGATCCGTGTCCCCAATCTACGATCGGGGAACGTGATGCAGTAATCAGACGGTCCTAAAATAGTAATAAGATAATAGTTTCTTGATGTGATAATAGTTCTTGTCTGAACTAGCATTTTGTTTAATTTTTATTTTTGAATGGTTTTTTTTTTTTGGTTTTTTTTTGGTTTTTTTTGGGTGGCAGCAATTTTGTATTTATTTGTGTGTGTGTGTGTGTGTGTGTGTGTGTGTTGCGTTGAAGCTATACAGCTTCTTTTATTCAATAAATCAATCACAAGCTAACACAGGAAAATATATTTACAATGAACTTATACAAGGGGAATTATGTGCATAAAAGAAACACAATTTACAATAATGAATCTTTTAAATTAAAAAATAAAAATAAAAATAAGTCATATTGGTGGCCTGAAAAAGGCTCAAATTAACTTAACGAAGCAATATAAATAAAATTGACTCTGCTAGAAATCATATCAAGGCATAAGTACAAAAAACTAAAAAATACATTATGGAGGATATTTAATACCATCAAAACATGAAATAATTATATATGAAAAATTATTTTTCCCATTCGAAGGGTACACATGGCTTTGTTTTTCGTGTACAGGTCAGTGAAAGATTCTGTTGTTAGTCTGTTACGTTCAAAAAGGATAATTTTGTTTAATTTACTTTTATATTTCATGACAACATTGTATCCTTTGTTGGACACATTCTCGAAAACGACCTTACATCTGAAAAGCCATATTTCCCTGATCATTTTACTAACTAATAAGGCATCGAGATCATTAAGTTTTTCCCCTAATATTCTAGCACAGTCATTCAAATAATAATGGTTATTATCCCCAGTACCTTTTTAGTAATGATTCAACATAAATCCAGGCTTCTTGGTTTTTTGTGCAGTAAATGAATAGATGTTCAATTGTTTCTGGTTCGCTGTCACATAAGGGGCAAATGTCATTGGCAGTAATTTTCATTTTATGAAGAAGGCTTTTTGTGGGAAGGATCCTGTGTTTTATCTTAAACCAGAGGTCTTTGTCTTCATTATCAAGTAATTTATTGCTATGATTATTTTTCCAAACTGTTTTCCAGTCAATTTCTGTACGGTATAAAAAAAATTGCCATTTCTCTTGAACTGGCGGAATAACAACTTTTTTCATAATAGCACTATGATAATTATTTTTAACAGTTGTATCACAGATAGGAATTTCAATTTCTTGGTTTTGATTCCATATACTAAGCCAGTGGACAATGTGATTCATAGGCCCAGAATAAAATCAATGTTAATATTCCTTTTAATTTGGATGATAAGCGGCGGCGATGATGTAATGTAAGTTACATCGACTAGCTATATCCCTATGACTGATTATTTTCCCATTAGTGATAACGTCTTTTAAAAATATAATACCAGCTGCTTTGAGAACAGGACTGTTCATAGGTTTGTTCCCGGTGACAATGTCATTACTCCACAGTGGTATATTGTGGGTTTCCTGAACACAAGAGTACGAGGGTGTGATTTCCCTCCTGCTTCTTTAAGTGATGTTATGAGGTCAATGTAGAAGGGGGTTGTTTGTCGTATACCCCTGTAATTGTTGTTAAAAATATACCACATTAGTTTTGGTCTCCACTAACTTTTGCAAATCCAATAATTAAAGTTTTTCCACTGGCCGTCTGATTTACAATAATTCGCTAACCATTTAATTTTCAAACACTTAATTTTACGTCTAATATCTACTAGTCCGGTTCCCCCATACTCCTTCGAGGTAGTAATAGTATTTCTTTTGGTTTTGTCTGGTTTTCCATTCAGTAGAGTTCAGATGATATGATTCATTTTTTAATCCAACAATCGAGAGATAGGAGAATACTCCCAGTAATTTAGCCCAGCTCAACCAGAGTATTAACAACAACTGCTTTTCCATATAAAGTCAATTTACGTTTAGACCATCTATCAAGGGTACACTGCATTTTATTTACTCTAGGACCCCAGTTGTCTTCTAAAGTAACTTCATGACCAAAATAAATTCCTAAAATCTTTAATTTGTCATTAGTCCAGGAAAAATTACATGGTTTTCTTGTCGGGATCGCCACTTTCCCAACCAGAGACCTTTATATTTAATCACACATTAATTTTAGATCCACTACCGCTTACTATAGCTATTTAAAATATTATGGACAACATTAAATTCATTATCCTTAGTAATAAAGATAGTAGTGTCATCTGCGTGTTGCACCAACTTTATACTGGTAGAAATATCTGGCGGATTAAAACCTTTAATACCTTTGTTAGTTCTTATAAGACAAGCTAATCCCTCTGCACAAATTGAAAAAAGAAGTGGTGATAATGGACATCCTTGTCTAATTCCTCGTTTTATACTAATAGGAGAACCAATGAAGTTATTAACAATAATACAACTCACAGGATTATTATATAATAATTTAATCCACTGGATTATTTTGTCTGGTATACCCATCTTAGTCATTATACTGAAAAGATAAGTCCAATTGATTCTATCAAAGGCCTTCTCTTGATCAATACAAATAAGAGCTCCCTCACAATTGTTCCAGTTAATATAATCAATGGTATCTCTAAGAATCATAAGCTTATCTTGGATATTTCTATTTGCAACCCCACTTGTCTGTTCCTCTCCAATGATAGTAGACATAATAGACTTAATTCTGTTTGTTATAACTTTAGAGAGGATCTTATAATCCACTGTAAGGAGACTAATCGGTCTCCAATTAGTAAGTTCTGTTCTATCACCTTTATTTTATAAATTAATCTCACAAGAGCTATATTCATAGTTTGGGAAGTAAATTATGAACAATACATTCCTTTAACACTTTACAAAGGTCATTTTTAGAATATCCCAATAGGTAAGATAAAATTCAACAGTTAATCCGTCTATACCCGGAGACTTGTTCCTTTTCATTTTGCTTCAGTGCTATATCAAGTTCTTCAACGAGCTCTTTTTCTAAATCATAAACAGTGTCTTCCGGAAAGCTTTTTGTTTCAATTTTAGAGAGGATCTCATTCATGTGAAGGATCGAAATATCTTCATGTTTATACAAATCGGTGTAGAAACGGTTAACAGAGTCGAGGATATCTTCTGTTCGTTCAACATAATTGTTTTTACTGGTTTGTAATTTGTCTATTTTATTGCTGGTAATTTGTTGTTTTTCGAGGCCCAAGTAGTATTTAGAAGGTTTCTCATCATCATTTTTTGGGATATTTCTCACCCGGATTTTAGCTTTTTGCCAATGTTTAACTTCAATTTCTTTTAATCTATCTTCAACTTGGCGAATATCGTCGGAGTTGGGGTTAGGACTACTCATGAGGTTTTCATACCTTTTTTGTAAACATTTCGTTTCTCTTTTTCTAAATAAGCTTTTTCCGTACTAACATCCTTGATAATTTCCTTTAATGTTGTTTTTACCCCTCTCCCACCATATTAATAATGTAGGATAATCAGATTTTTAGTTTTCCAGTAATCCCAAAAGTTGATTATTCTGAAGTTACAATCCTCATCTTTTAAGATACTATTGTTACATATCCATCTGCCAGGTCCTATGGGTTTGTTATGATTGATAAGTTTTAAATAAACTATTTCATGGTCTGAAAGACCAGTTGGATTAGTGCCGACTTGTTCAACAATATTGAGTAATTCAGAGGTAATAAAAAAATAGTCAATTCTACTTGGTTTATCGAGACCTTTTCGGTAGAAGGTGTGTCCCGGGTTTTCATTATGGATTGTTCGCCAAACATCTTTCAGACCATGTCTTTTCAAGATATTAATAAAGTAAATTTTACTTCTATCATAAACGGCTGTTTTATCAAGATGACAATTGAAATCACCTCCCATAATAATATTATTATTCTCTTTTAACATATCATCGATATTTTTTGTTTAAAACATTAAAAATTGATTAATTTGGTTTGGGGCGTAGACTGAAATCAAAGTAATTTTGTTTTCACCCCAGACAAAATCCGCTTTAACCCACCTTCCTTCCTGATCTTTACAAATATTGTCATACGTCAGCCCCGCTTTATTAGAAATTAAAATAGCTACCCCTTTAGAAGCTCTATTCCTATGGTTGAAAATAATTTCCCCTTCCCAATGTTTACGCCAGGAGTATTCATCAGTGTTTTCACTATGAGTTTCTTGTAACAAAACAATTTGAAATTTCCTACGGTTAAAGTAATTAAAAAAAGTTTCTCGTTTAGTTTGGTCTCGTAAACCGTTTGTGTTAATCGAGGCTATTGAGAGAGAACTACTGAGAGCCATTACTACTAAAAATATATTTTGCAATGTTGTGAAATGATTGGAAAGGAAGAAATAACCTTATGTTGACCTGCCTCGTCCCCCGACCTCGCTGGCTTTGGGTTTGCGGATTGTCCTGGGTTTGTTGGCTGTTCTTAGTTTCATTTCGCAACCCAGCTCCCTTTCTGTGTGTCTGAAGCGTTGGACCCCCTCCTCTACGTACGGTATTAGCTCTTCGTCGTGTTCTTGATTTGGTTCAATTATCTCCGTTTCCGATCTTGTCTCTGTTTCCATGTCTTCTTTTCCCATCGTCATCCTCTTTCGGCTGTTTCCGGTCTGATCCTGTGTCTTCTCCCGATTTCCTCTTTCGTGATTGGGTTTTACGTGTTCATCCCAAAAAACCTACTGGTCTCTGTTGTCGCTCCATATGCCCAGTTGCTTTTTTTGTTTCAGGGTGTCATCTTGTTTTTCCAGTAGGTTTGATCTTCATCTGTCGTGGTAGTGACTGTTGTAAGTACTTCGCTGTAGCTTTTCTTTGGTATTACTTGTTTCTCGGTGTTTTTTCCTGTGGTGTATTATCTTCGTTAGCCTGGTTTTTGGCGTTGTTATTTTGTCCTCATTCCTGGTTTCCTCGTCTCAGTGTGTCTTGGTGGGTTATGGTCTCCATAGTTGGTGGTATTCCTTCATCTTCACTGTTGTCTGTTAGTTGTTCTTCAATTTCCACTATTGAGCAATTGTCTTCATCATCATCATGTGCATCTTCGTGGTTCTGTTTATCGTGCCAAGACGCTCTATGGTTTCACTGCCACACACGAAGCAGCGTCCTCGCTTGGGGCAGTCTCTAGCAAATGGTTGGGCTTCTGGCAGATTTTGCAGGTTTCTGTTGTCCCTGTATCTGACGGGGGTGTGAAGGCTCCTACTCTGATTTAGCGTTGTCAACACAAAATAGATTTAAACGTTCAATTGCTATTTTTCAGGGGGTTAAGGAAGTTATAAGCTTTCATTTGAGACACTGAACAAAAAGCAATTCGTCAGAGATTAGTACCAGTAAATTAAAAACTTAAATTAATAAAATGCTGGCCCACTGTTTTAATCATCAGATTGCGTGATCACACAATTTATTGTATGTAACGGATTGAGGGCGTGGGCAGTCTTTTGATTAGCCAGCGCGGCTGTCAATCAGAATCAAACGCTTTAAATATCACTTTTATCAGTTTCGACATCCTAATTTCATAATTTTTTTTTTAAACAATGATATTATCTTTCAAAAATTCTAATTTGTGGGTCGTCTTAGCCAAACACGTGCGATATATCTTTAATTATGCAATGCTACGAAACAAACAAAAGAGCGTTACATAAAATGTCAAAATTACCATCTACTTTGAAACACAAATGAAAGTTGCATCGTGTGCTAAACGAACATCATTATTTAAGTGCAGTTGGAAAGGGGGAGTTTATATAACCCACAAACAGCAGCCAAAATAAGTATGTACTCGCAATGATTTGCCAATTTAATTTAACATGGGAGTCTGATCAGATGGTTAATGTTCCATGTGTGAGTTATGCACGACTAGTCCTGCACAAAAATGCCTCCACTGGGTATGACGCCCAACTCGAAATCTTAAATTGATTTTTGATTGAAAGCCAGCCATTCGAAATTTCATTCCATGCAATGTAAGGAAATTTGTTATAATATTCTCAGCATGCTCATTAATTCTGGCGCAGAGTTACGTCTGTCTTTATGCCCTTCAAATGAGCGTGTCTAGCCGTCTGAAACGGATTCGACGACCGAGTCACTAAATATCATGTGCTAAAAAATACACCTTGCATGCATTTCCAACTAATAATAATACTATGTGACTGACAAACGAAATGTGAAGTTTAAGTCTGATTTTATAAACTGACCATTAAAATAAATTTATAGATTACGGCATTATAATGAATTATCACACTCATGTATGTGCGATTGTGTTTAAAAGGCTATCTCTGAAACGATATCCGCTTGGCAGGGACGATTCTAGAGGGGGTGAAGGGGGTCCTGTCCCCCCCCCCACACCCCTCCGCGCGCTGACATGTGATTAATATGTTTCCTGGAGTGACCATAATACAATAGCAGCTTTTCACTCGGCATCCTCTGTACATTTTTTCTATAGATAGGCTATTATATTTGCTGTGTATTGTATCACTTATGATGTTATGGAAATTAAGTCACTAAAATAAAGAAAATTCCAACCGCCCCATACCTCAAGCACATTGTTTTATCGTGAAACCATCACTAATTTTACACCTATCGTGCATCTAGAAACATTTTATTTTGTGCATCTAGAAACAGAATATTACCAACTGGCGTTAATAAAATATAAAAATTGCTTTTAAAAATGGCAGGAACAATGACTAACATTTATGTGTTATTTTGTAATGATGTGTACAACCATGTGTACAACCATTTGTACATGTCGGTAAAGGTTAGCCAACGCCTTCAGCTTTGACAGTTATTCACAAAGATCTTTGATCTGACATGCTTGAGTGATGTGACTAACTGCGCATGTCGAATAATCAGAGTCACTCTCCGTGCGTGACCACTGCGTGGGTCTATGAAGGAATACTGCGTTGAATCCATCGCGCGCTATGAAACAAGCATCAACCAACTCTTGTTGGGCAGAAGGATCCGCATATAAATAGGTCACACGCTGGAGTTAATGTGCACAATAATGATCGCTTAGGCAATGGATAAATACACTTTGACTGACGGTTTACAGCATTTTGAACGAGTCAGAACCACTATGGATGACTACGACTCCTCGTACGGTTTCACTATGGAGTTTTACTGCCTAATATCACGGACGGCGAATGCTATCGCATTCCGATTTTCAATGCCACCGAAGAAAACATTGGAAATGTTGTATACACCACGGCACAGCGGGTGATATTACTAGCAGTGCTACCTGTATTTATGGTGCTGGGTATCGTGGATAATCTAGCTTTTGTCTATGTTGTCTTGAAAATCCCAGATATGAAAACGGTAACAAATACATACCTACTGAACTTGGCAATTGCAGACGTGATCTACCTGACTTTCTCAGTCGGGGAGAAACTGCTGAAATACATTTTCTCGCCTGTATCCGATGACGACGGGGTCCTGGGATTAGCAGGTTGCATTGGGGTGTTCATCACCACAGACTTAGCCTACTTTGCTGGACTTTTCTTCGTGACGTTTGTCTCCATCGACCGATTCATGGTCGTGCATCACCCCATGTCAGGAGGGAAGAAGGGCCGCCAAAACACCCACATCAAAATCATCACGGGCACCTGGATTGTGGCGGCCCTTCTCTCGGTGGGGATGTCCCCGGCATACAGTGCATTCCAAGAATATTGCATCCTGTGGCCAAAGGGAGAACCGTACGACGAGTGGTCACACGTGGCGGCCGAGTGCGTTGAGGTTAGTGACTGGTTTAAGCCCTTCACCCTGGGCTTGCAAACCCTTCCTTTCTTCGCCTCATTCATCACTAATGTAATTCTCTACATCTTCATCATTAAAGGACTTGACCAGTCAATCGAGAGATTAAGAAAGCATGGCCTGATGAAGGAAAAGGACATTGACGTTTGTAACCAATCGCCCGGATGTTGGTTGTCCAACGGGATGGTGTTTTCATCTGCCTGGCTCCTTCGAACTGTTATCTCTTTTGTCTATGGTGAATTCCTTAGCAACAACCACACGTTCCTGTCATTAGAAACGGAGTTAACACTGAACCATATCGGGCGTGCTCGCCTGTTTTAACTCGACAATCAACCCTTTAATATACTGACCATGGTAGCCGTTATCGACGAGCTTTAAGCAAGCCTTTTACCCAAAAGGAGACACGGTTTTTCGCGGGTACGGACGTCATTTAACCATACAATATCGCTTTTTACGACTGGAAACTCACGTGGACGAGACGCAAACAGAATCCAGATTTTGACAATGACGACACGAAGACACGAAACAATACAGGTTATCTAGTTGCACAGTAGTCAACAGTAAATCCAAAGTAAGTCATGTGAGAATATTACAAACCAACAAAAGGTGAATTTGGTTGAGAAGTTTTTAAATTATTCGTGCAATACAACACTACAGTGGCGCTGTCAGCTATGTCTAGAGTTTGGTTAAACGGCAGTAATATGTAAATTTAAATATGCGCTATATATATATATATATCATTGTGACAATTAAATCTTGTATTTACTAATTTAACAATTTGTTTTGTCAGTATCCAAACAGTGCCCTATCGTGATAATGTATAATGGCTGTTTCATTTATTGCTAATTGTTACCGTTGGTTACTGTTTGTGATTTAAATTTCGAAGTGAAGCATTATGCTGTTAATTACAACATGCCCAAAAACTATGATGATAATCAAGGCTATGCAGAAAAATGTACAAACAAATTGAAAATATGTATTAAGGCGTCAGCATTTTTAATTGTTTATTTATTTATTTATTTATTTTTATTTATTATTTTTTTGCTATATGAAACGATGTCAAATTGCAGCCAAAATTGCTGGATCGATTGGAATTCTGCGGTGCTGTGCTTTAAACGACTTTTTCACATAGTGGTATGAACCTTTGCCTGATTTGTGAGGCCTCTCTTAGCCACCATACTTTGTATATGGGAAATTTGTTCCCCGCGTCTACATGTATTACGTATTTCCTGTTGGCAAAAATATATATATATATATATATATATATATATATATATATATATATATATATATATATATATATATATATATATATATATATATATATATATATATATACTTGTAGTAAAACTAGTGGAACGCAGGTAGTTGTAACTCCGAGTTTCACGCGTTATGCGATCATCAGACAATATATATATATATATATATATATATATTTATTTAAAAAAAACTAATTTAAAAAGCGTCACCGCACGCACCGATTTTGAAGCCGACCGATGACCAGAAACTGGAGACTTTTTTTTGCCCTAATAGGGTGTTGTGCGTACTTCACATTACAAGTTGTCACAAGAAGTGTTTATCAATGTATTGACATTTATTTTCTGTCTTGAATTTAAAGACGCATATTTCGTGTGGATTATTATTTTCCGTAAATTCTAGTTTTTGTGTTTTATTTGTTTGTTTCCCTTTTCCCGAAGCAAATTAATTTCAAAGTATTTTTTCTCAAAAAACAAAAACCGGAGCACAAAGATAAATAAATGACTGGTCCAATAATCGCACAAACCGCTACGTTTACGACTACTCTCTTAAATATTTAGATTGAAATTCACTTGAAAGTCTTATCAATTGAAACTACACAGCTGAAGCTAGGGCGTTACAAGCTACACCGTATGTGGTGTCCATAGTTGGCTAATTGCCGAAAATTGACACCACAGGGAGAACACATAGTTGACACCACTTGTGCTATTTAACCACCCCAGTATTTGCAGGGTAGTGACAGATCTTTTGCACGTTGTTCTTTAGTTTCAATCGGTAAGAGTGATTTTAAATCTGAAATTTAAGAGAGTAAGACAGTGGCGTGGGTAAGGAGTGGCGAAGCTCATAATTATATTCTTTGTTGTAATATATATTTTACCCGGAACCCCAATTTTTCCGGTAGGATACACTTGCCCCGACCCACCTGTTGCATACGCCACTGAACTTGCCAATAATAATAACACAATGCATGTATAGATTAATTCAATACGTCGAGCGCTTGCAAAAGTGTATATTGCGTGTAACCTTAAAAAATCAACAACGAAATGCATTAATAAATATTTGCTCGAATTTGCCTATTAAAGGCAAGGTAACACCTTTGGTGGTTACCCAACAACAACAACAGCAACAGCAAAGGGCATGGAATTGGAATGCTAGTTTAGATTAACTCAGTGACTCAAATAATACCCCACATGATAAGGTCATATTACCATTGCTGCATAAATGAACCAGTACTTTTCAGTCACTGTGTTCATCTTAAACTAGGACACCGATTTTATGCCCTGTTGAAAGTCTGCTCAGATTGTGACGATGCTGACCTTTTAACACTGACCTGGCTATTAGCTTCTTGGGATTAATACATAATAAAATACCACATGATGGAATATCGAATCTAGCTAGTTCACCAATACACGACAAAGAGAGCTGCGGGGTCATTCACTATAGGTATAAGGGTTGCTTCGTCGTAGTAACGGGATTATGATGTATGAGACAAAACATATGACCGACATTGACTGAACTTGAACAGGTCCTGAACTGGTAAAAATATGTGACCCGCTCTGTGAAAATGAGTCACAAGACGCAAATTTGACAAATATACATTTCCATGTAGCTGGAAAGAGTACATCATCAGCTTTAATTTGGTATATGTTAGATGTGTGTGATATTGCATTATGGAGATATGGCATTTGTAATAATCAATAATGTGCATAATTAACACAATTTATTGTTAGGAAAATGAAAACAAATGACATATTTGAAACGAAGTACTCACAAAAATCATTGGTTTTAATATTTTATTGATTGAAATTGACGTTTATGTAAACATATTAAGAAAATTTAGATCCTAATGATGTCAAAATAACACAACCAAAAATCAGATGTTAAAAGAAAAAAAACACCCTCTCAACATTTCATCGCCCATTACATGTAAACGCATGATGCGACATGTCACCCTTTTTCACAGTGCGGGTCACATTATAGACATGTAAAGACCTTCAGTAGAGCCAGTTGCTCCCCCGGTCTAAAATGGTAAACGTGTACCGTTCCTATTCATTAGACCAAGCTTTATGTAGAGCCATTACAGGCCTATAAACTTCTGGTTATTTTGAAACACATACATTATCACAATTTTATTGAAACATACTAGGTGTTATATTGAATATAAATAGTCTAAATGCATTTTCATGTTGGTTTTGCATATAAATAGCCTGGATTCTTGGTATAGAAAAATGTACGTTTTTTCCAGCATTACTGGCACTAAAACGATAATCAAATATTTATATGTTTAAAATGGTGAAATTGCCTTAAATTGTATTGCCTTTACCATCAAAATCACGCTATTTGCATATAAATATGCGACAGTATAGCTATGTTTACTCAAACATCTGGAGAAAATGTCTATGTATCCACCAATCCATTATTCTGCCATATGTGTTTGCATAGTAAATATCATTGAAAATGGAAAGTCAAATTCAGTACAGAATAACCATGATATCACTGCAATACCCTAAACACCACCGTAATAATTTAAGCAGATGTGAAACCTTTGATCCCGAAATCTGAGCTATAGCGTTCATGTTCCGTGCAAAACGCCTTGATACTAAACACTGATTGGTCTTGCCTCCAGCCACAGAAACCCTTTTTCTTCTTTTTTGCCCTGACATACGTGTACACTTTTGGCAATATGTACAAACGATTCAACGGAAGTTCAGTAAGTAATTTCGTGATTTCATTTAAAGATGTATCGTCTGTGTTTTCGCTAATTTAAGGCCAAAAAAATGCCTCTGGTTTTTGGTCTCCGCGCGCGTCGGCATTTTTAATTTTTAATTTAATTTTTAATAAATTTTTAATTTTTTTTGCTATGAAACAATGTCCAATTGCAGCCAAAATTGCTGGATCGATTGTAATTCTGCTGTGCTGTGCTTTTAAACCCACTTTTTCACATAGGGGTATGAACGTTTGCCCGATTTGTGGAGCCTCTCTTAGCCACCATACTTTGTATATGGAAATGTGGTCAGCGCGTACAGTGTATCACTATTTTCCTGTTGGCTAAAAAAATGGCCGAAAAAAGCGCATCACTGCACCGATTTTGAATCCGACCGATGACCAGAAACCGAAGAGTTTTGGCCTAACGGCATTTTCTTAAATTTTATTTTTCATCGGAACATTGCAGTGTTTCTCAAAATGATCGTGAGAAACATGGTTTTACAGTAAATATATATACCCAAATTAATTTATGGCGTGTTGTTGTCATAAATTTTATGGACCTTTTTTACTGAAAACCAAGCTTCTGGCAAGCCTATATTTGTGATACATATAATTTTCATTTTATTTTTCTTTCTAAAAGGAAATATCAATGTTTAATTTTAAAAAGCTAAAATTGCTAGTAAACCACAGGAGATACATTTTTAAAGATGTATATACCGTGTGTTTTTTATGTTGAAAGGTGTTTTTTATGTTGTTTCACTGTTTGTTGTTATTTGACTGTGATTTTTAATATTTTTAAACAAAGGTATTTATTATTTTTACTGGGGAAAAATATTAATACACAGAGGAAGATCAACAATTACGGGAAAATAATATATTCAAAACGGAATATGCATTTTAAGACAATATGAACACATCATGGAAAGAACGTTGATACTGTTGGTGTTAAAACGTGTTTACATGACAGTACAATTTATGTGTACAATCCTATAGGGAATTAACTATTTATTATGTATATTATTATCTGTATTATGTTTTCATTCACACCACTCAGCAGCGGACAAACTACCAATAACAGGATGAGAATACGATGTGCATCCTCTGGCGGCGACCCCGGGGAAGGATGCATCAGAATACGTTTCGAAGGTATCCATAATCTATTTAATGTTCTCCCCAATGAATATTTACACGTTAGAGCAGTAATGTTTATTACACTTTTCAGCTTCATAACACTTTCCTCGAGGGTGACATTTTCCCCC
>CM055826.1:2558568-2601386 GCA_029582265.1 Zoroaster sp. YZ-2022
TAAGGCTCGAAGGAAACCAGTCTGGTCCCTTGTGTACATTGGTAGTAACCTGACAAAGATGGGTGGATACAGTGTGATGAAGGTCTATATCAGACCATGGGATGTACTACCAAAATGTCTCTAGAGTGCACGGGCGTAAATCCCGGGGGATGGGGGGGATACGTCCCCCACGTTTTGGACCGGGGGATGGTCCATAGGATCATCTCCCCAGAATTTTTCATGCGTTGAAAAAATATATAGGCCTAGTTGTAATCTGTTCTGTAGACACAAGATTCTGAATAGTTGCCGACTGCAGAACTTCAAGCTATACCGTGCACTCAAATTTCAAAATCACCCCCCCCCCCATTTTTCATCACGGATTTACGCCAGTGCTAGAGTGAGTTTCGTGCTTTTCACCGTGGTAGTCGATGAAACTCTCACAACGTGATATTTTGGACATCCTGAACATTTTGGCTGTGCCCCCTTGCAAAGGTGACACGTTTGAGAGTAACTTCGTCTCAAAGATTTGGTTGGGGCGAATAGGGTTTCATTCAATTGAATATAATTATGTTTTATATACTATATGCTAGTTATAATACAGACGTGTTATTAAATCATATAAAACATACAATAATAATAATAATAATAATAATAATGTGTGGATTTATATAGCGCACGTATCCACCAACTAAGTGGTGCTCAAGGCGCATTATATTATTATCCCTGCTCATAAGGCTCATAAGGCTCATAAATCATGACTGAAACCATCTCAGCTCCCTGGGGATTATACAGCTCAATTGCTGCCATTTCTAGCGCATATAGAGCAAACCAACTCTGCCTTCACAGGTACCCATTTAACCCCTGGGTGGAGAGAAGCAATTATGATTAAGTGTCTTGCTCAAGGACACAAGTGTCACGTCCGTGATTCGAACCCACATTATGTTGCTAACACCAGAACTTGAATCCAGTAAGCTAGACCGCTCGGCCACGACACCTCATACAACATGGGGATCAAAGAGGAATCCACTCTTTCTTTTGAAAATCACCCAAGGTTTATTATTCTTTACACATGTCAGAAAAATAAGGTCCATGTACACACAATTTCTTCTTTGTATGAAGTATTCCCATATGATGTATTCCCATACCTTTATTCTTCTTTTCAGCACATTTTCATCGTTTTCTTTTACATTTATAATTGTTGCCACACAAACATTTCAAAGAGATATTTCAAAGATGTTTACTTGTTATTAAAGCCTATAAAACAGACGACAGAGGGGTCAGAGTGGAATCCATTCCCTTTTGAAAATCACCCAAGAAATTAAATTATAAAATGGCAATTTTTTCTCTTTGCATGGTGGAATATCGATATCGTTTCGGTTTGCAGTAACACCATGTGTTTATCTCAAGTATCGCGAAGCTGAGGTACAGTTTCTGAAAAGAACCTTATCACACAACTCGTATCTCAACATTCACGCAATTTGCTCTCCAGCAACATGTCACTCCTAAAGGAACCAACTTCAAAACGGAACTGGGGTGATAGGTATTTTTCTGTCGCGGCCCCGAGACTCTGGAATCATCTTCCAACTAAACTCAAATCTTGTCATAGTATAACTAGATTTAAGTCGCTGCTTAAAACTCATCTTATGTCATAATTCTTCAAAGATGATGTAGGCCTATTAATTGCATTGTACATGTATCTCGGTCCATAATTTTTTTCTATGCTATCATTGTATATTGTTTGTATTTATGTTTTTCTTTGTTTCCGCGCCTTGAGCGCCCAGCAGGGTGGATATGTGCGCACTACAAATCTTTATTGTTATTAGTGTTATTATGCTATCCATAATTAGGACAGACATAGAACAGCCAACGGGACAGGACGGCAGACTAAAAAAAAACTGACCAGGCTTTTCTGTCATCATCTAACGTAATACTCAATCCTTTATTGACAATAGTACTGTTAAGTTATCCACCAGTTACTCAACTATCGATCGTATTTACATTGTTAGTCAGCGCCCTGTCAGTCTTGTATGAAGTCATTAGTCGTCTGGAGTCTAGCCCACTGATTTCTATTATACTGTAGCCCCATCTTACTACAAACATTATGTATACAGATGATCTGTGATGTATGAAGCTGTATTGGAATAACTGATGTGTGTGGAGATTTCAATTGCAATCTTTACGTTCTTGCCTTATGAAGAACATGTTCCTTATCGTATTGTGAGCGTCTTTAAGGATATGTCTAGAAGGTTTACGACCGAAGTGGAAGATTCTAATCAATGACACAACTATGGAATTTAATCGCAAGGTGAGTGCGATTTCTGGCCCGAGAAATTCAGCACACACGTAGCCTTGGCCATATACCTTGACGAAGGCTGTTGCCGTAGTGCGCACTTACCACGATATCCCCATCCCGTACCGATTTCTGGCCCGAGATATTCGGCACACATATTCGGTGCGCTGTCCCGGAAGTTAAACACTTAAAGTGCATTTGCACTGTACAGTGAGATCAATAACAGTCGTGGCATGTGTATACCGATGTGCATTTCGAACTGTTTCGTACAGTAGACAGGCTAATGTATTAGGGTTTATGTGTATTGTGTGTGCATAATGCACTACACTGTGTATTATGTGTGCATAATGTACTGCACTGTGTCAAATGATGAGATTTAACGGCTTCCTAATCCCAGTCGAGTCTGCTCTAATCAGGAAGAACTCAGTGACTGTAAATAATACCCTACGAGCATACACTGGCCTAACAGGGCACGATAATCCAATAGCTACTGCATATAAATAGAAGTAATAAGCCAGTGACTACATAATACCTGCAGTTTATATTGTACCATTGAGAAAGGACTATATCTTTTTTCAATGTGGTCTTGACTGCAACACTGATTCTCAGGTGCAGATTCATGTTAGGAGGGTAGGATGGACACGTGACCACGACTACAATACAAAAAGGGAACACACAGGTTTTAGAAACATGAGAATAAATGTATAGTTAGCCATTTTACAATTAAGTTTCTTGGGTGATTTTCAGGGAGTGGATTCCACTCTGACCTCTGTGTCGTCTGTTTTGGCTTTTATAACAACTGTGTACTTCGATGAAAATGAAGACACACCTCTCTTCTCATTGCCTGATATCTCCTTTGCTCACAACAGAAGTTGTAAAGGGCTAATGGAGGCAGGTTATCGCACAAGTGGTGTCTACAAGATCTACCCAGACGGATTCAGCGACGGTCTCCAAGTCTATTGTGATATGGACATTGATGGCGGCGGATGGATTGTGTTTCAGCGCAGAGAGGACGGCAGTACTGACTTTTATCGTGACTGGAGTGAGTATAAGTCTGGCTTCGGTGATCTAAGCAGGGAACATTGGTTAGGTAATGATAACTTGGTGAGTCTGACCTCTGATAAATCACACGGGACATGGGACCTCCGCATAGATCTCACAGATTGGAATGATGATAGGGCAGGTATAATGCATCGCTGCAAGACAAAATATCATCATTGCTAGAAAAAGAAAGCATTTGTTTAGACCAGCGGCAGGAAACTACAATTAAAGAAACGAAGATGAGCTGTGATGAGGAGATAATAACGGCATTTCCTGCAGATTCACCATCAAGACTGATGTGGCAACAACAAAAGGAGTCAGCTCTGAAGGGTAAGCAAATGCGTTGGCATCCAGCTATAATCCGGCTATGCATTGCCCTTCAGAGCAAATCTGCAACAGCTTATAATCTTTTGAGAGAATCAGGTTTTATGAGGTTGCCACATCAGTCCACTTTACATCCCTACAGCCATTTTGCGGATGCTACATCAGGGTTCAGTTCGGTTATGCTTGAGAGAATTGTTGCAGATATTGACCTAGAAGGGGGTCCAGAAGAGCAGCGGCACATTTCTCTTCTGTTCGATGAAATGAAGGTGAAGTCTGGTCTTGTGTACTCGGCACGAACGGGCAAGATAGTAGGTTTCACCGACATCACTGAAGTTGTCAACGAAATGTCAAATTTTGAACGGCGGTGTCAAGGAGATGGGAAGCCCGATGAAGCTTCACATGTCTTGGTTTTGATGGTGCGTGGCTTGTTTAGCTCTCTTCATGCGCCCGTTGCTTATTATGCCACGAGAGGAGTGACAAGCTACCAATTGTACCCATGTATATCGCAGGCTATCATTTACCTTGAGTTTGTTGGGTTTAAAGTTTGGGCCCTAGTTTGTGATGGTGCTTCATCAAATAGGAAATTTTATAGGATGCAGGGCAGTCCAACAACTTCTACGCCAACATACTGCACAGAGAACCCATGTGACGACTCAAGAAAAATTTACTTCATCTGTGACGTTCCCCACCTGATAAAGACAACCCGCAATAACTTTGAGAACTCTGGCTACCACAACAAGACAAGAAATCTTTTTGTAAGTTTTTTCAATTATTTTTCTTGCAGTAATACTCAACATATTTGTTCATTTCTTAGTTTGGCACATTTATTAACCCTTGTAATACATGCAGTCTCCAAAATGCCACAAAAACTTGTCTGCTAAATGCACAATGCTTTTTCTATGCATGCCTTAAAATATTGCATAGTGTACACAAGAGTGGTACATGGATACCCAAAATGCCCCTGGGACAAAAACAAAGTGTTCTGACCTTCACACAAAATGTCACGATTGTAGCATTTTGAAGTATGGGTTGACTTTGTTAATGACAACACTGATAATAGGAGGGTTAATGACAAATTGGAAAGAGTAGCTAGTTAAATAATGATAATTATTTCAAACTTTTAAAACTGTTTTATTTATTTTCTTGTTTCAGTATGACAACAAGGCAATCAGTTGGACCCAGATCCTTCAGTTGTATGAGTGGGATATGGGACTAACTAGAAGTTCGCCTGGCCTCCGCCGTCTTCACAAGATATCGTTCGAGCATCTTCATCTCGCCCCATCACTGAGGATGAGAGTTTACTTGGCTGCGCAAGTGAGTTAGAATGTACCTTAAAATTTGACTGGACATTAAGTTAATTAATAATTTCATTGTACCTTTATGTGAAGGTAACTTTTGATATGGAAGACAAAAGTCATTTGAAATAATTTACATGTTCGGAATTTATTCTGACCACTTACTGTCACCATTTTGTCCAGGTTTTGAGCAGCACAGTGGCCAACGCCTTGCAGTCTCTTGGTAATCCAGGATTGTCATCCACCATCAAGTTCGTAAGATTTATGGATCAGTTTTTTGATTGCCTAAATGTGAGCAATCCTCTTCAAGGACTGCGGTCCCGAAAGCCAGTATTGGAACCGTACACCTCACCTGATGATTGGCGTTTCAAGGTACGTGTAATTATAAGTCACTTTGATAGCCATGTAAGACGTTACCACTGGAATTAGTTACTGATTAAATCTGACATGAACTTCATCATTTGTTATAAATAGTGCATAAGTGGTAACGTGTTTAAAACATTGTTTTGCAGTGGCTCATCAAAGACTTCCTTGGATTTTTTGATGACTGGGAGAATGAAGTAAAAGCCATTCCGGACCTTGATGTCAAGAAGAAGCAAAGTATGTGCCTCAGCAAGGAGACAATTGAAGGCCTTCGGATTACAGGTATAGTACCGATTCAAACTCAGCAGAATTGTTGCCTGAAAATATTTTGCAGTTATTTGATTTTAGAAAATTATTCTTTTTGTTTTATTTATTTCACTTTTTTCTTTGTTAGTTCATGCTTTTGTGGAACTAGGACAACTGTTGCTGTCTTTGCCAGGTGTAAACTACCTTCTAAGCGAGAAGCTTAATCAAGACCCGCTCGAAGAATACTTCAGCAAACAACGAGGAGCTGGAGGTAATTGGGACAACCCGACAGTGGAGCAGTTTGGACACAACATGCTTTCCCTATATGTGGCCTCTGCCAGTGCTAAGGCATCGAAAAAAGGGAATACAAGAAGAACAGGAGACGACAAGACTACTGTTGATGACACGCCACTCCCAAAGAGGAAAAAATAACACATGTATTATCTTGGCATTATACTAATTTTATTTCCAATTTCATTGTGCCCTTAGAAAATCAGTATGGAGTGGTAGAAAATAAATAATTGCTCAGACCTTACAATATGCTATTCCTTGTATAAGACAAGTGAGCAACCCAGATGTAAGCTTAAGTAGGTTGCCCATGTTTTTTCCCATAGATTTATTTTTTATTTGACCTGTTGAAAAATGCACAGATTGGTATTCAGGCCTTTGTTATATTTGATATGATACTACAATTACTGCCAGTGTTCTACATAAGATTTGAGTGTGCATTCCCCCCCCCATTTTTAATAATTATTTTAAACTAACTGTTCAGGCAGTTAAACGTACACTAACTCTATCAGTAAACGAGTAATCAAACCTGTCATCACAATGTGTGCATGAACATGTATAAGTTGTGAGAAATTTAGTTTTTTAACATACATGGTACTTTCTCAAAAAAAGGTTGAACAATTTTTTTTATGATTGCTTTTTGCTTCAAGCTCTTTCCTCAGAGCTTTTTCTGACTTTCGAGATACTAGGCTACTTGCCTTCTTTAAATCCAAGTAAACTTTAAGAAAAGCTTTTATTCTTATTTTGATGTATAAGTTAACCACCATATCTAGAAGGGTCTTTGACATGTCACCCGTTATTTTTTCCTTGGTCAAATTACACCAGTAATCATGAATTCTCTTTTGCGCCATGATTTTTTGTTTTAATCCTCTTTTAATATCTTGACCGAGAATGTTTTTCAAATTTTCCTTGGCAAGAAATGGTCTAGTTTCATTCTCCATTGTTCTGAAAAAGATGAATACATCATCATTTACATGGAACAGTCCACCCCGGTTTTGAAGTTTTATCCACTCGCTTGTATACTCTAAGAAAGTCTTAACAGTATTTGTTGTGCAAACACGCCAGGTTGACAGAATTCTGCAAAAAACAGTTGCTGTGGTATTTTTCTGATTCTTTAATTTTTCACATAGAGCGAAAGGCACATAGCCAGCTACGTACCTCAAGACCTGCTCTTCTTCTTTAGACAAGAGCACTTGTATATTAGACTGATTTGGGGGAAGATCTGCTTCGTGCCTATCTTTAATAAGTACAGTTATAAAGTCAAGAAGTAGATGTTGATACACAATGTGAATATGATTGCCCATTGAATCAATATGTAGGGCATCGAGAAAAACTTTCCAGTCATTTCTGCTGGACAATTTGTATTTGTGAAAGGCTTGCCAAACTTTGTCCATGGCCTGTGGTTGCAAGAATTTGTCTTCTCCAGCTGTGACTATAACCCATAGAGCAGTGACAATGGAAACACTGTACTCATAAACCTGGGAGGAGTTGATACATTTCAACAAGGCTGTCACAAGTCCCATGACGGCCACTGACTGTGGAAACTTTCCACAAAATATAGGATGACATTTGATTCGCTCCAATCCAGCTTTTAGGTATGAAACGGCCTTTTCCTTGGCATGGGCTTCTGTGAACTTGAAGGCTGGTAGCTTCACTGAAAATAAACAGACAAAAAACACTTCCATACAGAATCCACGAAGTGCAGGAAAATTTTCTTTATAAACAAAGTACAGTGAACAATCGTATTTTTTGTGAACAAAGTGTGCTTGATTTCAATAAGTAACTACTTGTTAAGTCTGTGTTGTAAATAATAATCTGTATGTTTTAACAAAGAAACCATTTTAAGTTGCAAGTTTGAAATCACTTTGTTAATTCACAAAGCTTAATTTAAAAGTATAGTAATTTTTGTGTGTACCATGAAAAAACAACAACATGTACTTCATATTATCTCGATTTAAATTGCATATTAAACAATGTACACTGTACAGTGACCATGATACCTTTTTCTTTCTTCTTGGTTTTCTTTGATGGTTTGGATGACTCGGTTTTCTTGGCATTATCCACTGAGGGATGATCTGCTGACCCAACATCATCAATGGTTTCTGTAATATCAACGATAACAAAGAGAAACAACCTTAGTTATGAGTTATTAAATATATAATTGAGCCATGTTGCATGCCTCATAATGCCTCCATTTAGGAGGCAAAGAATTCATATAATAAAAAAAAATTAACTTGAATGTGAAAACTTTTGAAATTGTATGAAATTTATTTACCCTTCTCTTGGTGGTCGATTTTTGGCTGAACTCCCATGTTTTTTTTGGAAAGCACTGCTTTTGTTCCCTGTCGCTTTTTGCTATCAACACGAACTGAACAAGGGGCCCTTGTAATTGTATAGGGTGCCGTTGTGACCGAAACATTAGCCATCGGTTCACCTGCCACTCCTGAGCTAGAAGCCTCTGTGCTAGTAGTAGGAGTACATGTAGATGTAGGTCCAGACAATAAATCTGAAATTATGTGATAATTAAACTTAAAGATGTGATGGAGACAGAAGATCAAAAAGAATTTATTTTAATAATAAATTAAATATGATTGAATTTTTTTTTAACAGTCGATGTTTGCAAAGACAAGCAGAGATAAAGGCGACTTTTCACTTTCAGGGTATTTCTCTACCACTCGTCTATGCCACCACTAACTGTCATTCTTGACTAGTCTTATGCATTTAATTTAGTTTGAATTGTCATGGACTGGGGTAGAAATTTCGACCTTCATGCTTATTTTCTGGCATTAAACGTCGATGGTTTATTGTGACCAAAAAAAAAAAAAAAGAGGGAAAAAAGAAAAATAAATCACAACGGAAGAAGGTCATTATGCGAACAATTATTTTAGGAATATTGACTAAAACTTTTTAAACTATGAAAATTTGAAGGATTCTACCTTTTTTCGGCTGACAAAGCTCGCATATCCAGGAACCTTCGGGTACTGTTTCTGCGGTCAAGCCGACGCACGAATAGTGAAACCATTCGATTTTACACTCGTCATTATCGCACGCAATCATATCTGTTGACGCCCGTAAACCACACAAACAGTAGCGCAAGATGTCCTCGTCATTGTCGGATCCCAAACTTCCGTCAGAAATGCTAACTGATTCCGCATCGCTCTCTGAAAATTCACTGAAATCAGACCCATAGTAAAAATCATCTTTGCTGTACGCCGCCATTTTGAGACAAGAGTTACAATTTGCGCATGCGCTAAAGCTCCCACGGTGCATTGCGGCTCATGTCTTGGAGTTCTCTCAAGGCGCTAATTAGATTAACAGGACTACTGGTCAATGTTTACTTTGGGTGATGACTTGGTAGTTTTACGACCGCGGCACGGGACATAGTTTGTTTTAAGTGGTATTCGTTCCAACTCATTCTAATTCTACCTCCATGGGTAATCTAAGCGGGGAGCATTGGTTAGGCAATGATAACTTGGTGAGTCTGACCTCTGATAAATCACACGGGACATGGGACCTCCGCATAGATCTCACAGATTGGAGTGACGATACGGAATTTGCGAAATACACGGATTTCCAAATCATTGGTGAGAAGTACACACTGAATTATGGCGACTACGATGTGAGCAGCACTGCTGGTGACTCTCTTGGGTATCACAAGGGAAGACCCTTCACTACAAAGGATAATGACAATGATGTGTATAGGGGCAATTGTGCACAATACAGGGAAGGAGCCTGATGGTTTGGTGGATGTATCCACTCTCACTTAAATGGTCGTTATTACCCAGATGGGCAGTATCAGGGTAACAAAGGCATTGTGTGGTGTGCCTGGCATAACTGCTATCCTCTCAAAGCATCCAGCATGAAAATGCGTGAAACAGACATGTAAGTACACTAATTAACATTACTGGAACCATGCTGGAAAAACATAAAAAATAGTAGCTTTATTTGGCGGTCAAAAACATAAATATATGTGTTTCCCGTCTACCCGCAATCACCTAACTCATCACGCCTACCTTTATCATTTTAATTATAAATACAAATTATAAATTACAAATAATTATAAATAAATAAAACATATGTTATTGTAAACCTTATAATTTGTGTTTAGGCCAAAAAAGGTGTGTTTTCCACCCTAATTATTTGTTTACAAATAATAATAATAATAATAATAACAGGAGCTGAAAAGGGTATCTATTTATACCCACCTTATTTTTTATAATTATAAATGGAAACACTTAATATTTTGGTCTTAATTTTGAAATCCTTATATTGAAAGATAGTTCAGTTTATTTATTTTTGTTAAACGATTTAACAAACTGCATTGATGATGCAGCTGGATTCATTGCTCTTTAAAATAATGGCACCTACGATAGACTGTTTAACAATGGTTTTTACAATGTCAGTGGTTTTACAATGTCACTAACAATAAGGTTGATACATTTCTTACTAAATAGGAAAATATAACTGTACCAGACTTGCTGGTAAAATAGCGAATCATTTGGAACAAGTATATTTAAAACAAAATGACTTATGTTCTCATCACTTTGGACATTTAAGATAGAAGTTATGAAGTTATTTTGACTGAATTGAAGGAATTTTATGTCTGTCACGGTACATTATATCATCAGAAATACATAACACTGAATGAACTTGAGATATTTGTCGTGTTAGTTCACTTAATGAAGTTTTTAAAGCTGGGAATTATGAAAAAGGCTTCGACCTTTCAGCGATTACACAAGAATTCCTTTTGTTTTTCGTAAAATTCCGCACAGGCTTTTCTTGGCCGCTGGAAAAGTTGTGCGCATTTTTGTTTGGTCATATAGAAAAATATATTTGATGTTTAAAGTTTGGCTGAATGTAATTGTAATTATAAATGTATGCACTGCACTGAAAATGACACAATATTTGTATAATCGTAAACACAGGCCTGTAGACTGGGGATCTGTATTTGAGAATGACCCCCTCCCCTCCCGGACATGTTGCACTTGCTCTGGTGTTTAACCTAATGATATTTTGAAACATCATTGTGTAGTTGCGACAAATGTGTAATGGGTTCCATTGGAAAAATGTGCAATGTTAGTGTACACCTTTGGTAATCACCCGATTACACGGTATATATACATAACAGCAAAAGAAACGTCACCCCCTAAATTTTGTTAAGTAATTATATTATTAAACATAATAAATATACAATGTTGTGGGATGGTTGGCTGCCAGGTCAACCAAATTTGCCACATTGTGTTCGTGTTACACTCCATACTCATAATATTCTTCATTAAACAAATTATATTAATTATAAAATGAAAATAATAAATATTTTTATGGGTGACGATTCTTTTGCTGTTATGTATATAATCTAAAAACTTACTTTAGCTATACCAAACATGTAGAGAAATCATTCCGTCTGAGATTCTGTAAAACATGCAAACAAATCTGATTACATGTTCACTATTTTCTCGTTAACGACGAGAATAAACTGAAACTTTCACATTTATTTTATTGTATAAATATCTCTTCATTCTGCCCCTATAAGCAATTATGGTTAAGTGTCTTGCTCAATAATAATAATAATAATAATAAAGATTTTTAGCGCGCACATATCCACCCTGCTGGGCGCTCAAGGCGCGGAAACAAAGAAAAACATTAATACAAACAATATACAATGATAGCATACGGAAAACAAAACAAATTATGTACCGAGATACATGTACCTACAATGCAATTACAAATATACATCATCTTTGAAGAGTTGTGACATAAGATGAGTTTTAAGCATCGACTTGAATCTGGTTATACTTTGACAAGATTTGAGTTTAGTTGGAAGATGATTCCAGAGTCTCGGAGCTGCGACAGAAAACGACCTATCACCCCAGTTCCGTTTTGAAGTTGGTGCCTTGAGGAGTGACATGTTGCTGGAGCGCAAATTGCGTGATGGACTGTAGACTTTAAGTAGTTCAGAAATATAAATTGGAGCAATGTTATTAAAAGATTTGTGAACAATTAGCATAAGTTTAAAAACAATTCTCTGTGAAACAGGAAGCCAGTGCAGTTCTTTCAAGATTGGCGTGATATGGCATGACTTTCTGGACAAAGTCACAACACGAGCTGCTGTGTTTTGTATGTGCTGAAGACGAGATATTTGATTCTGCGGAAGACCGTAAAGGAGAGCATTCCCGTTATCGAGCCGTGATGTGACAAATGCATGTATAATTTGTTCAGCAGCACTTTTATTCAAGTATTTCCTAATTCGGCTTATATTTCTGATATGAAATGATGATATGCGAACAATGTTGGAGATATGTGGTTTTAAAGTCATTGTCGAGTCAAATATAACACCCAAATTACGTGCATGTAATGAGGGGGGTTATCTGCGAGTCACCAATTGTAATATATGGAAGAGAAACTTTAGACAATTGCTGACGTGATCCAAATAGAACAAATTCTGTTTTTTCATCGTTCAATTTCAGGAAGTTTTGTCTCATCCAACTTCGAATCTCTTGAATACATTTCTCCAGTGTTTTAATGCAGGAATCAGCAGGTTCTTGAGAAGATTTAAAAGTAATGTAAAGCTGCGTGTCATCAGCGTAAACATGGTAATTTAAATTATACTTCAAAATGATATCACGAACTGGAAAGGTATAAACAGTAAACCACTGTGGGCCGAGCACAGAGCCTTGGGGTACAGAATAGTCAAGAGTAACCGGCTCGGAGATAGCGTTACCAATACAAACATGCTGAGGCCTATTTAAAAGGTAGGACTTACACCAATCCAGGGCTGTGTCATGTATTCCAAGATGATATTGAAGGCGGGAGAGAAGGATGTTATGATCGACAGTGTCAAAAGCGGCGCTTAAGTCTAACAAAACTAATGCAGTGATTTTCCCCTCATCCATGGCAGATAACATGTCATTGTTGACGCGAAGAAGAGCAGTTTCTGTTCCATGAAATGGTTTGTAGGCTGACTGAAATGTGTCCGACAGGTTATTAGCACAAGTGTCAAGGACACAAGTGTCACGGCCGGGTTTTGAGGGTTCGAAACCCGGCTGTGACATTTGTGTCCTTGAGCAAGACACTTAACCATAATTGCTTATAGGGGCAGAGGCAGTTTAATTTAACAACTGCCTTGTTGTGGACTAGTTACCCCTCCCAGTCCTATTCGCACAGTGAAGAGGCTGGTTATTAACTTGCCTTGTTTCGGTGCGAGGGGCTGATTTCTTCAGTGTGGAGTCGTTGTAACACCTCAATGACTGAGTAGCCCCCACCTTGGAGTGGCCATTGGCCTTGTGTGGGGCGAATTGCATAACAAAAGTATGGATGCATTTATAGACATATTACTAATAGTGTTGTATACAATCTCTTTAAGCCATTCCATCCGTTATTTTCAATCTAGTCTACGGGTCTAAATCATATATGAATGGTGTGTTTAACTTTGTTTAGTGGGTTTTACTTACTACCGAAAAAGGTTAATACTAAAATGTGAACAAATAATAGACCATGTCAACAAAATATTAATTAAGGTGATCGTCCTCGCTCAACCTAATGGATTAGGCCTGACTTGATTTCTGTTCTATAATTTATATCCAATGATTAGTTAAATAATGAAAAAATATGGGTGCGGTAGTTCCAATCACATCTCCCTCCCTGCATATTCACAATGGATATGAACGGTAAAATAATCCCAGTTCAGCCGGACGGTAATTTTTCCCCAAACGAGATTACAGTGAAAGCAGCAGCGTTGTAGCTGTATGTGGTGAAAATAAATAAATACAATTGATCAACCCAACCTGATTTTTCGATTTGAAAGGATATCACTAGTTTATTATTTATTACATGGTCTTATTAACAATTAATAATAATAAATACTAGGAAAAAAAATTAGAAAAAAATTCCAAAAGTACAAAAAAATGTAATACATATATATATATATATATATATATATATATATATATATATATATATATATATATATATATATATATATATATATATATATATATATATATATAGACATATATATATATATATATATATACATATACATATATATATATATATATATATATATATATATATATACATATACATATATATACACATACACATACACATACACATATACATATACATATACATACATACACACACACACACACACACACACACACACACCCTCACGCACATTGATTTGTGGGGTATTCCTTTGTTCGTTCTATTATCCCTTTTCTATATAATTCTCCTGTGGGGTACAAGATTTTCTATAGTTACCTTGTGGGGTCCAATTGTTCTATTGTGTTTTGGACCCCACAACGAATGGTGTGTACGTTCACCCTCACACACACACACACACCCTCACGCACATTGATTTGTGGGGTATTCCTTTGTTCGTTCTATTATCCCTTTTCCTTATAATTCTCCTGTGGGGTACAAGATTTTCTATAGTTACCTTGTGGGGTCCAATTGTTCTATTGTGTTTTGGACCCCACAACGAATGGTGTGTACGTTCACACACACACACACACACCCTCACGCACATTGATTTGTGGGGTATTCCTTTGTTCGTTCTATTATCCCTTTTCCTTAGAATTCTCCTGTGGGGTACAAGATTTTCTATAGTTACCTTGTGGGGTCCAATTGTTCCATTGTGTTTTGGACCCCACAACGAATCATGTACACGTTCACACACCCTCACACACACACACACACACACACACACATACACACATACAGTATACATATAGTATACAAAAACAAAATAAGAGTAATAATACAGCAATTCTTTTACATTCTATTAGCCAGTAATTGTTAGCCAGTGACTCGGGCAAAATGTTGTGAAACTATTTAAGCATATCTCTTTCTTAGAACTCTTTATTGAAATCTTTTAAATGACTATTTGAATGTATTTGTAGAATTTACATATACCCTAGTCTCTTGTCAACAATTACAATCTGTTGAATTCTGCGGACTTTGAAATGTCCTTGGCGAAGCACCCGTCAATTGATGTGTTTTCGACCCCTCTTTTGTTCTCTGATTCACATGAGTGTACATACGGCGAAAACAAAACATAAATAGTCTGCAGAATTTAAGCCGTCGTTATTGACAATGGATTTGAATTGTTTACAATTAATTTTACTTAATTTTATAATTAAAGTCATTAAAAATATATTCCATGCTCAAGCGATGTTGGTCACTTAAGTTAAACATTTTAAATTTTAAATGAGAAACCATTATGAAATAATTATGAATATATGACGTGATGTAATAAATTCATTTCAGTTTTATATAATCACTCTTTAATCCTTATTACCAAACTAAAACAGCAATTTAAAATTGAAATATATTTCCCAGGTAAACTCACTTTGAGCACGGAATATCAATCTTTGAGAACAATCGTTGTAATTAAAAGAAAATTGCCTGTACATAACGCATTGATGTTATTAATTAGCTGTCAGAGCCCATCCACAATTTCAGAAATTTTCAAAGGAAAATAACGGACGTGTTTGCCAATTTTTATCTTGAAAATGCTGAGTACTCAAATGTCGAAAATGTTGGATAGCCTCAATTAAATTAATACTGTTGAAAAACCTGGTTCGAATCAAGTGCAATAAACTGAGTGATAGGAACCGAATACAAATGTTTTCTTTCATTTCTGAGTTTGTGTATAAACGAAGTCTTCTAAACTTGACCACGTGATCTGATAGATGAGGACAGGAGGTTTACAGAGACTATAGATAACTAAACATCTCTCTGACATTATTGAAGGGACATCTAGTATAACATTGCAAAATTTCGACTTGATGCTGAATAGGGAGAGGCGTTGGGTGAGGAGGAATGGGGAGGGGTGGAAGGAAGGGGAAGGGGAAGAGGGGTGGGAAGGAAGGGGAAGGGGAGGGGAAAGGGAGAGGAAAGGGAAGGAAGGGGAGTTAGATGGGTAGAGTCCGGGAGGAAGGGAGGGGAGACTTCCGGGGTGGGGAGTGGAAGGGGATCAAATGCCAAGTTACCAAATAAATATCAAGGGGCATCCTACGTCCCAGCTACTCATTTTGGGGGTATTTATTTGCCCTTGATATTTATCGGATTACACGGCATTTGCTCCCCTTCCTTTCTCCCCGCCCACCCCTTTCCTCCTCTCCGTCTCACAAAAAGAGGGCGCTGTTTAGATTGGGTGAATTCTTGCAGTTACACAAGATTTACTCATTCTGAAAAGCGCCCTATATGTCTGCCACACATCAAAAAGTCCAATGGGGTTTCAACGTGTTTCCACATGGTCTGATCATTATATATCCTTCGTGCCCCAATTTGGAAAAGCAGTGTTGAACCAGTGTTGGATTCCGGCCACGATCTCTTGGGGTGTAGGGGGGTGGGGTTGGCGAGCATAATATGAAGGCGATTTCCCCTTCCTCTACACCGCTGCTTGCAGAGTGACAAGAGGTTTGTGCGCATGCGCCTTTTCTGCTCTGTATAGCGCCCTCTATTGGTGTTGTTTCACCAACTTTAAACAAGGTCGCGTCTTTTGAAATTTGGCAAATCGACTGGAGGTGTACGATCAAAGTGAGTGCAAATGCCAAATGACCTCAATGAACAAAGATCACACATCAATCTACAGTCATGGCTTTACAAGATGACACGTTTCTGGGTGAATTCATCGAAACCCGCGAAGTGTAAAAAGCGTCTTCAATGTGCATCAAATATTGAGCATCCGTTAAATTTTACAGATCGAGAGAAGCTAATTATTGGTCCATTTTTGACGTTATTATACGTCTTTTGTGAATTATTTTCTTGAAAAATCAAGCATAGGAGGGTAGTTAAACTCACGAAGAACAGTTTCATGGTGATTATACCTTAACAAACCCAAGTAACGTCCTCTGGGCAGCAATTCAAAAAAGGTGAAATATTGCTATTGATTACATCTTCGCTGTTTAAATAATGGATTTGGAGTGCATAGAAAGGAAAAAAATCCTTAAATTAATTTAAAATGGAAGAGTGAAGAGAATATATGTATTAAATATTGGTTCATATTGGCTTATAAACTCAAATCATTCCCCGTTTGTTTTATATTCTAACGTTATTAAAAAATTATGTAACCCCCCTTACAATGAAAACGCCCACAATCTAATCCGTGTGTGTACATGCACACGCATACACAATGATGTCATCCCAAAAAACGTAACGGGTTCCCCAGAAATATTTTGTTTAACAACGCTAAAGCCGCAGGGGAATCCCACCGTTTAAAAGTTAGCTACTGGGTTTGCTGAAATAACAAAGTAATAATTAGTTAAAATAAGAGTTCTTTCACCTACCATACTTTTTATGTCTCAAGGAAAATTCACCTTCAGGAAGAAAATCCGCTTTGAAATATTACCTTTTTCAGCGTGCGCGCTCTTGTCAAGGGCCAGAGTTGTGCACATAAAAACTTCAAGGAAATTCGCGCGTTTGCTCATATTGCTGTAATGTTAGTTCAATATTTGCAGACGACATATTCTTTCTAATCCTATTGGTAAAAAAATTATCTTTGAAATTAATTTTCAGTATGTAACAGGCGTTTTTATCAATGAACTCCGCGACGGAAAAAAAAGTAAAGGTCACGTTATGAATATGCATTTTTGTATGACCCTTCAAAATTCTCGCGCATGCGCCCAAACCACATGTCGCCTGCAGAGCATTTTGAACAGCGGTGTCTAGCTACAGGGTATACACAATGCCTTCTTAACCCCTTCACTGTCCGAGGCAGAGACAAGAGACGACTGTGATCCAGGTGAAAAGCCTGCCCTCTATCGATGGATAATTGTATTGGTCATCCCCCGTCAAATCTTTAGGGGATATATACCCTCATCCCTCATGAAGATTTGAGCTCCTGCCCATTGTTGTAGATTTTGTTTATCCTAATCGTCAACATTCCAATGACCACCCCTAAACGGATCTTTCTGTCCTAACCCTCTGCATGACCCAACCCACCTCCACCTGAATAAAACGAATCATTTGGGTTTGAAACATTAATTTGGATTAAAAAATATTATATTGAAATTCTGAGAAATTAATTAGAAATCATTTTGGACAATTTGAAGAAAATTTCTGAAAATGTTTATTAATTTATTTTTAAAATATCAGTTTTGAAAGATTTGTGCATATTGCGGAGATTTTTGGATTTAATAATTTAGGAAAATCATTCACTCAAGGCTACATGACCAATTTGGTTGAAAAGTAGGGAGACCCAGGTCCGTTTTAAAAGTGATGGTTGGGAAGTGCCCCCCCCCCCCGATGGTGCGGATGTGTCACTTTGAATGCCTGCTATAAACCTTAAAAATGCTAACAATGATTTGCTTTAACGGTACCCATTGATGGCATCGGATAAGGTCGAGATCCAGTACAATAGGCCGAGCCACGTCGGTGAGGGCGCCAATAATCACATTATTGCTTTACCCCAATGGAACAATTATTGGCCATTGTGTATAGTTTATTCCTCATATACGTCTCCCATAGTCACGTTCCCTATCTACAGACAGTTTGTTATGATTGTGTACAGGAAAGCAAAGATGGCCGCGGTATAACACTTACTGCACCTATACGATGAAAAGATTAGGTTTGCAACGGATATGGATGTGTAAGAAATAGTAATATTTTTTTGCACTTTCCAAGATGTTTTGGCTAATTAATGTTTGAAGGAGTTCAAATAAGCCTTGCTATAGATGCAACAAAAATCCCACGTCAGAAAAGTGTTAAGCCTGATGCTGCTGGTCGCAACTAAATCTATCAGCTTGAACAATAATATTATGTGTCTTTTGTTTAATACAGTGGACAATATGATCCATTATAATGTTAAAGTTTTTTTAAATTTAAGCATGGTTAGGTATAAGCCCCATCTTATCAGTCATTCTGACATCTAGTCCTTAATAACCGTCTGAAAATATTACAACTCAACAACTTTGGTTTTAACTTTTAAAATGAGTCTGCTGAGAGTTGTATAGAGAAAGTTTGGTTATAAAAATACACACTGGTATTTGATATCATTTCCAATTAAACTTACGCTGCACTAATACAACTAGAAACATATATGATGGATTTTGCTTTTATTTTCAATTGTTTGTGTTTCATTTGTATAATTGCTTATGTTTGCAAGCTATAATTATACAGAGCACACACAGCCCAGACTGTGTTTGGCGTCAGTGAAACCCGTTTTGATAGGATCGATTCTACTTTTATGTAAGAGCGCCCTCTTGAGTTCAGATGTCACGAAGTGGATGAAGTATAACATGTATAAAGGTTTTTGTCCTAATGTTCTATGTACCACGTGTCTTTCTTTGAGTATGCATTTCTCTATGAGTTAGCTTTTTGCTTATTCAAGAAAACAAAATTTGAACTTTATGAAATTTAATTGTTTTTCCCCATGAATTCATCCCGTTATTTTTTTTTTAATGATGATCTTGTCAATTAATTGTAAACATCAAATCGTCGAATTTTTACATAGTGACGAACCGGAAAAAATGCGTTTCTCTCTGAAATTTACTGTTTTCATATTGTAATTTGATACTGTAAACAATCAAGGTCAAGTGTGGAAATTATTAATAATTTATTTATCTTTGGACTACTGAAATAAGTAGGATATCAAATAAAGGTTATCAGTTTTATTGGTCAATATTGTGCGTTCAGTTCTTAAAACAATTTAACAAGACTCGTTGTCATGTGATGACGTTGAGCCTTTGGCTCGTTGCCAAAATGTGGCCCGCGCGCGAGCCTTTAAAGTGGCTTACGTCCAGCATGTTTTAAGTCGGACACATTTTCGCTGATAGTTTCTTGGCTTTGTTAATGTGTTAATAAGTACCTGGTTGGTACTTTGCTGTGTTTACTTTGTTTAAAATGTTGATTATCTATGTGTAACGATGACTTGAACTTATTCGTCACTATGTAAAAAATCAAATGCCTCGTGGTCGCCTATTCGTCACTTCAACGCACGCACAGCGTATAATATCTATACTTTCTTATTCATCACTTTGTAATACAAAAAAGTGCGGCCAGCGCTTATTCGCTACCCATGTACGTACTCTGTAAGGCCAATATTACCAATAAGTATCGACAAACGAATGCAATTCCTAACGAAAAGATATAAATACCTTAGATCCATGTTTTTTCTTTGTGTTACATTGCAATACAAACTAAAACTTGTTGTTTTCTACATATTACGCTGCTCAGTCTATCCGTGGTTATAGCTGGTGCAGCCGTCCGCGCACAGTGAAGGGGAACAAATCTATTATGCAAGATGACCCCATAGGGATAAGCAGATTATTGTTCGTTACTTTGAATACAAATCCAGATATTAGGTAGCGAAATAAAAGCAGAATTTACGAACAAATGGGACTCAGTGACTTTCTTAACTCACAACAACAAAAATCATTTGCCAAGGCCGCGTTGGAATTGATTGCCCATTAACGAAAGCGAAAATAAAAAACTTCTACAATATCCTTTGCGCATCGATGATTGTTAATTTGACTGCATATCAATCACGAAAAGATGCGAAACATTAAATTTCAGGATGACATAGTTGAAGTCATCAATGCCGAAAAACGAAATAGATCTAAATGCAGTATGATATGAACGAAATAAAAATTGTTTTGAAATCAATTAAATAAAATTAAACGCAACAGTATATAAAAAGAAACCCTGGATTGATTGGATCACTAAAACGGCGTGAATTTGAATGTTCTTGAACGAAAATTAACAAAAAGGTTTTGACATTGAACGGGAAAAACTATATTATCCCCAGACAAAATACGCTGTTTTTGATTTAAAGCAATCATTGACTGCCAGGAAGTCAACTTATCCATGTTTTAATAGATCCTCATCACATTGAGGCCATATTATTTGTCTGGTAACCTGACAGCTAACTATAACTCAATATGAGTTTGCAAGGCACCACACTATTTAAGACAACAGCCTCATTTTGATTCCAATAGAGAAGTGCATTAGGAAAGCAAAATTTACCATTCTTGGATGAAGTTCTATTTGTCTATGAAATAATAAAAATCCATGAAGAAAGATATTGACTGTCATGCAGTGTTTCGTAGAAGGATCTGTTCTGCCCTTTTTTAATTATAGATTTATTTTATGTAAATGAATTTTATTTGTTTTCTTGTATTATTGTGTTTGTGTTATGTTTTAAATGTAATTCGTCATTTTGCAGTTTTGATTCCAATTAAAATATTGAATATTTGTAAAAGATTTCCACAGAATTCCACAACTTGGGGACCTTCATGGTCAATTTCTTTGAGTAAGAGTGGTTGGAGGAAATGATTAATGTTAGTCATCAAATTGCCTGGTAAATAGTCATATACACTTAACAACAGCAATATTGAACATGGAGTAAATAGAGTCGGGCAATTTATTTGTATAACGTTGAAAAACGAAGGACCCTAACTGAAGAAGATATATATTATTTAATATACAAGTAAATTATAATGAAAAATTATAATGAAGACACACAACACAGAGTTGGCCTAATAAATTTTTTTGTTGAATTTAATATTTTAGTTTTAAAGGTAGGTTATAGAACTGATATTTAAAAAAAAATAAAAAAATACAACTTAGTTGGTATAAAGATGATGATGGTTTCAATCTTCACAATAAACTATTTAGTCTGAGGAACTGCTATTTTTAAGAAAGATATTATTTTCAAAACATTTTTTCCCTAAAGTTGATGATAACTATGAATGTATTAAACAAAATTTAAATAAAAATGATTCAAAGAGAAGCAGTATTGCTAACATTTTACAAATATTGTTGTTCCATCCCTTCAACATTGCATATAATGAATCTGTCCTAAACTTTTATACCCGGGCCTGAGAATTGAAAGTAAACATGTGACAAATGAATGCCAATTGATAAAATTGAATTCTTGATCAATCGCTTGCGACTGGTTCTTTTGAAATTGAATGAACTTAACGACACTTTAAATTGGAACATGCTTAATGTAACAATGAGTTGGGTTAAATGACGATAGAATACTCAACTTATGAATTTGAATGAGTATCTTTTTGATGATTGAATGATGATGTAAAGGAGTATTCATTTTCATATCAAATTGAATAAGTCGCATATTAAATTGAATGCAATGTTTTTAATTCATCTGAAAAACCTGTATTAAAATGGATAAAGTGAACCCCCTAAACAAATAACTGTGATGCTCATGGGTCTTCATGTAAGGTATACATTTATTTTAATATCATGATCCATCCTCTCGCTGAGTCTTTCTATATGATTAACATTCATTTCATTTAGGATTTTCATATATTTTATATATTTACTTCACATTGTATTTCCAAAGAATTTGCTTTTAGTAAAATTAATTATTGTGTTTACAAATGAAGAAGGTCAATAAAATTGTTCTTCCATTAATAACTTTAAAAAATGACCTCACTATGTCATTTGAAATATGTTTTTAGAGCCTGACGTTCACCTGAACTTGCAATTTCTAATGTTTTAAATTCAATTATTGAAGCCATTATGTAATTCATAGCATTCTTATTTCTAAATTAGAGAATTACGGTGTGCGTGGATTTAGCCTTGGATTGGTTCAGGAGTTATTTATCACATAGAACAACAGTTTGTTTCCTTTAACTCTCTCTTGATCCATACATTTCATGCAGAGTTCCCCAAGGCAGTGTATTAGGTCCCTTATGGTTTATTATTGATATTAATGATATTTGTAATTCATAAAAAATTATATCCTTTTGTTTATTTCCTGATGGTATAAATTTAATTTATATCCATCACAATGTAAATAATGCAGCTCGTATTTTACACACTGAGCTAGTTAAAATAATTAATTGGCTCTTATCTAAGACTTTCTATTAATTTGCTGAAATCCAACTTTATAGTCTTTTGTTCTAGACAACTCAAATATATGTGATCTATTCCTCTCAGTTTAAATGGTAATCAACTCAAGCGAGTTAAAGTAAGCACCAAATTCCTTGGTATTTATATTGAAGAGAATCTCTCATGGAACTACCATGTTAATATCTTACCTAGTAAGATTTCTAAAAATGTTGGTATTATGAGACGATTGAAACATTTTTTAAACCAAAAACAGTTATTTTAACACCTGATTTGAATTATGCAATTCTTACTTGGGGTAAACTCACTACACTTTGTTACAAGCTATTCATTCTACAAAAACGTGCAGTTCGCATTGTAAACAAGGTTCTGTGATAAACCCCTTTTTTGAAAACCTTTTATCTTAATTTGGGGGACATTTAGGTTTAAATATATTCAGTACTTACTGCCTGCTAGTTTTCATTCTTGGTTTACATTAATTCCTTCTGTTCACTCCTAGACTCGTAGTTTATCAAATGGTAATATTTATGTTAATTTTAGGATGACAACTCACTCACAAATGTAGCGTCTTACAGGCAACTGGGGCGGGATTCGAACCCACGACCTCCTGCACAGAATGGTGTTAAGTCATACTGACTAAGACAAACTGTTTCCCTGATATCTTTTGACAAAAAACTTAAAAGTAGCATTTTACAATTTTTTTTACAATCTTTTTTCTTTCATAATCTCTCAAATGAAGCTACATCCAGTCTTACTCATGTTTTTGTATGTCCAGTCTTTGTTTTGTATTATGTCATAATGATTGCGTTTTGTTTGTCCATAGGGAAGGGTACAAAAGCTTTGCTTCCCCATTAATTAATTTACAGCTTATACTTTTGTTGCATTTTGTTGCATCTTAATAAAGAATTGGAACAAATGATCTAATTTATTTCATAATGTTTCGAAATGTTTCTAAATAATAATTTTTCTGCAAACTTATTTTTTTGATGGTTGCTGATGGTAACATATCGTTTCAAATTGAACACCAGCGTTTTCTCAGCCTGCCAGCGCGACAAGCGTCAGTCTGGGCAGCGAGGAACCCCGGAGCCCTCGCTCGGCTTCGCTGAAGCCGTTTACGTACACTGGCTACAGTGTGTGAAACTACCACACTGTGTGTGGATGCAGGTGTGATGAATGGTTTGGGAAGCCTCCTTTTAATTATTGAACTACCCAAACTTCCCCCTGTGGAAAATGTATTAAATTTGTTGATTTCGTATCCCTCTTAAAAATTTTGTTTTTCCATTAATAAATTAAATGGAAACTAATTTCTTGTTGAAATAAAAGTTGATCTCATTATGTAATTGGAAAGACGTTTTTTCTGCAAATTTATTTCTTGATCTGGTGCTGATGGCTAGTATACATATAGTTAACATGTAACTTGTTCTTTGTTTCAAATTGAACACCAGCGTTTTCTCACCCTGCCAGCACGGCAAGTGCCAGTCTGGACACCGGGACGGAAATCCTGAAGACCTCGCTCGTATATACTCACATGTGTAGGCACGTATATTTGTATATACGTGTATACATATACGTGCACACGAAGAAACACGCACATGCCTCGGAATTTTCTCTTTCAGATACGAATAGCTTACAAATATCATTCTTTGATACATCAATTGATATGGGCAGATACTGCAGTCCTCGCCAAAGAAAATTACGTTGATATACATGTCTACAATTACATCGGGACAGCAAAACTGAGTCAAAAAGTTATAACAAAAAGTTATAAAGATGTTTATTTTTCTTTTATTGTGAACAAGGTAATACATCAAACTAGAGATGTTTCTCTTTTTGAGCAGACCTCAGAGCTGCCTGTATATATTCCGTAAGTGCTCCTGCTAATAATTATGCAAATTTATTGTGGTTTGATCTAATTTTATAATAACAAGAAATCGCATCCTCTTCTAGTGATCCTCAGATTGCTGCTTCCCAGGTTGTATTTTATTTATTTATTTCTGATATTTGTATCAGAATTGGTATATGTGCCAATTATATTTGTGAGCTCAATATTGCACACATGCCAGGGTGAGAGATAATTTCCCCTCACCCAATACACTGTTTTTGTTTAGCTAAAACAATTTTTTTTTTTAAGTTTTAAATTAATTAATTAATTTTTTTGAGGGGATAACCATAAATCAATCTGTTATTATCATGTACATCACTCTGTGAGTGATTTAGTTCAAACATTTGGCATAGCAACCCCCTCCCACCGATCGGTGTGTTATACTAACTTTTAGCAAATCATGAATGTTGTGTAGCATTTTTGATACATGGTTCACTGTTAGAAGTTTGAACATGCATTTCAACATGCAAATATTCAATATTAATTGATTCATATATGCATTTTAAATACTTTGTTTGGCAAGACGTATTTTTCATTCATTCATTCCTTTATTTTCGCCACACTCAAGGGGACAACAAAATCATACTTGTAAACATATGAAACATTTAATAATAGATTAATATAATTATGAATGTGCATGAAGCTTGTTCGAGCAGGGACCCTATATTCATAATGTTATGAGCACAGTAAACGTTAAAGCAATCATTGCCTACCTGGAAGTCATCTTATCCATGCTTTAATAGATCCTCATCACATTGAGGCCATATTTGTCTGGTAACCTGACAACTAATCATAAATCACTATGAGTTTGCAAGGCACCACACTATTTAAGACAAGAGCCTCATTTTGATTCCTATATTCATAATGTTACAGGCACAGTAAACGTTAAACAAATACGTTATTACAAATACTTTCTTAGTAATTAAGTATTTAGTTTATGTTTCAATTAAAATATTGAATATTTTTAAAGGATAATTTCACAGAATTCCACAACTTGGGGACCTTCATGTTCAATTTCTTTGAGTAAGAGTGGTTGGAGGAAATGATTAATGTTAGTCGTCAAATTGCCTGGTAAATTGTTGGTATATAGTCATGTACACTTAACAACACTATTGAACATGGAGCAAATAGAGTCGGGCAATTTATTTGTATAACGTTGAAAAACGAAGGACCCTAACTGAAGAAGATATATGTTATTTAATATACAAGAAAATATAATTCAGTTTTATCAATTGGCATTCATTTGTCACATTTTTATTTTCAATTCTCAGGACCGGGCATTATGTGCAATGTTGAAGGGATGGAACAACAATATTTGTAAAATGTTGGCAAAACTGCTTCTCTTTGAATCATTTCAATTTTAATTTTGTTTAATACATTCTTTGTTTCATCAATTTTAAGGGGACGTTTTGCCAATATCTTTCTTAAAAATGGCAGTTCCTCAGACTAAATAGTTTATTGTGAAGATTGATTCCATCATCGGCTTTATACCAACTAAGTTGTATATTAACATTCAACTAGTTGGGTATTTTTTAATTAGTTTTTTTAAATATCAGTTCTATAACCTACCTTTAATTAAGACAAAAATATTAAATTCAATAAAATTTACATTAGGCCTACTCTGTGTTGTGTGTTTCATTATAATTGTCCATTCTTGCGACTGGTTCTTTTGAAATTGAATGTACCTGACGAAGCTTTTAATTAGAACGTACCGGTACTTATTTTATCAATGAGTTGGATTAAATGAAGATAGAATGCTCAATTTATGAATTTGAATGTTTCTTTTTGCTGATCGGATGATGATGTAAAGGAGTATTCATTTTCAAATTAATTAAATTCGTATTTAAACTGAACAAAAATAAAATCAGATGTCAAGCAAAAGAAATAGTTTGGACACATGATAATTGTTGCCTAGAGCAGACAGCAATTATTCATTTCCAAAATTAAACAAATAAATAAATAAAAAATATAAAAATAAATTAAAAAAATCAATCAAAAGTTAGTAAATACGTATATGTAGGATTATGTTGCAAGGTTTAAATATTTCAAGCCCCATTAATTGAAACTTCAGTAAGTTCCTTTAGGCTGAAAGTAGAGATTGTACATTATGTATTGAATAGTGACATTATTTCATCTTAAATCATAATGTTGGATATAGTTCAATGGTTAAATGTTATCCATAATGTTATCCTGTCCCATAAAACATTACGCTTCTATCATACACATGACAAAACAATAAATGATCAACGCTAATCAGAACATACATTGGGCAATATATTTCCACGTAAAATGCACTGCATACGAACAGTAACGACGACAATAAATTACACAATCGATTTAGCTTGCCACAATGATGGTGAATCTACAATTTTAAAAAGTGAGTAACTTAAAATTTGGATTATCTCGAAACCTATTTTGTGCCGTGTTGCCCAACTGGCATTTCGTGAAAACGGTGACGATATGTAGCGAATCGCTAATGTTGTTCAGACATTATATCAGATGCGTCGACTACAACATTGTTTTGCATTGTACATTACAATGCGAGTGTAAAATGTGTTATCGTTGTAATTAGTAGTTAAATATTATAATGGTTCATTCCATTTGTGTGTATTGTGGTTAACTGGGATGTTATTGTACTTTTATTTCTTTGCCACATAGTTTTATGTACTTGTATCTAGTTGAAGAGTAGTCTACCCAGACCCAGAAGAAACAATTAACTCGAGAGCAGTGTTAGGATAACACTATTAAAAATCCTGCCATCTAAACTTGATGTGATTATAATAAAGAACATATTGTTCTTAACATCAACCGGGGGTTGGGGGTTGGGGGTTGGGGGTTAGACCACTACATTAAAATATGCGGAAACTCATCAAGGACAATGTAATCATTAGATAAAAAGACGTAATCACCCCGACTTGTGCAAAATACAAATTTGATAAGGCACTTCAACATGTTATTCAGCTTCCTGTTGTCTCCAATGCAGGCAAGACATGGATCATTAACATCAATTAACTGGCTTAATTACACACTGGTGTGTGACCCAAAGGCATAAACGAGTAAGCATTCACACGGCAAGAATGTGTTGATAAGCGTATGATCGTACTCAATGAATCTTTCATTGGCATGTGTATCATAGAGAAGACAAAGATAATTCTAGGTCAAGACACTCAGGTACCAATCAAGCATGCCGCCGAAGCGCATCTGCCATGAACACCACTTTAGCCATTAGCTTCACATGAACAAGAAGCAATCGAAAACTGAGCTCAGTTCAATGACCTTGGTAAGGTGTGGTGGTCCGCTCACTAAGTTAAACATAACATGTTACCACAAATAGACAATGATAAAATTCCAGTAACAACCAGTATACCTAAGTAATTTGTATATATATATTTTTTAATCAAAACACTGCTATTTTTCTTCAGGAAAGGAAAACAAACGCTTTAAGATAATAAGTAAATTACATTAATTGTTACTTCTTGAGGCCTTTGGATAGAGTGTTGATGAGTTGTTACAATAGGATAGACTATCAATGGGGTTTTCTTCTCATACATGTATGCATCAATTATGAAAAAAAATACAAAACAGACACCATTTACATAATAATAAGATTTAAGATTTACATGTTTATGAGTGGGAAAATTTAAATAAGTATTATCATAAATGTTAGAAATGTTAGAGAGTGTTATTTATCGAAGATCAATTTTTGTTCTGCTTTCTTCACTAACATGTAATATTATTTACGATACAACCTTTGACATTTAACTTATTATATGTACGTGAACACCATTACAATGATAAAGCCTGAAACCTGATTTAAGATATGAGTAAAGTAACAAACCTGTTAAACTTTTACCTTACTATGTATGTTGTATAGTTTATGGGAAAATGGTGAAATTACAATTATGTTTGGTTGTTTACATTCCAACATGTCATATAGAAAACGGTACAACTTTTAACTTTTGTTACAACAATTTTTCAAACAAAGTACATTTAGAGAAATGTGATACACCTAAAAGAAAGCAATGTTGCTAAGGAAACTACCATATGTATTGAATTGAGAACCACATTTTTCTTTCATGCTTGGCTCACTAGGATGATATTAAAAATCGTAAACTACAATTTTACTTAAATGCACTGATAATTTGAGCTATCATTTCGAACTGAGAAGGTTTGGTACAACATTGGAAAAAGACTATAATGTACAAATATGAAAACTCACTTTAAATTCAAAAATAAATAAAAACATTAAAGGGGAGGTACAACATTCCAATCTTTTAGGTTTCAGGAAATATATAAATAAACTAACCTGTGAAAGTTTTATCACAACAGGTGCTGACCTTTTTTGAAAAAAACAATGTACAAAGGGATGACAACTTTGTATAGTAAACTTCAACATTTCTTAAAGAAGTATTCAACCAGTAATATCTTACTAATGTCAGTAATTCAGTTCAAACAGAAAATAACGAAAATGCATTCATCCATACTTAAGAATAACAAGATATGCAAAGAAACAAACCTGTGAAAGTTTCAATTTATTTTGTTGTATTGGTTTTAAGAAAATTGTAAAAAAAATGTTTTAAATTTATTGCTCATCTTTGTACACAAGTTCTAATATTGAAATGGATCATCAGATGTATGCTTCTTTAGCTAAGGTTAGCTAAATATTTATTTTAAGTTCATGATCCTCAGATCATCACAATTTGAAGTTTAGTCTACTATCTAATGGTGTGGCAAATATAAGTTATCTTATATGAGTGAAACAGAAAAATATAGCGTTTCTTCATTCCATATGCCACGAGGCCACATATATTTTTTGGAGGAAAAAAATGAGGAAAAAGGTTATATATAAGGTTATATTAATAGGGTCTTATGTAAAATATGCCTATAGAATATTTTTATAAGTAGTGATGTGGAGTTACCATTATGCCATGTTGTCCAGCATTACATTCGCATCCAAATCTGTCTCTCCCTCCTCCCTTGCCATCCTTGGCAACTGGGGACAGTGCTTGTAGCACCAACTCATAGGCTTTGTTTTCTTGAGGTTTCTCACCTCCTCCTGAAAGCGGGAGGGAAACAAAGGTCTCCAGTTTCTGGTTATAGGTTGGCTTCAAAATCGGTGCGGTGACATACACAGAGAAAAAAATACACATTTTACTATTTTGCAATGTTGTATACGAACCTCCCAATTGTTTGGTAAAGTTTTACAAAATGCGTGTTGGGTAAAGTTTTTCATAAACATTTTGTAAAGTTTCACTTAAAAAATCAGTAAAAAGATTTACCTCTTAAATAGGTAAACATAAATTAAGTAAATTGTTACTGAATGTATGGGTAAAAAATACTTAATTTTTGTGTAGAATACTAGACTCTTTTTACTATTTTACTTTGTAAACTTTTACTACATTGTTTGGTCTGCATAAGTCATTACATACTTATCAAATATAAATAATGTAAATTAAACAAGGCACCCCACTATACTTGTACAGTTTCAAAAACGTTTCTTTTATTTATTAACAATAAAGTGAAACATCTCTTCAAATCCCCACTTTACGAGGTTCTCTCTCATTTTCTCCATGTTGTGAGGGGATTGTTGACTTGACAGGCACACACTGCGCTTTTGCACGCATGCCGCGCAAACACAATGCAATGCTTGAGTTCCTTGTGGTAAAAGTTACACGGGCCAGGTAAAGACTTGAATTAGTTACATAAATTATGTAAATAAAATTTAATACTCTGATTGTGACGATATTGTCCCTTATTATGTACTGTGACATCTGCTACCTATATTTCTGAGGTATTCGTATCTGAAACAGACAATTTCAAGGCATGTGCATGTTTCTTCATGTACAGGAACCGGTATAACACAAATACACGTGCATACACATGTGAGTATATTCGAGCGAAGTCTTCAGGATTTCCGTCCCGGTGTCTGTACTGGCTCTTGCCTCGCTGGCAGGGTGAGAAAACACTGGTGTTCAATTTGAAATAAAGAACAAGTTACTTGTTAACTATATGTATACTAGCCATCAAATTTAATACATTTTCCACAGGGGGAAGTTTGGGTAGTTCAATAATTAAAAGGAGGCTTCCCAAACCATTCATCACACCTGCATCCATACACAGTGTGGTAGTTTCACACACCGTAGCCAGTGTACGTAAACGGCTTCGGCAAAGCTGAGCGAGGTCTCCGGGGTTCCCCGGTGCCCGGACTGACGCTTGCCGCGCTGGTAGGCTGAGAAAACGCCGGTGTTCAATTTGAAACGATATGTAACCATACATTTGCCTGATTTGTGCGGCCTCTCTTAGTACACACACAAAATGAATGGTAAAAAAAAATGGGTAAAACATGTTTTGTAAAATATTACACAATTTAGGTATAATTTTGGGAAAATAAAGAACACAATTGCTGTGTAAGTTAAAAATTACGTAATTTAAATGCAGACTTTCAACAGGGCATGGAATCAGTGTCCTACACAGTGACTGAAATAAATACTGGCTCATTCAATCCAGCAGCAACGGTAATATGACCTTATCACGTGGGTATTATTTTCAGTCACTGAATTAATCTAAAACTATAGCACAGTTGGGGATTCCATGCCCTGTTGATCAATATTGACCCTTTAATTGTTGATGATGTGGACTAAAGCAGTAATACACATGGTTTCGATGTCAATGTAATGCGATAAAGAAAATTGGCCCTAAATCTTAGCTTTAAGTTCAAAAACACAAACTCAAAATAAATGTTTTCCAAGAGAGGTGAAACTTGTAAAACTTTGGAATTTGCTTTCCAAAGACGTATTTTTCTCGGGGGAAAATGGAAGTCTAGGTGAATGCGTTTATTCTTATTTTTTGGTGCATTGTATTGACACATAACATGTACAACGGTTGTTTTATGTTGCTGTTCATCTTTAATTATTGTACTGCGTGTAATAACATTAGAACTTATCAGGCTACGGCTGGTAGCAATCGTCAAACAGTCATAACAGTATTTTATTGGACGAGGCTTAGCGTTTCAAGAATCGCCTAAAAACGAGTACTAAGCTAGTACTAAGCAAATCTATCACATTTTTTTTTCTTCATATTTTTTCCGTAAAATAGGAAACACATAAATAAATTAGTCCCTCCAGATGGTACCTGGCTAATGGACTAATATCCACACATCTTGGATATTTAACTCGTATTGAATGCTCGTATCCAATGCAGTTTTGGGTTATAGTCTGCTACAGGGTAAATAACAAGAGTGTGTGCTGCAGTGTGGAGGCTGGGATTAGACTATCCACATTTCTATTCCTACGCATTCTATAAGTAGAAATAAATTTCGTCATATTCGACATTCTTTTTCGATAAAATTAATTATTGCAACATTTTAAGTTTTAAGAAAATATAATGGAGACACTTAATGAAACACTAAATTGGCTTGTCAAAAAGGCCTCAAATTTATTGATTTCATATCTCTCGTTGACAAATGATTTATATAACATTCGGTAGTTTTATTGTCATTTTGTTTGATATAATAACCGTTACAAGCACAACAATACCTAACAAAAACCGCTTAAAATTCAATAGTCTGTTCTCAGTAAGAGCTCAAACTTCTCATATATTATTTTACAAGCCGACTGCGGGTGGAAACACTTCATGAGCCATTTCAAGTCCAGGATATTGACTTTTAATTCAGTAATTGAATGTTATTAAAATTCAAATTTAACATGCGATTGCAATTACGTCTCAAACCATTGGCGGATCGAGAGGGGGTGGAGTCAAGGGGGCTTTTTATGTAATTTAACGACTTTGTAAAATGCGTTTCCCACTTTTATGACAGCGTGCCCCTTTCTGTTGTGTGACTGGTGTCTTTGAAAATATCCACAAGCGACTGAGCAAAGTGCTTCATACATACGTCAGTGTAAGGGTAAAATCAAATTATCACCCGATGTAAGGCCCAAATGCATAATAACCCAGTCTTATAAAACCCCCGGTGTTGGCCCGGTCTTAAAATAGCCCGGTGTGACTCATGAAAGCGCTCACTGAGTTACTCAAGCGTATCGCTTAGTTGCCTTCTGGACTCTGGCTCCGGGGTCGAACAAAAGGCTGGCTAATCGGATAAGTCACTATTGTTAAAGGATTATTCGCTGGCTAGCGATTTTGGAGAGTGGCAGAGATGCCAGTTACTACGATTTTGGTTTAATTTAGACGATTTCTTCACCCCTTTTAAGACTTTTCTGTGTAAATTTCCGTTTATAACATGTACACGTTAATAGGTCTTGATTCCTTATTATTTCCCCAGCACATAACATTAGGATGGACATACCTACCGGTAACAGACTAATAATTGTATGAATCTTAGCGCCTAAATCAGCGACTATGTGGCTGTGTGTACATAAAAATATAATTCTCCTTGGTAAATTCGCCTGTATCGGCGTAAACAAGCGCCACAGCTTCCCAGGTCTCCGCAGTTTACGCGCAAACATAATACATCTATACGTTGGGGACCGGCGTAGACAAATCGTCTTAAAATACTACTGTAAAAGCTACTTCTTTTGCATGGGGCGACGAATAATATTCCACATGCCTTGCGGGGAACATGTACATGGTGGTTTTGGTTTCCGTTTTTTATAAGTGAAGCACATAATTATAGAATACTGATATATTTTATTTGTGAACTAATTTGCTTTCGTTCATGACAATTTGAATCAAAGTAAAACAGAGAACTGATGTATCTTTGGCTACCTTTATTGAAGAAATCCACATTTATTAATTCATTTTCTGTTTGCTTAGACAGGTCTTATATTATGTATTATGAATATGATGGGAGGGAGAGAATGGGGAGAAAGAGAAAATATGACCTTTTTATTTTTTTCTGAAAGCTACATTGAAATATATATTTTTGGAAATTGTGTGGCTCTGAAAAATCCCGAAAGATGAACTTGCCCGTCAGAATGTGACAGGAAACTCGCGCGACGAGAATAACAAAAAATTTCAAATACCACAAATCAATTGATTCATGCGATATTTCAGCAAGCAAAACAACAATTCCCCAAATTCACAGACTGGTACACGGACCATAACTGTAGAAGTCCCAACGACGGGTGCAATCTGTTTCATCACACCGTTGAAACGTTCAACAAGTCCACTGCACGACGGATGATAAGGGGTTGTTGTTAACTGACGAATTGATAGTAAGCGACTTATTTCACGCATTAATCCTGATGTGAATTGGCTACCTTGGTCTGTGAGTATTTCACTTGGGATGCCTACTCGCTACTCGCGTGAATACGTCGACCTACCGTTATCGTTTCGATATTACGCAATGGAATGGCCTCGGGGTATCGCATAGCATAGTCAACTAATGTGAGTATATATCGATTTCCACGCTCTGATATCGGACATATGGGGCCAACGATGTCTATAGCTACGCGTTGAAAAGGTGTATCGATCACGGGCATTTTGCCCAAGGGGACTTTCACGACTCTACCTTTCTGTACTGTTCTTTGACAAATATCACATGATCTGCAATATAGAGTCACTTCGGATTGAACGCCTGGCCAAAAGAAATTGCTAAGAACTCGATCGCCTGTTTTCTTCGCTCCTTGGTGTCCACCCAGGGTAGTTTCGTGAGCGATTTTCATGACGTGGCTACGGAATTTTGTGGGGACGTTTAATTGATTACACGGTTGATCAAATTCGTAACTTGGGGATCGATACTCTCGATATAACAATCCGTCTTTCCACATGAATGTAGTTCTCGAACCGTTTCTAGTTAGTTTTTCGTCTTTGCTTTCGGCGAGTTCTCTGGTTCGGTTTAATGAAGGATCATTTTCTTGCGCTTGTGTCATTTGGCTTCGATCAATTTCTGGAAGTTGTTCGACGACTTTAAGTTTCTTCATAGGTTTTTCTTGTCTTAGTTTTTGTGAACGAGTTTCTACAGCACTTATGAATTCATCTGATGTATTTTTGTTCAGTATTTCTGGTTTTGACCAATTTGGATCTGGTTCTTGTGGGTGTCTTGCATTAGAGATGTTTCCTATGATTATATCATACACTGGATTGGGCATACATAATGCTTCACATGAGCCGATAAAATAAGGTGTATCTATTTGTACTATAGCTATCGGTGCTTTTCGGATGGTACCGTCGACTAGAATGCACGTTCTTTCTTGGCCTGTCATTTGCTCAGGGGAGACTAAGTCTTGTCTAATAACCACAGTGCTACAACCGGTGTCGCTTAAGATGCTTTGTTTATGCATTTGGGCCTAAGAGTTAATTAATATACACATCTTGTGGTAACTGCTGCTATGGGATTCTAGCCGGCAAATATATCATCGGACAATTAAAGCTCGGTGGTCAAGATGTTAAGACATCTGCGCTAGTAAGCATGAAGTCTGGGGTTCGAATCCGCCTGAGTCACCTGTGGATTTTTCACATACACTCAGAAAGCATTGAGAATACAGAGAGTTCATGAGCCAGGGATTGAAAATTAATTTGCTGGTACTATCTGGAGGACTAAATCTGTCATGTTTTCTGCTTGCAAAACATCTATTAATTACAAAAGGTATGACAGCCCTACTGAAACGGTAGCTTATTGTTAGTTTTCAAACGATTGTCGCTGTTTAATTTGAAAAAGTTCAACCTCGTTCAGTAAACCACTCATACGACTGTTTAATGATGGCTATAACGGAAGTAACCTAAAAGGTTCCGCTTTTCACTGCAGTAAAATAATTAAGCTAAACGGCTTATATCAAACAGCCGTTGTACATCATGGTGTGTATACATTTCAACAAAAGAACTAACGACCGGAGCAGTCATCAATGAAGCATTGGACATTTTTCTCTTTAAATTCTGTTTGTGAGGTACATATTTCATAGTTTTATAATATTATAAACTTGTTTTAATGGATTAAATGATGATATTTTAGCGTTTTGATACATAACGCCCTTATTTAGGACCGTCTTTTGTAACCCCTAAATATTGTTTTGAAGTTTTTATGCAAGGGTATTAATTTCACCCAAAATTAAAACACAGAATTGATTAATTCAAAAGGGAATATAGATTTGGAAGATATCTATATAAATTTTCAAAAATTGATTGGAGAATAAACAATGTGTCCAAAGTATTCTTTTACCTCAGAATGAACATCTGGGTGTGCCAACCGCTCCTTCTTGTATGTATCGCCTGCACCGTCCTGAATTCTCCCTAAGACAACAGATTATGTTTCCTTTTGTTTTGTGATGATTAACAAATACAAAGGAAAATATAATTATAATTATTTCACGTTTTAGGTTATATTTCACGTTTTAAGAAAGTGTTAAATATCATTTATTTTTTCTGTCAATGACGTCATTGAAAAGGTCCAACTTTCAACATTGAGTGACCCCTCATACAAGTCTGTCATATTTTTCTGATAAAGACATATTCCAACAAAATTGTACTGGACAAAATCTATCCTTTGAGATTACACGGGGAAAAGGTGAATTTGACGACGGTGGACTTAAGCAGTAATACACATGGTTTCGATGTCAATGTAATTCGATAAAATCTAAGAAAACTGGCCCTAAATCTTACCTTTAAGTTCCAAAACACAAACCCAAAACAAATATTTCCTAAGAGAGGCGATACTTGGGAAACTTTGGAGTTTGCTTCCCAAAGACGTATTTTCTGCGTTAATTCTTATTTCGCTGGTGCATTGTATTGACATAAAACATATACTGTAACAATGGTTGTTTTATGTTGCTGTTTATCTTTAATTATTGTACTGCGTGTAATAAGATGGGATCTGTTGAGGCTACCTCTGGTAGCAGTGTATTATTGGATAAGGCTTAGCGTTTAAATTTTGCTTAAAAACGAGTACAAAGCTACCGTTTCAGCAAGTCTACCATATTTGTTTGGAATTTTCATATTTTCCGTAAAAAGAAAACATATAAATGAATTAGTCCCTCCAGATGGTACCGAAGTATTACCTGGCTCATGGACTAATATCCACACATCTTGGATATTTAACTTATGTGCTCGTATCCAATGGAGTTTGGCGTTATAGTCTGTTATAGGTCAAATAACAAGAGCGTGTGCTGCATTTCTATTCATACGCATTCTAAGTATAAGTTTTGAGGCTTTGCATGGTGGAATATCGATATCGTTTCGGTTTGCGGTAACACCATGTGTTTTATCTCAACTAACGCGAAGCTGAGGTACAGGTTCTGAAAAGAACCTTGTCGCACAACTCGTATCTCAACCTTCGTTAAGTGATAAAAGTTCAAGGGAGAACCAATTTCGGGCAACTCGTTTTTCTCTACTGTCGTTAAGTGAGAAATATGGTTCAGGGAGAACCATGGGGACTTCACGGGTTAATATGGTTCAGGGAGAACCATGGGGACTTCACGGGTTATTCTCAACGTTTCGATTAGCCTGCTCTAATCTTCGTCAGAATGAAGAGGTTTGCAGATGCAGCTCCTTAAGTAGTATTTGCTGGGATTACGTGTAGAATGGAAAGCGTTCCGATTGGTGCCACTGTTGTGTGATGTGTTGTGATTGGTTGCCACCGTGGCATTGTGCTTGCTGTGTGTGTTTCTGCTGTGTGTGAGTTGCCCGCTCGCTGAGATGTGTCAGTTGACAGTGGGGTGTGAGTGCTGATGGATAGTAGGATTGAATGACAAATATTGCTGATGAAAAAGCCGATGTCCTGGGGGACAGTGTCCTGTTTATGAATCTCAATAGCCTCTCTGATACGATGGGTGTACCAGTGCTTCTCCGGGGCTATGATCTCTGCCTTCTGCCAGTCAATGACATGGTCTAAATCGGTGGAGTGTTTGATGATCGCAGATTTGTCACATTCCCCTCTGCGGCCGTGGGCCTTGTGTTCATTGAGCCTGGTCGTAAGGTCTCTGCCGGTCTCGCCAATGTACACTTTCCCACAAGTGCAAGGAATTCGGTAAACCCCAGCTTGACGGCTGGGATCATGTCTGTCCTTGTGGGTGTGTAACTTCGTTTCCAACTTGTTTCGAGTCCGGTAGTAGACCTTAATGTCAGCTTCCCTCGGATACGCTGGATTTTGTGTAAACCGAATGCCCAAGTGAGCCATCAACCCGTTTGGAAATGAGTACATCAAGAAAAGGCAACGAGTCGGATGTCTCAGTTTCCATGGTGAATTGAATGCTCGGATGTTGTTGGTTGAGGTGAACAAGGAAGTCACGCGATCAGTTTATCGGAACCGTTCTGCCAAATGATGAAAGTATCATCTACGTATCGAAGCCATAGTTTGGGTTGGTATTGTGCTGTCTCGAGGGTTTTCTGTTCGAAATCTTCCATGAAGATGTTTGCTAAGACCGGGGATATCGGGGATCCCATTGGAGTGCCCAAAGACTGTTGATAGTAAGCCTCTATTCATTGGAAGTATGTGGATTTCACACATATTGAAAGTAGATCAACGATTTGATCTGGCGTTAGGCTGGTTCGTTCCGGGAGCGTGCTGTCATGTTCGAGTATCGACTTGGTCACGAGGATAGCCTCGTCTGTCGGTACATTGGTGCATAATGAGTTGACGTCAAAACTCACAAGCATATCGGAAGGCTGCAATGTGGTTCCCTTTATGATGTTGATAAACCCTGCTGAATTGGGTACATGGTGGGGCGTCTTACCCACGAGTGGGTGTAAGAGCTTTGTCAAGTGTTGGGCGAGGTTATACGAAATTGGTTCTCCCTTGTGAACCTTTCTCACTTAACGAAGGTTGAGATACGAGTTGTGCGATAAGGTTCTTTTCAGAACCTGTACCTCAGCTTCACGTTAGTTGAGATAAACACATGGTGTTACCGCAAACCGAAACGATACATTCTATTAAGTAGACATAAATTTCGTCATATTTGGCATTCTTTTCGATAAAATTAATTATTCTAACATTTTAAGTGTTAAGAAAAATAAGGCATAATACAAGCCGACTGCATGTGGACCACTTAACGAAACAATTGGCCTGTCATCAAAAATACTTCAAATTGATTGATTTCATATCTTTCGTTGACAGTGTTATTAATATTATCATTATACGGATGAGATAATACTCGTTATAAGCACATAAATTCCGAACAAAAACCGCTTAAAATTCAATAGTCTGTTCTCAGTAAGAGCTGAAACCTCTCATATATTATTTACAAGCCGACTCTGCGGATGGAAACGCTTAATGAGCCATTTATATTGCGTCTTAAACTATTTGATGTATTGGGGAGGGGTGCGGTGGTTGGGGGAGGGGGAAGGGGAAGGAGAGGTTTCCCCTTGATATCATTATACAAGTTCTGTTACCATACATTTTCTATGTGTGTACATCGTTTAATGGCAGTGTGTTCTTTTGTGTCGTGTTCTCACTGTTCATTTACCATGCAATGTAGCCTAGTTTCTCCCTGCCTCCAGTGAATACATCATTTCATTCACTGTAAACAGTCACCTGGTTTTAAACTGACCCTACTTTTAGGCCTATGTTTTAGGCAGTGTGTCACCACTGTGTCACCACTGTGTCACCACTGTGTCACCACTGTGTCAGCACTGTGTCACCACTGTGTTACCATACATCATTTCATTCACTGTAAACAGTCACCTGGCTTTAAACTGACCCTACTTTTAGGCCTATGTTTTAGGCAGTGTGTCACCACTGTGTCACCACTGTGTCACCACTGTGTCACCACTGTGTCACCACTGTGTCACCACTGTGTCACCACTGTGTTACCATACATCATTTCATTCACTGTAAACAGTCACCTGGCTTTAAACTGACCCTACTTTTAGGCCTATGTTTTAGGCAGTGTCACCACTGTGTTACCATTGGTGGATACATGTTTGTATTCAATACCTCCAGCTCATTTTGTACCGTGTTTCCCCCTTTCATTTACCCCACAGCCTGGATTCACACTGTCTTCAGCTAATACACACTCCTGGCATTCTAAACAGAAATAAATTAGAATTGCTATTTTTGGGGTCACCAAGTAATAAACTTAAATAAATACAAAACGAATAATGCCATAGTAATTATCAAGTTTTGAATTGGTCACGTACGTGAAAGTTAGGCTGAATAGTGTTCAGTATGATGAACGACAACATCGTCCCCAGGATTTTCCTGTAGTTTATGTATACCTCGTACCCACTGTTCTCTCGCCCTGGGAGGAGACGGTTTCAATATACCAAAATATTGGATATGCAAATTAGGCGATAGACTGATACTGTTGTTGAATTGTGTTAGCTGCATTGGGGAGGCCGGGACTAGGCCATTTAATTTATTTCATAAATATTTCGGTAAAATCACTCATCCAAACATTTTATGTGCTAAACAAATTTATATAGGCATTAATTTATAAAGGCAACATTTATATTTTGTTTCCTCCAAACATTAAAACAATTCAGGTTGGGACTGTCTATTATTGAATAATGTTATCTTTTTTAACCAATTTGTGAGGAAACAAAAAACAGATAAAGCTGAGCCTGATCAAGTTTCTGTCAACCAATCAGGTGATACATGTAATTCACCATTCAGCAGTGACTTCACTTTGACCAATCAGTGCTTTACGCATACAATCCTTTGGTTCACAAACATTCAATATAAACACTAATCGGTCGAAACTGTGTTACATTTCTACATTACGCCGTGTGCAGTATAGTCGTGTTTCAATCAAACAGTTGGTCGACCGATGATACCGAAATACTTGATTGAATACAAACTGATAGTTCTAATTATTTAATTGGATTTATCTTGAAACGTTTTCACCCATATACAAACAATACATTGAAGATGACGCAGCAAGTACTCAAAATGATGTTCGTGTTTATAGTACCACTGATATCACAAGTGGTAAGCTTGGGAAGTCAATGTGGTGGGCTTGCAAACGAATATCGCCCTGCAGATAACCGAGCACTCAAAAACTTCACGTATGCCAAGAAAACTGTACCCTATTATGTCATTTGCGGACGAGACTGTAACATGGATAAGGACTGTAAGTCGTTTAACTTCCATAAATGCAATAAACTGTGTGAGTTAAACAACTCCACAAGGGCTGAGTATCCTGAATCACTCGTTGAAGATCAAGAAAGTGTGTACTTCGATGAAAATGAAGACACGCCTCTCTTCTCATTGCCTGATATCTCCTTTGCTCACAATAGAAGTTGTAAAGAACTAATGGATGCAGGTTACAGCACAAGTGGTGTCTACAAGATCTACCCAGACGGATTCAGCGATGGTCTCCAAGTCTATTGTGACATGGACATTGATTGCGGCGGATGGATTGTGTTTCAGCGCAGAGAGGACGGTAATATTAACTTTTATCGTGACTGGAGTGAGTATAAGTCTGGCTTCGGTGATCTAAGCGGGGAACATTGGTTAGGTAATGATAACTTGGTGAGTCTAACCTCTGATAAATCACACGGGACATGGGACCTCCGCATAGATCTCACAGATTGGAGTGACGATACGGCATTCGCGAAATACACGGATTTCCAAATCACTGGTGAGAAGTATACACTGAATTATGGCGACTACGATGTGAGCAGCACTGCTGGTGACTCTCTTGGGTATCACAAGGGAAAACCCTTCACAACAAAGGATAATGACAATGATGCGTCAGGGGTGAATTGTGCACAATACTATGAAGGAGCCTGGTGGTTTACTAACTGTCACCATTCTCACTTAAAACCCTCCTAGGAGGGAGTGGATGTACTCCAGTTCTCGAAAAGTGGTTTTTTGCATCAGTCTCTTTAATACTCGACCAAAACCAGAGACACTATTTAATTCTTTGTCACCTTTGACCGTCGCAGCATGTAGGAGCATGCTGGAGTTGACGGTGTATCGGGTTGCGCGCGAAATCTCGTAGCATGAATCTGTCGATAGGGTCTGGTGTGTTTTGATATGTACATATTCTTAGCGTCTCAGTGGAATAAATACACACACCAGTTGGCAGACACACCGTTGATGATTGATGGGCCACTGCAGGGTTGTAGAAACAGCTGTTATGTATCTAGTGACGTTATTGATGTCAATGGGGAATGCAGAAAACAATTTTTAGTTATGAATACAACCATAGAAAGTAAGCCCTACTGTTTTTTACAGTAGGTAAAATTAGGTGCTACTGAAAAGAGGATAAAAGCATGTTTAGATAAAGTCGTCGGAGGCTTAAACAATATTAGGGTCAAATATACTTGTAAATAGTGAAAACATAAAACATCATGGGTAACCTGTATTATTTTTTAAGTCATTCTAGACACTGTTAAATTATGGGGTGTATTGCAATACATCCACTGTCAGAGTTAGTGTAAAGTTACCTAATGCCCAGGAGGGTTAAATGGTCACACACCAGATGGCAGTATCAGAGTAGCAAAGGCATTATGGCATTACTGGCATAACAACGTCAATCCTCTCAAAGCATCCAGCATGAAAATGCGTGAACAGACATGTAAGTACACCAATTAATATAATAATCAAACATACTAGGAAAAAAAACATATCAAAAATAGTAGCTTTATCTATGGTCAAAAACATGTGTTTCCCGTCTACCCGCAATCACCTATCACATCACGCCTACCTTTATCATTTAATTATAAATACAAATTATAAATTACAAATAATTATAAGTAAATCAAACATAATGTTACTATAGGCCTTATATTTTGTGTTTAGGCCAAAAAAGGTGTGTTTTCCACCCTAATTATTTGTTTACAAATAATAATAATAACAGGAGCTGAAAAAGGTATCCTTTTATACCCACCTTATGTTTTATAATTTATAATTTATAATTTTACCTTATGTTTTATAATTTTAAATGAAAACACTTAATATTTTGGTCTTAATTTTGAAAACCTCATAAAAGCTAGTTCAGTTTTTTTTTTTTTAATATTAATTTGTTTAACGATTTAACAATTGATAGCCTTGGACATGGGGCACCGGAACGGTTTACCCGTAATTTTGCCCCACTTACACTTAGCTATCCGAACCTCGTTGCAGTCATTAAAACAGTACACGAATCATATGTATACACACTGTATGTACATGTAGATATGTAATACAGACAATGATCACTGTTGGATAGATGTACATGTACGTGTCCGACAATGTTATGTACATAGGAAATGAAATGACAGTGTGTGCTGAATTTCTTCAGAAATCGGTACGGATGGAGATATCACGATAACAGCCTTTGGGCAACGCTATATAATTGATAAAGATTGGATATGGATAACGGGAAAATTTAAATAAATGAATGCATTGATGATGCAGCTGGATTCATTGCTCTTCAAAATAATGGCACCTACGATAGACTGTTTAAAAATAAAAAGG
>CM055826.1:2601886-2629734 GCA_029582265.1 Zoroaster sp. YZ-2022
CAAATTAACCTCCAATTAATATTTTAATGACTGTAAAACCGCAATTGAATTACCATTGTGTGATTTTGACAAAAGCTATCGTCATGTAAATTGAAGTGAAGTCAGTACATGGTCTATATTTTATCAACATTAAGTCGATTGTAAACTAGCTTTTTGATTTAATCAGCAAAAACCGAAAAATGTAGCTTTTTTTGTTCAGGTATAGTGGAACTACAAATTCCCGCCGATTCCCGCCGATTTCCGCCTAAATTCTCATATTTCCCTGAAGCTTAACCTTGCTGCGACCACCTGCTACCAGTGATTTTTTTAAAGTTTTTTATAAACCCCATCCCAACAAATTTGAAAGACGGAATAATTCATCAAGATTGTTGGTACCGTCACCAACTTCACATCAAGTAGGGCTGTAAGTGTTTAGATAATAATTCAGTAATGTTGTAATGTTGTAATGTGAATTAGTGTCTAAAACAAGTACGTCGTCATAATGTCAGAAAATATCGTGTTATTTACATTTTACTGTGACGCTGCGGGGGTTAAGACGTCTCCACCCTTGTGACAACTCGAACAAAAGATCGTAATGTGACTCAGTTTGTAGAACCAATTACCTCATCATTAAGTCAGTAAATATTATTTTATTAACATTTTAGTCTAATCTGCGGGATATACAGATTAGCGAGAACGGACAAGTCGACCTAAACAAATAGTGTGACCCTATGGGGGTTAAGACATCTCGACCCTTGTGAAAACTCGACCTAAACAAAACTCGACACAACTCGAAAATATACTTCACTGTCAATTTAATTTGTAAAGGGAAGATGTACTCCAAAAACGGTGGTGTTACTTCATCCATTGGTGTTCATATTAAGTATTGTCCAATATGAACACTATGAAAGACTTAAGACTTAACACCACTGGTGTTATTTTAACACCACAGTTTTGCAGGATACATCATTTATAATGTTTCAGATTCTTACGTCATGTTGTTAACGAGAATAAAAGTGAAAATTCATTTCATTCTAAAGTGGAATTTAGGAGAGAATATACTCTTTCCTAATTTTAAACTGGAAATTTTTTAACTTCTGTTATAAAAAGTACCTCAGACAAAATTATTTCTAGGGAAGATTGATATCATCATCAGCTTGAGACCAAGTAAGTTTCTAATTACAATTCAATCATTTTGTTATTCTGAATTACCAGTCCTAATACTTTTAACTGGTACTCTTCCATTTTCCTGATAGAAAGAAAGTAATCACCGACCGAATCATTCTCAAACTTGTTTTTCAAGCTTGTTTACAATTAAACCAATGTTTATATAGTTTGATTTTGTTTTATTGACGAATAAAAAAAAATTGTATTAATGTTTTTGTCCCTCAAAAAATACATAATAATCTGTAGACAAATGAAAGGGTATAATAGATTGATTTGTAAAGAGGCATTCAAAGGAAGTAGCCCAATTTGAACACAATGGTGTAGTTTGGAACACCACGGTTTTTGTAGTGTTTTTGTAGTATACATTGGTCATCACCAGATTATCAAATTGACAAATTATTACGTAAAAGCTTACTTGATGTTAAGTAGGTACAAGGATCAATCATCCTAAGAAGTTATTCCGTTAAAAGTTTTTCTTCATCTTTAATAAAGATCACAGAAATCGTTCTGTCGAATTTACAAAAAGTTGCCTTTTGTCATCATTTTGTAAAACACACAAAAATGTGACAGTTTTTCGTCGTTTTCTCCAAAACGTTAGCACCTATTGAGATGAAACTTTTACAGGTATAACTGTTATGACATACATGTATTTCTCTAACACTAGAGGGTTGAAATGAAATGTACTAAGCAGTGGTGACATGTATTAATGGTATACCAAATACTCATAGGGTGATTGCTAGGTTTACCTATACAGTTTTTGGAAGTGCGTTATTTCTGAATTGTTTCATAGCTTTTAGGAATGTGTTGGTAATTTTTAGCTTAAAAATAGAACAAATAAATCAATAAGTAAACAAAATAATAATCACATTATCGATTATCGGTTAAGAGGAAAATTTCACAGAGCTGCTATGCAGGCAAACTTCTTTTGTTTGCAGAAATGTTTGTTTTATCAGGTCGTGTTTGTTGCCAACCAAATGTACATGCAAAATGTGTATACTTTGGTTTTGTCTGTTTCATATTGGATTTGAGGTTTAGCGAAATCTTGTGTTTGATTCCAATTTCTTGCAAAATATAATTCACACTAAACTATAATGATTTTTTATGTAAAAAACAAACAAACAAAAAACAAAAAGGTGCAATGCAGGAGGCGTGGCTTAGCCTATGTTGAAATTCTTACCACCCAGTTATTGTTTGTTTACATTACTTGTATGCAGCTAGTTTCTCAAATACATTTCAATCTAAATATTTATTAGGATTTGAAGCTTTGCATGGTGGAAGTAAAGTAGGAGTAAGGTTTGGGGTAGCACCATGTAAACAATCTCTTAGGAGTTCCTACCTCTAGAGTCAGGCATTCCCCTGAAGACAATCAGAGCAGTATACTGATTGAAACGTCAATTTTCTCACCACCGGTTCTTCAGAACCAACACTTAGTTTAACTCCTAAATACCTTTTCACACGATCAACTCTCTATCCATGCCGGTCAAAATCTACACTGATCCAATCCGTGTTGACTCCGTGTTAATTTCAACACGGGTCAACAACGCATTGCTTTCACACTTGCTACACTTGAACCCATTTGTGCTACTCGTGTAACCGGTTGGAATTTTGTACATGAGTTGAGAGCTCTCAACACACCAACCGAGCAGGGTTGGTTTGGACACGGATCGAGCGCTCTAAACAGGTCAACGCCGTGTTGAAATGTTGTAGTGTGAAAAGGTCCGTCCAGAATACACGGGTCTAACACGTGTCTAACACGGAGATTTTCCGTAGTGTGAAAAGATCTCAAGATATTCTTTACACAGTGCTACTTCAATCTTACTCCTAAATATTGATTATTTATTTAAGAACTTTATAATGTTTTGAACTAAATATTTAAGAGAGTATGTGATACCATCACAAAGAGATCATAAGGTTGTATTTATACGAAAATTATTAATTTGTTTTAAACTTACTGTTAAACAAAATAAATATGTAGGCATGCAAATTTATCTCAATATCTCAATAAATACATCTGTTTTAATCTCAAGTAAAGCGAATCCCTTTTCTTTATTTTCTCTTTTCTTCATGTTTTATTAGGTTTCTTTAAGAACATTTTTTGGGGTAATGTTAGTCCTCCCTGACTAATATATGTACAAAGACAAATTACTAGAGCGGGATTTGAACCAGCGACCTACAGGCGCTGTACCAACTGAGACGTCAGTTCCTTTTTATTGTTTGATGTCATATTACAAAAGTTGCATCTTCTCCTTCAGGTAATCCCCGCTTGACTGCCGCTTCCCAGGTTGCATAGTAACATGAGGCGAAATTCCTTGTTGTATTGGTTCAAAGACTTCTGACTAACGCTACCCCGAACACAGATATTGACAATAAGGATATCACCAAATAGGGCTACAACGGTGAACAAAACTGTTGGCACATCGTGACGCAGTAACTAAGCCCTAACTAACTGAGAAGTTTCACCATGAAAGCCCCCTCTTCCCCCATCCACAATTTGGCTGAGATATCGTACTCCCAAGTATTTCCAAATAAACTCAGTTTTAATTGAACATTGAACGGGAGTAGTGACAACAGGTTTTGCATACCATTGTAGATGGCTGAATTAATAGTTGGTCGCTTATTCAAATCTAGTTCTAGTCAATTTGATTGTTTGTTTACTCAATTGATATAATGTACCATGGGCGGATCCAGAATATTTTTAGGGGGTGCTGAGAATCAAGAATGATTTTTCAGTACTACAAAAATTACAATGAAATAATCAAAGCAAAGCAAAGAGGAAAACAAAGCAAAGTGAGGGGGAAATGAGGGAAAACATGAAGGGGAATACCTTACCGTTTGTATCTGATTCTGGTTTTTATTTTATTTTTTTTATTTTTTACGATTTTAGGGGGCTACAGCCCCTTAGCCCCCGGATCCGCCAATGTGTACCTAATCTGTGGCCCTCGTGGTTATTTGATAATAACACAAAATTGTTTGACAATTTCTTTGAAAATGTTTTCTTATACCGATATGAGGTCGTAGCTGTCAGACGTGTTTTCAGATCGCTCCCCCGAAAAAATTGGCAACAAAAATTTGTCTACCAACGCTCGATCGTATTTATCGTATTTAGTCTTCAGTGATTGCTAAGATCACCAGTACACTGTTTTATATTTTCTGTTGGGCCTGGGATTCCCTATTTGCATAACAATGCAAAGCCAGTGGCGTGAGTATTGATAGTGGGGATGGGTGCGTGGTTAGGCCACTTGACTGTTTTCGACCGATCAGCACGGACGTGTTTATTCTGTTCACGGCTATTGTGTGTTCCCGGCCCGGTTGCGTATAGTGGCAGTATGTCACAGCAAGACTTGATATCTCAAGCAGGATCGTCGGGTGTAAACCAGCCTGGACCGACCCTCCTTACAGCTCAAGCTGTTTCTGATATTGTCAGAGAGGCGGTAGGTGGAGTCAAGAATTATATTGATGAAGCCCTGAACGCCCAGAAGAAGGAAAGCGATAAAGGTACTCTAGTCTACCTCTAAGCTAATGAACAGTTAAAGAAATCATCACAGGTCCAGTTCCGTTTCAAAGGGAACAATACTCGATTGAGCTCAATGCTCAAATCACCGAATCACTTCAGAAAGCTAATGCCGGCGTGCTTAGTTAAATAGTTGACGGAAAGGCGGTACTGGCAAAGTTGACAAAGCTGTACCCGAGCTCAAGAAGCGCAATAAATTAATTCGACCTGCGGATAAGTCGAATGCCGGTTGGTCCGCAGTGGATGAATATTGTCGGACGAATTGGCCAGTAATAGCGAAGTAGATTCTCGTTTAGCTACAGCGGATCAGGTCCGAGACCCTCTTTGTGCTTCAGCTGTGGAAAAACAGGCCACTGGAGGAAAAATTGCCCAGGTGCCAGTAGTGGAAACAAACAAACCACTAGTCACTTCAAAGATGGCAGCGCCCAGCAGTGGTAAAGAAGGTAAAAATGCGTATGCAAAATTGTGTGTTTTTAGTCAGTATTGAACAATTGTTGGCGATTTTATAACAATTTCGAGCTAGTATGGTTCTGGGAGTTGCAGATAGTGTATTGTTAACATTGTACGGCATGACAGAGTGCCAGTTATTAACAACGCCAGATCATGACAACAACACGGGTTGTTTACGTGGCTTATTATGGTATGAATCGTGATAATGCTTGTTTTGATTTTAATAACGGGGCGCAGCAACACATTATAGTGAGCTCAGTGAGTTGTAATGCTTGAGCATGTGAAGAAGGGTTCATGTTGACAGTTTTGTAATAACAACCCGGTGGTCAATATTATGACAGAGTGCCAGGCCGAGCCTGACGAATGAAATTATTCATATGCAATAATGGTCATCTTATATTATTATAGAATACCTGAGAATGGGGCATTCACCTAGTGCCTCGGCCCACAGTGATCAAGGAATAATAGGGTACGATTCTGAAAATTATAACTCAAACTATTATGAATATGAACAATGCAATGCTGTACCGATTGTGAAAGGTCGTCTCAATGCGGCTTTGGAGTTCTGGACATCCATTCAGGAAAATCCCGAAGTTTTGAACATCATCGCTATCACACACTCAGATATTGTTGTAATGCTATTCAGGAACTCATAGCTAATAAATTAATTATTGAATGTGTTTCTATCCCTCATGTTGTAAACATGAGTTCAGGGAAGTTGCGTCTTATTAGACTTGTGTTATGTAAACCAATACCCCTGGAAAGGTAGCATCAAAATTGAAGATTGGAATGTGGCTTTAGAATTCTTTCAAGAAGGTGATTATGTTTCTTTCGACCTGAAATCTGGATATCATCACATTGATATATTCCAGGTTACATTATATATCTTGGTCTTGCATGGGAGTTTTCAGGTTCAGTTCGTTATTTACATTCCAAGTACTCCCATTTGGTTTGTCGTCCGCCCATATATCTTCAAATGTTGTGACCCCTCGTCAAACGTGGAGTGTCGTGGCCGAGCGGTCTAGCGCACCGAACTCAAGTTCTGGTGTTGCCAGCAGCAGGGTGTGGGTTCGAGCCCCGGTCGTGACACTTGTGTCTTTGAGCAAGGTATATTAACCATAATTGCTTCGTCCTTCGGATGGGACGTAAAGCCGTAGGTCCCGTGTGTTGTGTAATGCACGTAACAGAATGCGCCTTGAGCACCACTTAGTTGGTGGATACGTGCGCTATATAAGTCCACACATTATTATTATTAAACATTGGCGTTCTCAAGACATCTTTATTGTCCTCTATTAGATGACGGTTGGTGCCGAGCAGAATCGGAAAGTAAATGTCTTGAACATGCCAATATGGTTAAGGCAGACCTCCTAGCTGCTGGGCTTGTCCCTAACAAGGATAAATCTGTATGGTTGCCCACCCCTAAGTTAGATTGGCTGGTACTTACATGGGATGCGAACGTGGGTGCTATCAGAGTAATTGAGCGTAGGGTTTCAGACATTCTTTCCTTGTTAATGAGATTCAAATCTCCTTACCATATGTCTCTGCCAGACGTTGGCATCACTGGCAGGAAAGATCAATTCTCTTTATCCAGTAATAGGATCCATTGCAGTGAAAATCTAGATTTTGCACATGAAAATAGAAAGGCGTGTCCACTGGGACAAAGTTATTCACTTCCAAGGGACAGTGGTGTAATTAGTGAACTGATATTCTGGAAGAATGAGCTGATTAAGTTGAATAATAGATTGATTTTTAATTATTCTTCACCACAGGTATTTGCATTTTCAGATGGCAGTGAACTGGGCTGCGGAGCATGGGCAGTGTACTGTGGTTCAATGAAGTTTCACCAGAACTGGGAAAGTGATGAAATGAGTAAGAGCTCCACTTGGAGAGAGTTGAAAAGGGGTTGCACTTGCAATTGAGGCATTGCCCCTAAGTTGATAAGCAAAGAGCTTAAAATGTTCACTGATAACATGGGTGTGGTATCAGTTGTGCGGAAAGGGAGTATGGTCTCGGAATTGCAAGAATTGAGCCTTGGAATTTTAGATTTTGTAAGTCGCATGACATTGTTCTAGATATTCAGTGGGTCCCCAGAAGGGAGAATATCGAGGCTGATAGGTTGAGTAAGGAGGTGGATTTTGATGACTGGGGGGTCTCGAGAGAATTTCTTGAAATTATGGATGGCCTCTGGGGCTCACACACAGTGGACATATTGCAGATGACTTTAATTTCAAGATCCCAGTATCCAATTAAAAAATGTGGTGTCCACTTACAAGTCAGAAAGACGCATTCTCATGCAATTGGAGTCCAGACAATAACTGGCTTGTCCCCCTATTGAATTGGTGGGATTAACTGTTAAGTATCTAGCTGCTTGCAAAGCACAAGGTACCTTGGTTGTACCAGCTTGGTATTCATTCCCATTCTGGCCTATTCTTTTTTCAAAGGGTAGTGATTCCATAGATTGCTTGTGCATGTGATTAAGTTCATAGATCCCTCAAATATCTTTGTGAAGGGGAGGAACCCCAATTCCATTTTGGCACACCTGCTATGAAAAGCGAGGTGTTATGTGTAAGGCTAGAAGCCAGATTATTATAAATATGTGCACTTGCCACCCAGTTTTTGGCTGCATAGCCTGATATAAAGAGAGCTATAAGTCCGCATGGCATCCTCTCTAAGAGCCGCATGGCTGTTGTACGATGGTACTTGAGTTTTATACCGCATGGTATTCTCAATATTGATACAGCAGGTGACTAACAGATAATGGACATTCGCATATTACTCTATATCTTATTTGCAGAAGACAAGGATATAAGGCTACCTTGGGTGATGTGTTGAAGGCTTCCAGAGCGGAGTCCACATGTTGAAATACAACAGAGCTTTTGCTGCATGGCAGGCTTGGTGCAGAAATGAAAATGTTGCAGACATTCCCGCTAGTCATGAAGATCTAGCAAGGATTTCTGAGGCACGATGAGGTGGAAAGAATTAAGGCTATGTGACATTGAATTAAACTCCTCACATGTAAAATTGTTCCTGGTCAAGAGTAAAACTGATCAATATAGAGAGGGAGCGTGGGTAATTGTGGATGCCACTGGCTCACTTCTTGTCCGGTATCCATGATGATGAGATACCTGTGTCTGTCCGGTATGGACAACTCTAATAGTGATTGCTTTCTCTTCGTAACTCTTTAAAACCTAATTGCAGTATATTCTCAGAAGTGGTCAGCTGTCTTACAGCAGGTGTAGGGAGATTCTTAAGAATACACTGGATGCAGTGGGGTTGGATTCCAAATTATATGGTTTACATAGCCTAAGATCTGGAGGGGCATCAGCAGCTGCTTTAGTCGGGGTGCCAGACAGGCTGTTCAGAAAGCATGACAGGTGGAAGACTAAGAAAGCCAAAGATGGCTATGTAAAAGAAACTGTCTCTAATCAACTTAGTGTATCCCTAAGTTTAGGGCTGTGAAATTGTGTGCTTCTCAACTGATGAGCATTCGAGGCTGACATAGTGTTTTATGATGGACTCTTGTCCATACTATGCTAATTGGATTCACAATGAGGTAATTGAATAATGTTGCATTTGTATATAATTCCATTATGCATTAAATAAGAAGAGTTTCAAATAATTAGCTCTGTGCCCGTTCTTTATACCTTGACATGGGGGCATCAAGAGTTGTAGGTCGCTCGTCGTCGAAGTACGGTGCTCCCCTAAGGTCGTTGTGTTTTAACATGTCTTTCTTTCAGGTAGGGTGGGATAGGCCCAATAGAAAAAGTTTTATTTACGGTTGAGCCGGGCGAATTAGGAAATAATTATATTTTCTGTTGGGCCTGGGATTCCCTATTTGCATAACAATGCAAAGCCAGTGGCGTGAGTATTGATAGTGGGGATGGGTGCGTGGTTAGGCCACTTGACTGTTTTCGACCGATCAGCACGGACGTGTTTATTGTCGGCAGTATGCAAAGAGGTAAATATTTGCCGTTTCATATAATTCTGTAAAGATCTATAATATTGCAGATAGACATTTTATACAGCCCTACTAGCAAGCATGCAAACAAGCATGAATGCAAGCAAGCAAGAGGGAAGTTATGGCTTTCTACTCTCCATTAAGATAGTAATCTGCAGTCAGAGGCCGAGTGGTGAATATATGATTTGGACTAGAGATAGTAGGTATCAGTACCTACTGTAAGGTAAGCACTTCCCTCGCCCCTGCCAGCATTCGGCATTGCCCTGTGCGTCCGTCGCTCGTCGTCGAAGTACGGTGCTCCCCTAAGGTCGTTGTGTTTTAACATGTCTTTCTTTCAGGTAGGGTGGGATAGGCCCAATAGAAAAAGTTTTATTTACGGTTGAGCCGGGCGAATTAGGAAATAAATGGCAGAATCTACTGAGTTAAACAAGACAAGAACCAGCAGGAAAAAAAACAAGGAACCCACGCCTGATCAGTCGAGCTTGAGTGACTCAATCTAAGATGGCTGCCGTGCATGCACCTGCCGCGACTCTGTCACCGAGGTGCACACAAAACTGGAGATAGAAACGGTCATTGTACCTGTTGTGATTTAAAAAACTCAACATACTACAGCTTGTGCTCATTCATCAACCATTATTAGTGACTCATATGATTGACAAGTAAACCTATTACACAGTGTGTCTCAAAAAAAATGCAAACAAAATTTTACGGAATGCCAGACGTAGAATGAGTAACCAGCACAGATAATATAGGTATGGTTTGAAAGATACACCTTTCCACTTTAAAATGAGACATCAAACGTCCAAATCTGATAATTTTTGACAGAGTTATGAGTACTTTTCCAAGAGAGGTCAAATTGACGATAGGACCAAGTTTTCAATTTTAGGCATTGGGACAAAGGTAGCCTAAAAATAAAAATAATAACAAGAAAAACAAGTATAAAAAAGAAAACAAAACGAACAATAGGCCCCATATAAAATCTACGGGAAACATAAATGAATAAACAAAAACAAAAGGTTTGACTGAATTAAAGTGAAGATACGAAACAGTTGTCTAGTACAATTAATTTGTTTTTCTGTTTGTTCGCATTTCTTTATCGTACTTATTTAAATTCTCATTTAGCGAAATTGATTGCCTCTTTACGAAATTGAAAAAAAATAAATCAGCAAAAATCTCCACTCGAACCAGCTTTGCTAAATTGAATGATGATTGTGCGTCACGAAAAAGAACGACGATATGCTAAATTCAACACATTGCTAAAGGAATTCGAAAGCCTCGAAACGAAATTGAATGCCCGAATTCTGAATTTGAAACACAGTAAAAACTGGAGAGGCAAAATCGCTTTAATTCGAAAGCACGAAAATTAAATTGGCTGCTCATTTGCCGAAATTGACCGAGAAAACCTATAATACTGAACAAACTATTTAATAAAACCACTGTAAACATGTTCAATGTCTTGTCCAACATGTTTCTTTCATTATTGTGTGTTTGAACAGTGGAAAAACCAGTGGTTGTTCGAAATTTAAAAAAGAATGGCGGCCATCTTGAAAATAAAAAATAAAAAATAAAAAGCCCCTCCTCCTTCCCTTTTTTCAGAAACCCGGACGCTAATCATGTTTTTTTTTTACTCGGCCTGATGCATTTATGTTACGAAGAAAAATGGTTTTAAACTTATGGTTTGTATATTGTAGTGATCGTTGAAGACTCTTGGGTTGGGAATTGCAGCCGCATATAGGGCCAATATGCCCTGCCAAAAGCTGAAAGATTTGTCCAAGGTGACTGCTTCACCTGGCTATGGCCTTTGCATCTGTAATATGCAAGCTGGGGCACAAATCTACTAGTAGACTCTCTCAAACTTGCTTCCACACTGTACATTTAATCTTTTACTACCTATCACTATAACTTTTACTATAACTATACCTCTTACATAACAATTATATTCTAGTATTTAAATTAACCCTCCTTTGCTCACTCTTTCCATTCAAGATCCTACAGCACAGTATTATAAGAGTGGGTTTTAACAAAAAGAAACTTTACACAAAAGAACTGAACAATGTACAGCGACAATTAGGAAACCATGGCCTGATGTAGCCTCAGCTTGTTATACTAAACTAGGGTGAGGTTAGGCTACTTTGGACTGATCCATTTTATTTACATGTAAGTTTTTAATCAGGACTAAACCATTTTGTTTAAAGATAAGTAAAACAAAAATAAAGATTCCAAAATGGATGTGACAGGGAGGATTTGAAAAAAAAAAATTGGGGGCCATCGGCAACATTGTCCGCTGGATTTGTCCTTGTCCTCTTAAGGGGCCGCCTTATGGACATCTGAAACTGTTTAATTCAAAGCCTATGTTGAATAAATGTCACGGTCACATCATGTCGGCAGTATAATAACAGCCTGCTTACTATAAGTGTATCGGAACGGTGTGGTTTACACGCTGAAGTTCACCCGAATAATAGTGAAGGAGAAGCGCTTAGCTTAATATTAAAATATTAATCAAATCGATTATTTTTGTATCAACATGGTTGGCTTATTTTCATTGTTCATGAATTGGAGACTGTCAAGGCCTCACACATCATCATATACTACTCAAAACAATTTAGGGAACACCGGAATAATCTCAGTCGATGTCAATGTCGATGTTGACGTCGACGTCGACGACGACGACGACGACGACGACGACGACGACGATGATGATGATGATGAATTCCCCACTATTGTGGGTCAACAAAATAATAGGGCGGACACAAACTTTGTTGTGACAATATCAGTTTGGGTTTGTTTATTATCTTTCTGCATTCAACAACAATAAAATGCACTAGTGACATATAAAAAGAGTGGTAGCGGAGTTCAATAATTAGACTTAATAGTTAGACATAATACGAGTTCCGAATGGTGTGTACGAGTAATACCAACTACAAAGCCATCGGATACAGCCAGGACCATCATTCGTTCATGCGGCTTTGTCACTCGGTATACGGTACGGGCACTGCTACACCGACATACGGACGGCTGGTCAGTCTCGACGACGGGGACCACCGGGGCTTGGCAACACGGGGTGTCTGGACGGTGCCAGAGTGTGTATTAGACCGCATTCGCTAGGCGAACCAATGGTCATATCGACGCACAGCACTATTGGTTCAACGAACGAGGCTCTGGACCGTAATAGTTCAGTATATCGCACTGTCATGGATCGGATCGAGTCACACAAATATCATTCGGAATCGCACTTTGTCGAGATCAGGAAATCTCTGGGGCCTAGGAATGAATAAAACATTAGCCTAGTTTAGCGTCTTAGCCAATGAGAAGCTTGCCTTCCGCGTCTAAGGGTAGAAACGTGTGCAAAATGAGGGTATACAACAGGTCCTTGTTCCATATAAGGAAAGGTATTTGACGAAAGTAAAGTGAGTGACAACTCAGAAAGGAGGGCGTGTTCTAGGGGACGATGCTTACTGGGGTGCTAAGCTATTGCATGAGGGGAGCAGCGATTGCGCATGGGAGCACGGCACACGGACCAAGGCCTAGTTGGCACACCTTGACACAGTAATATTACAGTAATATTCAATATGCTTAGTACTTAAAAAAAAAAAATTACGCAAATTGCCCCACATAAGGGCAATGGCCACTCCAAGGCTACTAAGTCATTGAGTTGTTACAACGACTCCACACTGAAGAAACCAGCCCCTCGCACCGAAACAAGACAGGTTAATAACTAGCCTCTTCACGGTGCGAATAGGACTGGGAGGGGTAACTAGTCTAGAACAAGGCAGGGGTGTCTTGCATGTCACGGCCGGGATTCGAACCCACATTCTGCTGCTAACACCAGAACTTGAGTCCGGTAAGCTAGACCGCTCGGCCACGACACTCCTAAACGCCTTTTCACATGAAATGAGAGAGTTACGGACTACGGAATGTCAGTGAGGTTGATTCCACAATTCGGTTCAATTCTTCCCATGTTGACTGTATGCAGCTGCTTACATAAGTTAAACCCGTAATGTGAGTACACTAGAACAGTGAGTACGTACCGGTACTATAAGGACTATTATACTACCCAAAACAATTTAGGGAACACCGGATTTTTAACATCAAATAGGTTTGAAATGTTCCATGAACCGGGATTTTCATTTGCAACCCCCTAGGCTCTTTCAGTAGTCATGTCATAAAATGTGTAATCACTACATGCATCCTTTATCATCTGTTTCATTGTGCAGTTGTTTCTCATCAATTCTGTGAAACATTGTGTTTATCTGAAATAAATAATCTTGCTTTAACTGAGATTATTCCGGTGTTCCCTAAATTGTTTTGAGTAGTATATGATCATGTGAGAGGCCTTGACAGTCTCCAATTCATGAACAATGAAAAGAAGCCAACCATGTTGATACAAAAATTAATCGATTTGATTAATATTTTAATATTAAGCTAAGCGCTTCTCCTTCACTATTATTCGGGAGAACTTCAGCGTGTAAACCACACCGTTCCGATACACTTATAGTAAGCCGCAGGCTGTTATTATACTGCCGACATAATGTGACCGTGACATTTATTAAACATAGGCTTTGAATTAAACAGTTTCAGATGTCCATAAGGCGGTCCCTTAAGAGGACAAGGACAAATCCAGCGGACAATGTTGCCAATGGCCCAACAATTATTTTTCAAAAATCCTCCCTGTCACATCCATTTTGGAATCTTTATTTTTGTTTTACTTATCTTTAAACAAAATGGTTTAGTCCTGATTAAAAACTTACATGTAAATAAAATGGATCAGTCCAAAGTAGTCTAACCTCACCCTAGTTTAGTATAACAAGCTGAGGCTACATCAGGCCATGGTTTCCTAATTGTCGCTGTACATTGTTCAGTTCTTTTGTGTAAACCTTCTTTTTGTTAAAACCCAGTCTTATAATACTGTGCTGTAGGATCTTGAATGGAAAGAGTGAGCAAAGGAGGGTTAATTTAAATACTAGAATAGAATTGTTATGTAAGAGGTATAGTTATAGTAAAGGTTATAGTGAGAGGTAGTGAAAGTGTAAATGTACAGTGTGGAAGCAAGTTTGAGAGAGTCCACTAGTAGATTTGTGCCCAAGCTTGCATATTACAGATGCAAAGGCCATAGCCAGGTGAAGCAGTCACCTTGGACATATTTTTCAGCTTTTGGAAGGGCATATTGGCCCTATATGCGGCTGCAATTCCCAACCCAAGAGTCTTCAACGATCACTACAATATACAAACACATTTTAAAACCCATTTTTCTTTATGCACAAGGCCGAGTAAAAAAAACATGTTTAGCGTCCGGGTTTCTGAAAAAAGGAAGGAGGAGGGGCTTTTTATTTTTTATTTTTTATTTTCAAGATGGCCGCCATTCTTTTTAAAATTTCGAACAACCATTGGTTTGTCCACTATTCAAACACACAATAATGAAAGAAACATGTTGGACAAGACATTGAACATGTTTACAGTGGTTTTATTAAATAGTTTGTTCAGTATTAATAACATCAAAAAATAAAAATAAAAAGCCCCTCTTCCTTCCATTTTTCAGAAACCCGGACGCTAAACATGTTTTTTTTACTCGGCCTAAACTTTGATTCAAAAGGAAAACGCTTTACAAAATAAGGTGATATCCCTTGTAGATTATTTAATGTTAGAATATATTACAGAAATGTTGAGTGGATTTAAGAAAAGTATTGTTAGTTTTTCCAATACACCCAACTAGATTAATTTAAGTTCGGTTAAATGAATACAAACAAGGAAATACTTTTCATTTAAATTGTTGCGATATAAAACCCATATTTTCGATAGTTTTGGTTGGTCTATTTCAATTATAGATGGCCTTTAATATGGAGTAGGAGATTTTCTACACTTGCGCCTTACAATTTGTACTAATTTTTCTTCAGTTGCAGATGACTTGGAGCCGCTTAATAGCTCAGATTTACCAGCATTCCTTCCCTCGCAACCCTTTGCAGTTTTTAAATTAAAGAACTTTGTAAGATAAAAGCACATAAAGCTAGCGGGCCAGATGGTATTTTTTCGAGATTCATTCGCCAGTACGCATATGAACTTTGTAAACTATTAACTGACATTACAGATACTTCATAATATGCTCAGCATACAGTTCCTCTACAGTGGAAACAAGCAAATATAGCTCCTCTGCCTAAATCCTCTCCTGCCTGCATTGACAACCTCCGTCCGATAGCTCTCACTGACCATTTTGCCAAAGTTGCTGAACATTTTATAGCTCGTGATGCTTTAAACCAAATGCAGAGTAAACTAGAGTCATCGCAATGTGGTAACCAGATGGGAGTTTCTACGACACATTGCCTTATTCATGTCTTACACACCATTCATACCAATGCCGATCACCCTGGTATGGCTTCATAAATTTTGCTTACAGACTTTTCAAAAGCTTTTGATCACGTTGATCATACTACAGCCATGAAGAAACTTATTGATATGGATGTTGACCATGGAATCATTGCATGGATTACTGATTTTTTGTCGGAACGCAGACAGAGAGTAAAGTACAAAGAATCACTTTCAAGTTGGTGTACGACACAAGCAGGGGTACCCCAGGGAACAAAAATAGGCCCGGTCGTATTTATTGCCGTGATAAACGACTTTATTTTGCAATACAAATATGTTGACGACCTCACTCTAGTTGAGAAGCGGTCTAAATCATCAGAATCTAAGTTATCTTCAGTGTTAAACCAATTACATAAGTGGTCATCCACAAATAAAATGCGACTCAATCTCAAGAAATGCCTTACAATGGATATTTGTTTCACTAAGACCCAGATAGACCCTACTGTTCTCACATTAGAAGATCAGGGGCTGACACAATGTAATACCATAAAATTGCTCGGCATTTTTATCCAGTCAGACTTGAAATGGAACACGCAAGTTAGTAGCATGGTTAAACGTGCAAACAGTCGTTTGTATGTCCTCCGTACCCTCAAGTACCATGCGCTTTCAGAACATGATCTTTCTACGATTTACATCAGTTTTGTGAGACCCGTACTGGAGTATGCTGCCCCAGTGTGGTCTGGAGACCTCACTTGTGGTCATCGTCAATCAATTGAATAAATACACATGTTACACAGATGCGCTTCAACGCTTGGGTCTTATCTCTCTTGAAAACAGACTCGAGCAATTATGTTATTCTTCAAGTCTCTTGAACTAGAATCTTCTCGTTTACACCACCTACTTCCTCAAATTAAATCTCATAGGTATCATATTAGATCGGGACCATCATATCGTGCTGAATTCAGATGCAGAACAGAAAGATATAGAAATAGCTCCATTCCCCATGTGACTCGTATTTTGAATAACAAGTGAACTTATTTTCATTGCTTATCTTGTGTTGTATACTTTTAGATGTAGATCTTTATGTTTTCCATCTAACTCTTTGATCAATGCGTTTATTGCCAGTGCCTATCCTTAATTTAATTTAAACTCATTTCTTTTAATCTAACTTAAATAAATTTTATTTTTTGTCTAGTTTGTCATACAAGTTTTATTGTAATATTGTTCAAATGTTTTAATTCGGCCTCTGGCTGTGAATACATTTTTATTCTGAATAAACCATTTCAAATCAAATCAAATCAAATCTAAACTTGAGAGAGGGAGATAAGGACCACCCTGCGACGAGGCCACTACACTTGTGCCTTACGCCAGTACCTTTATGAATCAACAGATGATTCCAGCAGAGGGTACACCCCAGTAAAAACTGACGGTGTCAATCATCGAACAACTACCTACACTTCGCAAAACAAAGTAACATTTAACCCTTTCATTACCAGCCAGTTATGTAAGAGTGTACCTTTCTTTACCACAGTAATTAGGAGCCCAATGTCACTTCAGCACCAGTGGGTTTTCACAATTTCATTGAAGTGCGCCCTCACTCGGCAGGAATAGACACTTTGTTTTAGATGTGTACTGTACATACCAAATGGCTCAGATATATTTGTATGTAAAAATGATGGTAAAAATGAGTATACAAAAGTGAGGAAAATATTGTGCATATTTTTAAGTGTAAAAGCAAAACAATGAAATAATTAGATCAGTATTTACACTGAAGAAAAGTAATACAAATGGGTGATATTTCAGAGAATTTGTAATAAATACATGCAAATACGGTACATGTACAAGATTTCTTTTCCATGTGAAAAACAATAACTTGGATGAGATTTTTTGGGATTTTTTTTTGGTTTTCTACTTGGAAATGAACCATTTACTTGTATTCAGTGTACATACATCACAATCCATGCTAACACCCCCCCAATTCAATGTTGGTTTGGACTGTAATCTGCGGCTCGTCCGACCTTTCCCAACATTGAATTGGTAAGGGGGGGGGGGGGGGGTTTGAAGGAAAATAGTACAGATTTATAATCAAGTGATGTGGTATTTCTCAAAGCAAGGAAGTATGCACATATGTTGTGTACATTGTTTACAGATCATCTTTGTTTGTTTTCGCCTGCCTAATTTGCGGTTACTGCAAACAATGCAGTCGTGTTTCTTTCCATTGGGGTTTTTGCCAGGATAGTGCTGTTGCCCTGTCAACTCGATAGGAATATGGTATCTCAACTGACTTGTTGCGTTACGTTCCCAACCCAACAGCAAGCCCTGTACAATCCCTACACGAAAATCAAGGTTACTGACATTTTTGTTCCCTACTGTGCTGGTGAATATTACTCTGCTATTGACAATACAGATATTCAGCATATGGAAAAAACTCTTTTCCACCATTTCAAGCTTCTGTGTGTATGACTCAGGTACTGAAAACATTGGTCGGCAAGATCAGTTCCACCCATGTTTTTTTTGTAATCTTCAATACAATTGGGCTTCATAACATCACGAAATCCACTTGCTTTTTGGACAAATCAGTGTTGCCTACATTAGTTAAAAGGGCTAGTATAGTAATTATCAAAATATATTACGTGTCCCAAAAGACAAATGCGGAATCATAACGATAATTATTGTAGAAATTGCCAACGATGTATCGCCTGTGTTTTTCGATATTTTAATTGCAATATTGTATTTATTTTGAAAATTGCTATTGAAGAAAGGAAAACTCAGTAGTTATGAAATAAGTATTTAAAAAAACAACTGTCAGAATTATGGTTTAACTGTTATTAGGACTAAGTACCTACATTAATTGGTGAAGGGATTAATTGTAGGATTAAAATACTGTAAATACATGATTCTGCGAGAATTGAAAAAAAATGTAATTATCGGAATATTCATCATCTGATGAACTCATCCACCACATTATATATTATATTTGTCTTTTGGTTTTCTGGAATTCTCAGTTCTTTTAACTGCTATATTAACCCTTTCGATCCCACGGGCTCTAAAAAGAGCCTTTGTTGTGATACGCTTCGATCCCGTGGGCTCTAAAAGGTGCCGGGAATCGGCATGCCCTTGACGCCCACGGCTATTTAATTCACAACCTGAAAATGCTCGAGCGGTTTTTATGTTTGGCGCCCTCTATTGACACAAATGAAGTGTTTAAAAGTTCATAAAAGAAAAAAGCGCATCACTTTTTGCGGTTTTTCCTGCTAGCGTCCACTGTACTCGCTTTCCACAACGGTCAGTCTTTAGTTGCAATCATGATGGAAACGGACATAAATGATGGCATTTTGGCTGAGATTTTGGCAGACAGTGGCTCAGAATCAGATGACGAAGTAACGGATGACGACAGCACATTATCTATAGTAGAACTAGAACTTCCAGCGGAATTCGTTCAAGAGGTAGGCCTAAATCACAGTAAAAATGAATAACTAACAGTTAACGTTACTCTTCCTGGCCCAATGCAAATTAATGTAATTCACTTATTTTCCTAGGCTATAGCGTAAATATTGGATGCATTTTTTTAAAATGCTCAAGGGGGTTACTACTGTTGGAGTTGAGGAACGTAAATTTTGAAAATGGATCCCTTGAATAGGATTGACCAAATCCCCACCCCCTGGACTGGGTAAAAAAAGTCAGGCACAAAGTGCTCAATTGAAAATGTACAATTTTTGTTGGGGTAATATTTGTATTCATTGAAACAGCAAGTTGATGTATAGATAAAGCATAGAAATTTTAACATCCACCCATAGCCGGTCGTGCTATTTAGCGTTAACAAGCTGAAATTGCACTCTTAGTCTCAAGCTTCCAAAAGAATAGCCTCGTATTCGAAAGGCCCTTATAAGTCGTATTATGCAAGAAGTTGGGGGAATTCACATTCACAATCCCACAATAAAACGAAAATTTATCGGCAACGAGTTTTGGAGAGTAGATGGAAACCGCCATATTTCTTTTCTCAGCACAATATTCACTTTGCGCATGACCCCCTGAGGCCTGTGCACATGCAGCAAAGTAGCATTGAGATATTGTATTTACAAATGTAGGACCGAGATTAATCCTCCTTTGCCTTGTTTTTCTGTTGCAGCCTACCTACCAAGGTGACAGCCGGCCGAGATCAAGGAGGACGACAGGAAAGTTAGATTTCCGATCCGGTTGGGAACGACGAGACCATTACGAGTGTGGGACTGTGCAGTTCACTCAAAATCCTGGCCCCACCGGCGACTTTGCCACACTGTCGGCAGTGGAGATCTTCAAGCTGTATTTTTGTCAACTCGTGTGGGATATGCTCGTCGACGAGACTAATCGCTATGCGCAGCAAACAATAGACTCAAATCCTGATCAACAATTCTCCTGGCACCCAACCAACATTCCAGAAATGATGGCATTTGTGGCACTTCTCATTGCTATGGGCATAAACAAATCCTCTCAATACAAGATGTACTGGTCGACATTTGAAATTCTTCACATCCCATTCTATCCGTCGATCATGTCCCGTAATCGGTTCAGTTCAATTATTCGGTTCCTCCACATCTCAAATAACCAAATTCCTCGTAGAGCCTTGGCTAAACGGGACAAACTTTCCAAAGTTCGGTCCTTGATAGAAGTCCTCGTCCCGAAGTTTCTCAACCTGTATAACCCTGATGCGCAGAATCTGTCTCCAGACGAGAGTATGTTGAAATTCAAGGGACGCTTAAGTTTTGTTCAGTACATGCCTAAAAAACCTATCAAACGGGGTATTAAAGCCTTCTCCTGAACGAGTCCAAAACAGGATACACGTGTGCTTGGAAATTGTACACAGGAGCCGACGACACCCAAACTGTTTATGATGGAGACGTACATATAGATTCCAAGTCATCAGACTGCCATCCACCAAACCCAACAGTTGCAGGAAAAGTCGTCATTGATCTGGTCCATGGACTTGAGAATAAGGGACACGTAATATATTGTGATAATTACTATACTAGCCCAGCTCTTTTAGCTAAACTTGCTAAACTAGGATTCGGATGTTGTGGAACTGTTCGTTACACTACACAGGGAATACCCCAGGCCGCAAACCCCCAAAAACATAAAATGAAGAAAGGAGATGACCCATTTTTTTGGGCGAAAGGTGGGCAATTGTGTATCGTTTGGCAAGACAAAAAATCTGTAACACTTTTAACTAATGTAGGCAACACTGATTTGTCCAAAAAGCAAATTCGGTGTAATAAGAGCACAAGTGGATTTCGTGATGTTATGAAGCCCAATTGTATTGAAGATTACAACAAAAACATGGGTGGAACTGATCTTGCCGACCAATGTTTTCAGTACTACAATCATACACACAGAAGCTTGAAATGGTGGAAAAGAGTTTTTTTTCCATATGGTGAATATCTGTATTGTCAATAGCAGAGTAATATTCACCAGCATAGCAGGGAACAAAAATGTCAGTAACCTTGATTTTCGTATAGGGATTGTACAGGGCTTGCTGTTGGGTTGGGAACGTAACGCAACAAGTCAGTTGAGATACCATATTCCTATCGAGTTGACAGGGCAACAACACTATCCTGGCAAAAACCCCAATGGAAAGAAACACGACTGCATTGTTTGCAGTAACCGCAAATTAGGCAGGCGAAAACAATGTACACAACATAATATGTGCATACTTCCTTGCTTTGAGAAATACCACATCACTTGATTGTAAATCTGTACTATTTGCCTTCAACCCTCTCTGCAATTCAATGTTGGGAAAGGTCGGACGAGCCGCAGAATACAGTCCAAACCAACATTGAATTGGGGGGTGTTAGCATGGATTGTGATGTATGTACTGAATACAAGTAAATGGTTCATTTCCAAGTAGAAAACCAAATAAAAATCCCAAAAAATCTCATCCAAGTTATTGTTTTTCACATGGAAAAGAAATCTTATACATGTCCTGTATTTGCATGTATTTATTACAAATTCTCTGAAATATCACCCATTTGTATTACTTTTCTTCAGTGTAAAAACTGATCTAATTATTTCATTGTTTTGCTTTTACACTTAAAAAATATGCACAATATTTTCCTCCCTTTTGTATACTCATTTTTACCATCATTTTTACATACAAATATATCTGAGCCATTTGGTATGTACAGTACACATGTACAAAATGTGTCTATTACTGCCGAGTGAGGGCGCACTTCAATGGAATTGTGAAAACCCACTGGTGCTGAAGTGACATTGGGCTCCTAATTACTGTGGTAAAGAAGTGTACTCTCTTACATAACTGGCTGGTAATGAAAGGGTTAAATGTTACTTTGTTTTGCGAAGTGTAGGTATGTTGCAACTGAAAAGAGGGCGCTGTTGACCAGCTGCCACATATTTTAAATGGCTCTGTGATTTTTGTTTGTAAATCTAATTTTATCTCTTCAGTTTCAAGCCATCCTATTTTAATCTTTTTATCAGTTGATACCTAATTTGATGTTATCTCTTAGGAGTGTGTTATTTTGTGGATTTTTGATGTGCTACCTTGGATTTTCAACATTTTGTGGATAATTATGCCACTTTATAGATGCGACCGCCATTTTGGATTTTGATTGCTATCATTTTGCAGTTCTGTATGTATGTTCTTTCTTTATTGCTTGCATTGACTTTGCCTTGATTTCGAAAGTCGGATTGTTGGAGTGCTTTTGTGGAGTTTTAATTACCTCTTGCTGATGTAAATTGAATTGCATCACATTTTAAGATGGCTGCCACACGAATTGTCACCGGTCTACTGGTGTTCTTCTCATCATGTCACCATCTGATACAGGCAAGCAATTACACGTTAGAGACTGGTATTGGATGTTATGATCTACTCTCCAAACCTGCTGTTAATCCATGTGGTATGCATGTATTTCGGACACGCTCAAGAGTGGTGAATCTGTGTCCTACTGGATTTCATTCTACAAAATTTGCATTAACTAAATGGTCGAAGCATGGTCAGACCTGCTTCTTAATCCCTGGATACGACCCGCCTCTGGACATTACTGTATGTATGGATGTCTGTATAAACCCTGGAACAGTTAGTAACATACATGCAGTTTACCAGGAAGGAAATGGTGAGCTGAGCAATCTACATACTATGAGTGAGCCAATTAAACATTTTCGTAATCAACTTCTCGCGTTTTGCAGATCTGCTCGAAGTTCGGTTTCACAAGAGAAACTTAACGTACTTAAATTGAATGGAATTCTTCGATTTAGGGGAAAAAGAGCAGGTCGCCGTAATACATCGTCAAATGCAATAAACTCCGTGAATAATTTGCATAACATAATTCCTGTTATGCAACCTTGTAAACGAGTTAGATCTTCAAATTTTCGTCAAATTGACTGGTCAGTCTTGATTAACACCCGGAAGCTCCATTTACAGCGATGTTTGCCGTCTGTTGTGCTACCTGATGTACGGACTACATGTATCCTCCCAGACTTTGTTAACAATCAGTCTGACTCTCTCCTGGACTTGTATGACACAACCAAATGTTTTGAAACAATATCCAATCTGAATGGATTAAGGATTGCACATCTCAACATCGTTTCACTTCTGGCTGAGGGGAACTGCAAAATTGAGATGCTGAGAATGGCGTTGACTAACAAACCTATATATATATATATTCTGTGTTTAAATGAAACAAGACTCAGATAAAATTAATTCTGATGAAATTGCCATTGATGGGTATACAGTGTACCGACATGACAGAAGTCGTAAAGGAGATGGCGTGGCGATATATATATATCTAAAGATCTTCAAAGTACCCACAGGTGTGATTATGAAAGTAGTGATGTTGAAAGTGTATGGACTGAAGTTAATTTGCCAAATACAAAATCAATTGTTGTTGGCTCCATTTATAGACCACCGTCATCTAAGGCAAGTTTTATGGTTACCTTGGAAAGCCACTTATCTCATGTTGTGAATCTGGCCGATAACAGTGATATGGTTCTCACAGGTGACTTTAATTTAGATTTGCTTAAACCAAAGTCAGCTAAAGTCATTACCCAATTATGTCAACGATTTCAGTGGCACAACGTTATTGATACACCTACACGTATTACTGAGAAAAGTTCTACATGTATTGATTTGATTATGGCATCTAACCAGAGCAAAGTGTTCTCATCAGGCAGCATCTCAGTCAGGTTTAGTGATCATAATCTTGTGTATATGGCTTTCAAAGCCCGTAAAATTAGAGCTAAACCAAAATTGATTAAAACAAGGATTTTCCGTAAATTTGATATTGATCTGTTTAACCAAGATCTTAGTAATGTAAACTGGGTAACTGTGTGTCGAATGAATGATCCTGATATGGTATGGACGGCCTTTAAAAACAAGTTTATTGAAATTGCAGATCAACATGCACCACAGGTAGAAATTCGTATTAAGGGCAATTTACCTCCATGGTTTAACCAGGAAATTTTGTCATTATCTAATGATCGTGACTTCTACAAACGTGTTGCTCAGAAGAGTGGTAAGTCTAGAGATTGGGATATATACCGTACAAAACGAAACCATACTACTAATGCGATCAAATATGCTAAGAAGTCGTATTATTCAGATACTATTAAGCAAAATAAGAACGATGGTAACAAGTTATGGAAAACAATTAAATCTATTCTTCCAACAAAAGGCCGAGAGTGTGTAGAGAAAGTTGTAGTAAATGGTACTGATATTAAGGAGCCCAAAGAAATTGCTAATGCTTTCAACAACTTTTTACAGAGATCGAAATAGACTGGCTCAAAATTTTAACAATGATGACATTGAGAGTGTGTGCAAAAATTTGAATTGTACAAATGAAAGTCTAAATTTCATTGAAATTGATGAGGATTATGTTATTAAACAGCTTTCTACCCTTCGGGTGGATAAGGCTACAGGTATTGACGGCATTGGTGCTAGATTATTAAGAGCTGGGGCCTATCAGATCGTATCACCCCTTACATACATCCTAAATCTCACTATCCGCACTGCCGTTATCCCACTTGACTGGAAGAAGGCTGTTGTTTCACCTATTTTTAAAGATGGTGGGAAAACAAACTAGCAATTATAGACCTATATCCGTCTTACCTGTGATTTCTAAAATTCTTGAGAGAGCCATCCATATCCAGGTCTATGAACATTTGCGAAGAAATGGGCTTTTATCTACTGCAATAACTGATGTCACTGATTATCTTTAAATAATATGGACAAAGGCGAAATAACTGGTGCTGTTTTTTTTTTACCTGAAAAAGGCCTTTGATACGGTAAACTATAAGGCTATTCTGCGCAAATTATCTTACTATGGTATTTGTGGCAAAGAGCTGGCATGGTTTTCAAATTATCTTACCAACAGAGAGCAAATAACAATAATTAATGCTGTTTGTTCAGATCCCAGACAAGTAACAGTCGGTGTACCTCAGGGCGCAATTTTAGGCCGACTTCTTTTTATTCTTTTTATCAATGATCTGCCAGACAATATTAGCAGGAGTAAGATAGTTTTGTATGCAGACGATACTGCCATCAGGCCAAAAAAAAAATTTGTTCAGTTGCCCTCCAGTGAAAATATTTGAAGGGGTCGGTCGGTCGGGAATTTTTTATTAATTTTTTTTTCCTTGACTGTCATTTTAAGATTGAAATGCATTGGAACTGAAACCACATACCATGTTTTTCATTTGTATACCTATCAGCAAGGAATTTTGCTTCAGAATAAAAGTATCCCAAGCATTTTTGTTGTACTTTTCGCTGTGATTGACACAGCAAATTCATCCATATTGCGTGCAATGCCCAACATACAACATGTGAGTGGCCATTCGATTTGAAAACGTGTGAATCGAGTCGCAATCGTTGACACACACGTACAGTGCGCGAAGCCAGTGGAAAAAAACATGTGAGGGGCCATTCGATTGGAAAACGTGTAGATTTGAGTCGCAATCGTTGGCACACAGTGTGCGAAGGCGCACCATGTGAGGGCCGGGGGCATTCGATTCGAAAACATGTAGATTGAGTCTTGGGTACCGGTAAATTTACCGGTAAAAAAGTGGAAAATTTCACAAATCAAACGTATTATGTTTTATACAAAGAAAATTGGTAAGTTTCATTAATAAACAGGCCTATGAATGACGGGGAAAAAAAAACCGACCCGAGATTTCAGCACTTTTGGGTCGGTCGGTGGAGGGCAACTCAACATCTTTATTTTTTTGGCCTAATGTACAGCTCTAAAAATAAATATGACATCAATTGTGTTTTGAATGAAGAATTGCAAATTGTCTCAGAATGGATGTACAATAATAAATTAACTCTCAATGCTTCGAAAACTAAAGTTATGACTTTTGGCACATCTCAAAAAATAAAAAAAAGGTGATAATGTGACTGTTAAAATTAAAGATGATATATTGGAGAATGTGACCGAATTTAAATATCTTGGTGTGTGGTTTGATCAATATCTCAGATGGGACACGCACATTGATAAAACTGCTGCCAAAATTTCTCAAAGAATTGGAGTAATGAAACGGTTGGGTTGGTATGTTGACCAATATACTCGTATAATGCTCTCATTTTGCCTCACATTGACTATTGTTGCACAATTTGGACTCATGGTGCTGATAAATATGTTAACAGAATTAAGATTTTACAAAACCGGGCAGCAAGATTAACATTAGGCTACAAGGTTAGAGATGTACATGTGATTGACATATATACTGAATTAAATTGGATGCAGGTTCGTGAGCGGGCTGAGTATTTAAAAAATATTCTTATGTACAAGTGTGTCCATGGCCTGGCTTCGGAGTGTTTGTCAATTGGTATACAATCTCAGATGAATACTCATTCTTATAATACTAGATTCAATACCAGTAATAACATTTCTCACTCAGCTATAAGAACTGAAATTCGTAAACGTTCCTTCAAGTTCTCTGGAGCCAGGTCATGGAATAATCTTCCACTTGCCATTAAAAGCTTGCCAACTATCTTGACTTTTAAAAAGCATGTCAAGGAGCACATTTTAAGTTAAAATAATTTGTAATTTATACCTTTTGATAATTTTTGGATATGTGCTTTTGATGTTTTTAGCTTGTATGATGTACGTTTTGTTTTTATTATTACTGTATTTGTACTGAGGGCCTCCATGGAAAGCAGTGCTGTGCACTGATCGGAGTTTACCCTCATTAAAGATGACGTAAATAAACTTTTCAGTAAGCATTTTCTAGCTAAAACACAGAACATCCATCTAAATATTATGCCCAGAAAACAGTTGCAATGATCATTAACTAGATGAATCCATCACCCTGTGACTAGATTTTATTGTTTGAGCTTAAAAGTCAGCTTGAGTCAAGAAAAAACTAGTTTTTTCAAAATGAGTATTTCCACATAATTTGGTGTTAATTTCCGTACTAAATACAGACAACCTGTCTGCATCATGCCATTTATTGGTCAAAACGTGTACCAATTTGCAAATTCATCAAGCAATTATATTGGTAATACTGATGCATACAAGAGCAACCTCCCTGCCAAACAAAAACTGATCACTGCTTGTGAACTTTTTGAGCCCTGTGATCTTCATATTGAACTGCTTGGTAAGATGCTGCATCCAGATTTTAATGTAGCATGCTGTCAGACACTTGATAAGCAGGAACACATGATTACAATCAGGAGAAGCATTTAGTGTGTGGTATTTCTGGATAATAGACACATCAAGGCATTTCACTGGAGTAGTAAGTTCTGGTGTTTTGGATTCCTTTACAGGTTGGTTATCACCATTCACCGACGTCTCATGTCAGTGATGTCGTAATTTTTGTGGCTTTTGTTTCTTCTTATACTGGAAGATATAAATAATAAGGAAATTAAATCAATTTCAAATGTTTGTTTACATACTCTTTTCCCTGAAAACAAGTGTATGACAACAAATAATGTGATGAGCCCATCATGGCTCTGATGGTACTTCTAGCATACTTCTAACAATAAATTTGGGGAAATGTCTCATTTTAAAGTTATTAACTACCTCACTACAAAGGAAATACAAGTGACCAGGGAAGAAACAAATACATGAACCATACTTTTGTGCGACACTGTAAATGTATACAAAAAACTGCTTGATACAAATAAAATTAAACGTTGTCCTTTTACGGATTTTTTTAAATGTAGTTTTGTATGCCCATTCGACAGTAGTTCTGTTTTTAGCAGTGACACTGGATGTTCATACATTCATTACTCAAAATCTACAAGGGCCTACTTTCCAATCCTCACTACACTTTCCTCTCTTTAAGTGTATCCTTTATGATCTTTTAAAGGAAAATCTGTGATATTTGTCATATTTGGATAGAGAATTGGCGGTTGTATTGTACTTCTAACGTTAGAAGTACAATAGAAGTACGACTTCTAACGTTACTGACAAAGTTCGATTTGTTCAACCTTTATATTCAACTCTATATTACAAACATATACCAACAAATTAAAGACTTACACATGGAATGTCCTTCCACATC
>CM055826.1:2630234-2674802 GCA_029582265.1 Zoroaster sp. YZ-2022
AAAAGTTTCCGATGGTCATCTAGTGGTCAGTAGTGGTCATTTAATTATAATCAATATTTACAAATAGCTTCTTCTACCACATTCTTCAGCCGATTGCAGCCTAACTTTGTCCAACTTCATTGGCTCGAATACAGATTTTGGCCAGTGGTCACGTATCGGTCAGCAGTGGTCATTTAATTTTATAAAAAAATTAAAATCTCGTTTTCACATTTTCAATGTATTTCATCTATCTGGGGATTTTCATAAAGTTTGGCCGATGGTCATCTAGTGGTCAGTAGTAGTCATTTAATCAATATTTACAAAATGCTTCTTCTCCCACATTCTTTAGCCGATTGCAGCCTAACTTGGTCCAATGCTTCATTGGCTCGAATACACAGATTTTGGCCAGTGGTCACCTATTGGTCAGCAGTGGTCATTTTGTAAAAAAAATATAAAAATGTCGTTTTTACATTTTAAATTTAGTTTATAGGGCTGATATTCGTGCTTTGTGAAGCACATTAGCTCTAGTTCTTTATTTGTATCCATTTCCCATGAGACTTTTACATCAATATTATTGCTTGTCATATAATTACACCCAGATATGTTTTCGGACCCGCAGATGTTAATGGAAGTGTTTTTAAACATTTATGACGTCATCAAAATACTGATTTCTGATTGGACCGCGGATAATTCATGCTTTATAGCCTCAATTGAGTTTTTGTTCGTTTTAAATTACACTAATCGAGCGTATGTGTTACTATGGTGTTCTAAAAAGGACACAGGCACATTGCAAGAAGAGTGTTCACGCGTCGCACTAGAAGTGTTGTCGTGTCGCACTAGAAGTGTTGTCGCGTCGCACTAGAAGTGTTATCGCGTCGCATTTTTTGTCTCGTATGAAGAGCCGTATGTGATTAAATTTCGACTTATTAATATATAAGACTACTGTTAAAAAGCCAAACCATATATTTAATGGCAAAGCCATATTTTTTATGTGCAAAGCCATATATTTACTAGCAAAACCAAATACAAAATCGGTGACCAGATTGGTCGGCAGCTAGCATGCATACTAAAAACAAATTTTGGAATTTATATTCCTTTAAGAAATCCTCCATAGCCCAGACATTATTATTATACAGGTTTTGTTTCTGAATTAATATGGTAGTTAACAAAAAAAATACTGCAAATTCTTTTACAAATATTTACAAAACCTAGTGTCTACCTACAGGGAAGGTGAGCCTTCTAGCCACTAGACTGACTACCATGCCGCTCAATTTGTTGGTGAATTAATTACAGAAGAACCTTTTTAGGTGTTCGGGTATAACCCGAAAACCTATTGTTTTTGTACGTTTTTTTTCTCCTTCTCACCACCGATTGTCTACAAAAAACACATACTTGCGAACTTCACATGAACTTGGAAATTGACATATACTTAGACGCTAATGTGTAGATGAAAAAGAAGTTGTGACGTTATGATGACGTCATCAGACATCGAATTACTTAAAATCAAAGTTTAATATTTAATAAATTCATAAATCCTTAACTACCCAATGGATTTTTATAACATGGTTTCTGTGAATGAAATCTTTATTGACATGTGACCTTTTTTCAAAAATATTATTGATGACGTCATCACTACATTTAATTTCGATTTGCCTACTGCAATTTGGTTCAAAGGAAGCCATAACCCGGAAGATTCGTTGCCTCAATCGGTCTGGTTTTCGCGCTGTGCCTTCCCTTGCCCCATAAACAGGTTGTATTCAATTTAATGCAATTCCGTTTAACTCAATTCAGTGCAGTACAATTTATTTCATATTGCAATTACAAAAATAATACGTAATACACAATAAAATTTAACAGACCATCATATAGGGCATTCCGCTATGATCACTTATGTGCAATACATCATAATATAAACAATTTCATGCTTGATTTTCAGTTCCTGTGTATAAAGCCCGTGTACCTGGTAAGTTCATGTCATGATATTTCAAAATGAAATATGCTGTTTCTGCGATGAATACATCCCAGTCAGCTAGAATATTCCCACTCTTCCGAGCACCCTGAACTCGGTCAGAGTAATTTGGCCATGTTTCTGGAGTTGTGAACAGGTTGTATCTTACTGTTGAAACATCACACAAGGTATAAAGATTATTCTTACACCTCATACATAGATCAGCCTTGAAAATGAAGACTGCATATAAATAAGAATTTGCATCTTTGAATACACCTGTATGCTAAAACAAAATCATCAACGATTTGAACACCTTTTTTTGTTTTCTTTTTTTTGGGTCTATTTTTTTTAGCATTACTGTACATATGGTTATGGCCATTTTCTCATTCCTACCCTTATTATAAATCCAGGGACCAAGAAGTCTATGAATTGGTTCCCATCCCTATGAGTAGTGTAACGGGCTAGAAACAATTACTAAAATTACTAGGTCCCTAGAAATGCTTAGACAAGAATTCCGACTCGAGAGATCGTGCTGTTCTTCAAAAGAGTTAACTGGTTTATTCAGTCCCAGTTTCTCCATTAATCATCGACATAATATAAACTATGTGCATAAACGTGCGTGATAACTAATGCTTGTGTGTATAACGGCGAGGCGGAGCGCCAACGCACATACACTCTGCAATCGATAATCTGACGCAAAGACGTGAGACGCGCTCCTGTGTTTCCTCACCGGGTTAGAACAAGTCACGGTCTGAACACCGAGCTCTGCCTGGCTTGTCTTTTTAAAGGTTTTAGGCGCGTATCTTACGCAAGGAGCCAGCGTCTCACAACTCGCCTTGTGCGCTAACCTGATTGGTCATTAAACTGTGGAAGACTTATTTTTTCCAAATCAAAACATCACAACAGAAAATTTATTTATTTATTTTTTTAATTTTTTTATTTATTTATTTATTTATTTATTTATTATTTTTAAAAATTTATTTACTTATTTTTATTTTTTAATTTTATTTTTTAATTTATTTATTTATTATTTATTTACCAAAAAAACCCCGAACAAGTTCAAAGAGGTGTTCGCGCTGTCGCACGAACACCTCTTTGAAATTGTTCGTTTTTTCTCCTCGATGAGACTTATCTAACAAAACAAAACAAAGTTCACAGGGCCTTCAAAATTTACAAATACTTAGACCATAACATGTAGTTGTCAATAGTTTCAGTTGTGACGTCATGGTGACGTCATCAGATATCGAAATACACTAAAATCCAATTTTAATATTTCAAAAAATCATACATGTATCTCAAGAACCACAAAAGATATTTACACAATTTTGCATCATCTTACAGATCTTGAATTATGTGACATTTCGTACACAGACATGATCCAATCTGAACTCCCCTTCCGGTCGAAACTGGAAGTTTAACTGAAAAAAAATATTCTGAAGCAGTTTTATAGGGTATGCAGCCAACATGATATGGTATTTGGTCGTGCCTTTCGTGGACAAAATTACTATTGACATATGACCTTTTCAAAAAATCGACTTTTTCATATGTCCGGAAATTGGGCCACCGGTAGAAACCGATGCCTCATTTCCGAAATGATTACAAAAGTCATCAACATTTTAAAGTTTTAATTATTGTGAACACTTAAATATATAATCTAATGTAGTGTGAAAAACATCGCTCACTATATATTTGCCATATTGGCTTTGCGCTTCGCGCTCGTAGTTTGAAAATATCCTTTTTTTTTTTGATTGGTCAATTGCATGCCTGAAAAATGTAACTGATGACGTCATCGCCTTTCAGAGCGCACTCTGGCGGCGGGTTTAGAAAAATAATAATTTTCTATCTCAAAAACCATAGGAAATTTGAATGAGTTCTGTGAATAAAGTGATTAGTGACAACTTATCTTTAAAAAAAATGTTTGATGATGTCATCAAAGTTCAGAGCGCCCCCCTAGCGGCATTTTAAAAAGGGTTTGTTTTTCAGTCTCAGATATTGAACCAAAGCAGGCACTAACGTTATTTTCTCATGATCATGAGGAAGTTTTATTGTGTCATATATATGACCTTCAAATCACCTGATCTGACATTTACTTCCGGTCTAAACAGGAATTTCCAATTCAACACATTCTAATGCAAAATTGATAGGTCTTTTGAATATGAAATTGATATTGTTATAATAAAAGCTGATACACTTTAATATGATTGACATCATCGATGATAATTTGATTGAACCGGAAGTTGACACGAACACCGTGTGTTTGTTCTAACAAACGCTTGATCTCTATTTTTTTTTTTAATTTATTTATTTATTAATTTTTTATTAATTTTTTTAAAATTTATTATTATTATTTATTATTTAGTTTTTTATTTATTTATTTAATTTTTTTGTAATTGTTTTATTGATTTTTTTATTGATTTTTTTTATTTTTTATTTTTTTTAAATGTTTTTAATTTTACGCTCGACCAATACCCCCAATTTATAATCATCATTATTGTGGGTTTGACCACGGTTTGACAATAATGCTCAATTTGTTTTTTAAATACGATGAAATTATCTGCAATTTACCCCTTTTTAGAAGGAAAAAATGCTTAAAAGACCCGGGGATCAGAAATCAGCTGAGAATTCCTCCATTTGCGTAGTTAATTATAATAATAAGTAAGACTAATTGCGGTGACACCATGTGGAATCTCAATTGAGTAGTAATTAGTTCTGAAAAGAACTGGGGGTACAACTCGACGTTTCGATCAGTATGCTCTGATCGTCCTCAGGAGAATGCCGGACTCTGGAAAATGCTGCTGCTTAAGTAGGCTGCTGGAGGATCATCCCATGAATGGATGCTGGAGGATTAGTTCGTTGAGGCGCGCAGGCGAGAAACTGTGAGACTATGAGACTAGGATCCTAGGGGTTGGGGGAGAGGAGTGTGTGCTCACTGAACTGAATCAGTTGTTAATTATAATAATGTTTTGTTTATAATTTAACTGATTTCTTAAAAATTTCTCCATAATTTTGCGATAATACGTAAAAAGAACGTCAAATTTCTGGCCGACCACCTTTCTCCTCCATTGACTTTGTGCACAAACATGTGCGTTTGTTTACAACTTTCCAAAACCCAACTCCCATAATTCATTGCGCGCACAATTCCGATAAGGCTTATTTAGAGCATAGAGCTACGTTTAGAGCATGGAGGAAGAAAGAAAACAGAAGGAGTCAGAACGAAGGCATATCAAAGGTTCAATGTCTTTTGCCGCGGTCGTAAAATTTCTAAGCCAGCGCTAATCGTTTAATCCGATTATCGAGGAGAACTACAGCCAGGCATTCTTTGCACATGCGCATTGCGCGCATTGCTGACGCGTTGTCCTATTGCACTACACGGAAGGCTGGCTCCCGATCCAACTCGACCTACGAATCCAACACGGCAATTATCTTCATTGCACAGCATCGCACAAATATGAGGATTGAAATGATAAAAAGCTAAACAACACGTCTTTGAATTTGACAATTTGTTGGCTTCCGGAGATCACCGGAAATATCCTTAAAATAAGTTGCTAAAAAGACACTTTATTGTAACATCTGAATGTTATATTTACCGTAAGTCAGCTTCGGATTCGCCAAATTCGACGATCAAAACATCAAAAATACTCGGTGGAAAATCGCTATTGAAGACAATGAACTGCGCAATATAAAAGCCCGTGAAAAGTAGTGCGCATACGTTTTGTGTTTATTCGTTTGCTACAGATTTCTACCCTCAATTATGTATGCTGGTCGCGAGCAGGCCGAGCGGCAAAAGACATTGTACACAAGGGGATTATCGCGGTCGTAAAACTGGTAAGCGTAGCGGGCGGCCGTAACGTATTTTCAATGGGCCACTCCGAAGTGCTAATTGGTTATGAGATAAGAGGCTGTAGTTCTCCTCGATAATCGGATTAAACGATTAGCGCTGGCTTGGAAGTTTTACGACCGCGGCAAAAGACATTGAACCTTTGATATGCCTTCGTTGTGACTCCTTCTGTTTTCTTCCTCCATGTTTAGAGCATCCTATGGGGTGGGAGATGACAACTTTCACGTGGTCCACCCTGTTTCAACTAATGTCATCAAACCGATGTATGCAGCTACTTGCACTCTAAGCTGCTCATCATCATACGAAAGAAGAAGAGCATCCTATTGAAGAGAAGTCATCCGTATAGGATATACCATAATATGTTGACATGGACATCATGGGTTGAGACGATTGAGTTGTTCGTAGGCCTAACTGTCAACGTTGGTGTTACATACAACTAATTTGTTGACAATAAGCCTTATCCAGAGATGCCACTGCGTTGGCAAAAAAAAAACGGAAATTTATTATCATTGTGACAAATATGAGTCATAGCCACGGAACGAACGTCGCAAGCGTAACGTGTATCGACCGGAGTGCAGCTCATGAATTTTAGCCTTTCTACTCTAGGCCTTATGGAAGGCTCTCCTGTCAACTACTACACAGAATAAATGTTACATTTATGAAAAATGTCAGCAACAAATTTATTTTTAACCTTCGCCTCAATTGTCTTCAAACTGTCCGTTCTTTGAATTGTCCCGAAGAGAATGGCCTCACTCTTCCTCCATGCTTTGACAGAATTTACGAAAACCAAGTTTCAATGCGTATCGCTTCAGCATACATGTACATGTGTTAGACAACTCGTCCTGCCTAGTCTCAGATGGCCATGTGACAAGGACTTGGTTGGTACCCGGCGAGTAATGTAGGAGTATTTGATATGAAGACTGCGATCGGAAACCACCGACGCATGAAATCATAGACTTGATTTCAAGGCTGTGTGTGATAACTTCGCTTACCACTACAGCATACATACGAAGACGTTCGCGGGATAAGCCTCGAAATCAAGGCTACTGAAATTACTGCAGCGCTGCTGTCGATCGTACGTCGAGCTCTCGAGACGCGAAAAAAAAATAATAAAAAATTTCCGTTTCCTTTTTTTTCCTCCGGTCTTTTTATGAATGGACGGCCGGGAAAAAAAAGGATTTTGGGGAGATAACCGGAATTCCGGTTTAAACCGGAAAAGTGGCATCTCTGCTTATCGGAATTGTGCGCGCAATGAATTATGGGAGTTGGGTTTTGGAAAAAATTGTAAACAAACGCACACGTTTGTGCACAAAGTCAATGGAGGAGAAAGGTGATCGGTCAGAAAATTAACGTTTTTTACATGTTACAGGAAAATTATGGAGAAAATTAGTTAAGAATTAGTTAAATTACATACAGAACATTTGTATAATGAAGAAAAGAATAATTTTTATTCCCAGAAACCGCGCAAACGGAGGAATTCTCAGCTGATTTCTGGATGCAACAAATTATGTACTTTCAGGCAAACTCGATCACTACTAACGGCCGGGAAGCTCTTCAGTTTGGTTTTTGGAACATATTTTCTTTTAGAAATATTACCCCCATCGCCAATTTTTTTTCATAAATTACAATAAATTAAAGGATGGCAAAAAGGAGAAAATAGTGCCTTTGTGCCACTTGCCTTTTTTAAATTTTATATGTTCCTGATATTCAATTGTTTTGTATGCAATAATTAATTAGCGTTTGACAAAAGCTATAATTAATTCAATTATTTCACCTGAAGGGATTAAAAAAGGCAAGTCTCATTAAAGATCTGAGTGATCGGGCAACGCGATGCGGTAATATCAGACGGTCCCAAAATAATTTAATAGCCTAATAAGATAACAGTTTCTTGATAAGATAATAGTTTCTTGTTTAAACTTGCACTTTGTTTTATTTAAATTATCTTTTAATGGCTTGATTTTTGGGTGGCAGCAATTTTGTATTTATCTATTTATTTAATTAAGTAAGAGTAATTGCGGTGACACCATGTGAAATGCTCAATTGAGTAGTAATTAGTTCTGAAAAGAACTCGAGGTACAACTCGACGTTTCGATCAGTATGCTCTGATCGTCCTCAGGAGAATGCCGGACTCTGGAAAATGCTGCTGCTTAAGTAGACTGCTGGAGGATCATCCCATGAATGGATGCTGGAGAATCAGTTCGTTGAGGCGCGCAGGCGGGAACTGTTGAGACTAGGATCCTAGGGGTTGGGGGAGAGGAGTGTGTGCTCACTGAACTGAATCAGTTGTTAACAAGCACATGGGGATGGAGGGTGGTTGACTTAGGATACAGGAGATCCCTCAGTCTGGGGTGGGTTGTGGACTTTGGATATAGAAGATCCTTCAGTCCGTAGTAGTGGTCGCCAAATGTCGCTGATGTAGAAGCCGATGTCCTGTGGCACAGTGTCGTGTTTGACGATCTCGATGGCCTCTCTGATGCGTCTGGGGTGCCATGCGTCGATGGGTGTGATGAGTTGGGCTGCCTACCAATTTTCCCCTTTTTATGGTCGTTGCACCTGGGGATCAGAAATCATACAGATGAGAATTCCTCCATTTGCGTAGCTTCGGGGGGGGGGGGAATAAATTCTTTTCTTAATTTAAAAAATGTTATGTTTATAATTGCTTTCTTAATAATTTTCTCCGTAATTTTGCTGTAACATGTAAAAAACATTTTCTGACCGACCACCTTTCTCCTCCATTGACTTTGTGCACAAACATGTGCGTTTGTTTACAACTTTTTTCCAAAACCCAACTCCCATAATTCATTGTGCGCACAATTCCGATAAGGCTTATCCGGCTGGGATGTGGACCAAGTCATCCGTTGTTAGACAAGTCATGCATTGGCTCTACGACTACGGTTACTGAGATGATTTTTACAGTTTTTATCAGTTTCTACCAAGACTCCCCCTCTAGGTTACAAAGGTTTCATTAACCTCTCGTAAATTTAAGGCGATTTGTCTCTCTCACAACGTAAATATTAACTTTTATATGGGCCAATAAGCAATATATTTTCACGATAACGTGCATGAACCTAACGTTAAGTAATGCCCTACAGACAAACAGTAAAAAGTGACTGAGTGATTTCCCTTCTACAGTAAGTTGGGTGAAAGAATGTGACAGCCAAACCAGTGATGAGTTGTTGAATCTATGTGATGTTTATTTGATCAGATGAGCTTGAACCCGTGAACCCGTGGTTCTACAAATAAAATAGCAGAAACAAATGTCTAATGAGTGGATGTGAATTAATACTGTTGTGACGGTCGCAGTTTCTAAGTTTTACAAAATGTCCTTATCTCAGAATGCTCAATTATTGACTTCAGTAATGTTCACTCTGTCTATTCATTTTGTTCATTAAAGCTGCTCCCTTTATTTAATCTGGCTTGTAACTTCACAGATTCAAAGGATCATAAGTTTACTAATTCACTAGTTGGTTCACAAGTTCACATATTCACTAGTTCACTAGTAATTAGTTCACAAGTTCAGGTATTCACGTAAAAACTGCAATAAAAAGATATAAAAAATACAAATAACTAATCTAATTGGAACATGAGATAACTACTAAAAAGGCACATTCACTTATATGTAATGTGAAGCAGAAATACTCATAATAAACCTTAAAAGAGTCGAGGTCAAAGGTCATCATAACGGTGAACAATATAGAGGTGGGTACATGTGTGCATACAACAATAAACCACATGTGCCTTATAACAGCAAGAAAATCTGGCCCTAAAAAAGGCCTAAATATCAAACTTGTAGTCAAAAGATTAATTGTGTAATGTTCTCTAATAATCAAACTTTACTTTACCTCTGTCCTCGGGTCATGGGATTGAAAGGATGCTCAAATATAACTGGCAAAGTACCACTCTAAATTTACGACAAAAAACAACGCGAGACCAAAATGTCTATCAATGGCAAAGATGAAGAGCGCCACCAATTGTTCAAGGTTAGACTCACTCATCAGCAGTTACATGGCTCCCCTAATTTGACCTTTCAAATTATCCCCAATAACAACAACAACAAAAAATTGTTGAACCTAAAAATCTAAGATGCAGAACTAGAAATATGAACCACTATACTACTGAGGAGAAGAAGACTGTGGTTTCCCTTTAAGTTCAGTTCATTTAGTCAGTCCTAGTCATTTGGCTCCTCGTCGGGGTGTCCCTGGTCCAACAACAAAACAACCTTGTGGATAGGCCTCTCAAAGGTGGATCGACCGGTTTGGAGCTTGACCTTCCTGGTGTGCCCATCTGAACTGGGGTATGTCTCAACAACGCGAGCTAGTTGCCATTGGCATCGAGGAGTGGAGCCCTTCAAGCTTACATGCACATGCATACGCAACGCCGTAAAATATAATAGTGAGTGGAATAAATGGAAAACTTTTGGAGGGGAGCTTGAGTCTCCTGAGTCCCCATCCCTTGTACCACTGCCCTATACTCCTTGCCGAACTCCTCTGTAGACAAGACTTGGGCTCAGATTTTGCTCTCTTTCCTGGCTCCTTCTTTAAAAAAATAAATAAAACATCAGCGGGCCCTGGGGGGGGGGGGCTCGAGCCCCCCAAGCCCCCCCCCCTTGGGTGCCCCACTGATAACGCTGGCACATCGCTACTGCTCGTTTCAGGCGAAACCAGTCAGAGAAGTACTTGAATCTTTCAAGCATGCTTGGGTAGTTGGGTGCTTCAGCCTGTACATTGAATACGGATGCCCTTTTCACTTCAGGATCATTTGGACAGAGCTCAAAATGTCCGGTATCAGGTGGAGGGATTTTAGTGTCTTGCAGGAAATCTGGGCCATTCCACCAGAGTTTGCTCTTGAAGAGAGACTCTGCCGAAAGACCTCGGGAGGCAGCATCTGCAGGGTTGACCTTAGTGTCAACATGTCGCCAATCGTCAGGGGTGCTATAATCCCGTATCTTCTGTATACGATTTGCGACGAAGATGTGAAACCTCTTGCTGTCATTAGCAATATACCCGAGCACCACTCTGCTATCAGTGTAAAAGAACTGAGTCATATCGCTGTACTCAAATTCCTTGGTCAGAAATGCGCTGACTCTCACGGAGGTCACTGCTGCTGTGAGTTCCAGTCGAGGGATGGTTACTGGCTTCGATGGAGAAACTCTGGACTTTCCCATGACCAGAGTTGTGCTAACGCTTCCATTTTCATCTACCAAACGCAAGTAGCTGCACTGACCATAGCCGTCAATACTAGCATCAGAAAAGTGATGTAATTCCGTAGACTTGATACCAGTAAAATTCGGAGGCTTGTAGCATCGGGGAATTTGAAGTGATGCTAAGTGCTGGATGTCGTTTCTCCATTTCTCCCACTCTGCTCTGATTCCCTCAGAGATTGGGTCGTCCCATCCATACCCATCACGGCACAACGTCTGGAGAATGCGTTTCCCAATGAGCAAGACTGGTGCCACAAGGCCTAGAGGGTCAAATATGGAGCTGACGCTTGACATGATTCCTCGACGAGTGAGTGGTTTGTCGTTGAAATGAACTCTAAACTGGAATGCATCCGACTCCACACACCATTGCACACCCAAGGTACGCTCGATGGGAAGGCCTCCTGTGAAGACATCAACGCTCTGGACTTCCTTGGCACGTTCACTGGGTGGTATGGAATGGAGAACTGCCTTGTTATTAGAGATGAACTTATGAAGGTGGAACCCGCTCAGCTGACACAATCGTCTGGAGTCTCCTATCAATTTCAAGGCTTCTTTGAAGGTGGTGACCGACTTTAGTCCATCATCAATGTAAAAGTCCTTGCGTATAAAGTCCGCTGCTTCAGTATCGCAACTCTCTTCATATGTGTCAGCGGCACACTTCAGTGCAAAGTTTGCACAGCCTGGGGAAGAAGTAGCGCCAAACAAGTGTACCTTCATCCGGTAGTCAACTGGTGTCTGATTCATATCGCCTGATGGCCACCATAGAAATCTCAGGTAGTTGCGGTCTTCCACGTTGACGCCAACGGTGAAACATACCCTCGATGTCACAGGTAAAGGCAACGTGGTCCTTTCGAAATCGACATAGAACGCCAACAAGGTTGTTGGTCATATCAGGTCCTTGCAATAGGTGACGGTTCAGGACTTCACCCTCAAATTCTGAACTGCAGTCAAAAACAATCCTGATCTTGTTTGGCTTTTTGGGATGATATACCCCATGGTGGGGTATGTACCACACAGTCTTGTCGAGGTTCAGTTCATCATCTGGGACCTTCTCTGCATATTCCTTATCGAAAATGTTCTCCATGAAGGTCTTGTAATCATCTCGATACTTGAGGTTGCTTAGCATCTTCTTCTTCAGCTGGTTTAGCCGTCTCAATGCTACTGGCCTATTGTTGGGAAGCAGTACGTCGTCTGTTTTGAGAGGGAGGGGCATCTCAAAATGGCCATCATCTCGTCTGTGGATTCCATCCTTCATTTTCTTTATGAACCTTCGGTCATCATGAGAAGCCACTTCTTCTGTTTGTCTCTCATTGAAGTCAATTTCAAACATTTTGGTGACTTGTAGAGGGCTGACTTCTTTCACTTGAGTGCGAAAGACAAAGTGGGTTCGTGACTCCAGCGATGTAGTTGAAAATCCGCAAGCATCTTTGCAGTTATTGCCCTGACGCATCATTCCTATGACTCCCCATCCAAGGGCTGTTCGGACTGCATATGGATCATCTTCCCCTCCATGGACAATATCTCTCGGCTTAATGGTGCATGTCACATTGCAACCAATCAGAAGCCCGATCTCGGTTTCACTCAGGTAGGGAGGTAGCAGTTTAGCAACTTGCTTCAAATGAGGCCACTCCTTCACTGTAGCAGACTTCGGTATTTGATCACGGTTCGCGTTAATCGATTCCCTTGAATAGGTGCCTGGCAACTCTATCTCTGTATTCTCGGACAATCCCTTGACAGTGAGGCCATACACCTTTCTAGCTGAAATGGTACCTGTCGCTAGTACCGTAGACAAATTCAACTTGACTGCTTCTCCATCAATTCCGAGCCTATCTAGTGTCCAGTCTGAGATAAAGCAGGAGTTTGAATGTTCATCCAAAAGAGCATACACTATCACCTTTGTATCAGGATCTTCATTGTGGTGAATCACTACAGGAACGATGAGTGTGTGAGAACAGTTTTCATCGACATCAAATGTCTGGACTCTGTGTGTGGTTGATTGTACAACAATCACTTCTTTGTCATTGGAGCCATGTTTGATTTGCTTCTCTGGCGTGGACTTGGAGTAGTCGTGCAACAAAGTAGGGTGGAAACGCCCACAGTTGGCACATTGTTTCTTGTGTCGGCAGTCTTGTCTTCGGTGACCCCATTTCAGACATCCAAAGCAAAGGCCTTTCTTCTTGATGAAGTCATGCCGCTCACTGAGGCTCATTGCAATGAAACTGCAACATGACTCGAGTAGGTGTTGACTCTTACAAAGGGCTACGTCAGTGTACTAGATGTATCAGATGAAGGGGGGATGCTACCTTTCTGAGAACTGCTCTTTGTTTTCATCGGCATTTCATCTGCCTTTGAGGCAAATGTCCTAGCTGTTCCCCACTTGGTAGGCTTGGCGTGTTTTGTCTCCTCCTTCTTGTCCTCATTTGGTTTCTGATGGAAGGGGCTACAAGCGATACGGGCCTCTTTCGCAATGAATTTGCACAGCTTAGCGAAGCTTGGATAGTCCTCTACTTCTGTATCCGTCTTGTCGTACATATGTTGATCAACGAAGCGGAGCCAACGTCCCTGAACATGCCTCGGTAGTTTCTCTATAATCTTCTTATGTTCAGCAGGGTCGTCAAGAACCCTCAACTGGCTCAGAGTTGACATTGCTGTTTCACACTGGAAAAGGAAGTCTGACAGATTACGAAGTCCCTTTCCATCATCTTGTTTCACAATTGGCCATTTGTTTATCCTCTCACGGTAGGTGTTCGCAGCCAGCAACTTGTTACCATACCGTTCCATTAGAAGTTTCTTTGCCTTCTGGTATGCATTCTCACTGTTTAAGGCAAGAAGTCCCTTGATGCACTCTCGAGCTTCACCTCCCGTGTATCTACCCAAGTAGTAGAGGCGGTCGATTGCTGATGAATAACGCTGCTCTACAAGGACGGAAAACGAGTTCATCTATACTGGAAAGTAGAATACGCTCCCTTTAAAGACTTCAGGCTCTCTTTTAGGCAGTTTCTCCTCTCTGTGCATTAGTACATCTGCCAGTGCTGTGATTGCGCTTGACACATCATTTTTGGGTACATCACTGGTCTGCGTAGAAAGAACTGCATCGGTTGATTTGGATTTATATAATACCGACATTCCAGTCGGCGACGTAGAAATAGGGCTTGAGGTTTTGGGGAAGATGTCATCATTGCTAATTTCATCTTGGGTTGAATTCTCAGGATCGGGTTGGCATGTAGGATGTCGTGGCCTGTCAGGTGTTTTCTCAGCAATTGCCTCGGTATATGGCCCATCAATTGTTGGAGGGAGGACATTTACATCAATTGACTCTGGCTTAGTGAGCTGAAAAGATTCACCATCATACTTGTCTAGCACTCCAAGTCTTGCACTGCTTACATCAATCTCCGTCTGGAGTTTCAACTGGTTCAACTGTCTTTCAACTTCATGGCGGGAAAGCTCTACTTCCTGCATGAGTCTTTGCCGTTCCATTTCTAGTGTTTGTTTTGACCGTTCCAACTCATGCTCTTTGTTCAATGCTGCAGATCGCATGGTAAGCTCTGCTCGCTTCTGCTCCTCTTTCAAACGAAGCAGCTCCGTATATGGGGAAGTCTGGAGCTGGCTCTCGAACTGCGGGATCGTCTACTGCTATGGCTAAGAACTGAAGCCGAATCACCTATCTTCATATCATCCGGGTCTGTCATCTTATCCCAAGAAGAGTTTTTACTGTGACGGTCGCAGTTTCTAAGTTTTACAAAATGTCCTTATCTCAGAATGCTCAATTATTGACTTCAGTAATGTTCACTCTGTCTATTCATTTTGTTCATTAAAGCTGCTCCCTTTATTTAATCTGGCTTGTAACTTCACAGATTCAAAGGATCATAAGTTTACTAATTCACTAGTTGGTTCACAAGTTCACATATTCACTAGTTCACTAGTAGTTAGTTCACAAGTTCAGGTATTCACGTAAAAACTGCAATAAAAAGATATAAAAAATACAAATAACTAATCTCATTGGAACATGAGATAACTACTAAAAAAGGCACATTCACTTATATGTAATGTGAAGCAGAAATACTAATAATAAACCTTAAAAGAGTCGAGGTCAAAGGTCATCATAACGGTGAACAATAAAGAGGTGGGTACATGTGTGCATACAACAATAAACCACATGTGCCTTATAACAGCAAGAAAATATGGCCCTAAAAAAGGCCTAAATATCAAACTTGTAGTCAAAAGATTAATTGTGTAATGTTCTCTAATAATCAAACTTTACTTTACCTCTGTCCTCGGGTCATGGGATTGAAAGGATGCTTAAATATAACTGGCAAAGTACCACTCTAAATTTACGACAAAAAACAATGTGAGACCAAAATGTCTATCAATGGCAAAGATGAAGAGTGCCACCAATTGTTCAAGGTTAGACTCACTCATCAGCAGTTACAACTGTAGTTCAGAATATTGAAGCAAGGCCAGAACTTACATAAACTCTACCTAAAAGCACCGGACCAGCCAAAGCCCTCAATAGAATTATGACAAGAGGAGGCTTAATATAATCAAACTTAAGTAAATACTTCACTTTTGTAGGTAAACTATAAGAGCTGGAACATCAAACTCTTTATACAGTATAACACATGCTTTAACCAAACCACAGTTAAGCCATTAAGGAACCTTTTTGATTACACGTTGATTTTACATGAACAATAAACACAATTATACCGTAACTGGTTAAGCAATAAACTTTTAATAAGCCATGTGACTCTAACAGTTCCCAAACATCTCTCCAATATGCCCTTTTACAATTATCCCAAACCGTACTTACTGTTGTTATGCACGCACGGGGAGGGAAACTGCTCACTGAAGATTGGACATTGGGATAAACCTGGGATTTTGGATGGAAATCACTGGGATTTATCGGTGAAAAATTATTGGAACACGGAGATTTGCAATATTATTGGAATCATTGATAAAAGTACTGTCAAGAGAGGGCGCTATACTGTTTCTCCACTTGAGACTTTTCTACATTGGGCCTACATGTACCACCAAAATAATTAAACGGAATTGCCAAAATAGTGATGAACAAAATATCTTAAACTTATCACATAAGGTTTCGGCAACTTCTTGAGGAAACGTGGCGTGCAGGAACTTTCGCGCGACCACTATTAAAGCGCCTGTCACAACTAAAACAAGATGGCGTCTGTAACTTTTTTTTCGAGCTTGCCACCATACAATTCCTTGATGAACCCATACCTATATTTCTCTGGCACTACTAATCTCCATCGAATAGAACTACCGTCATCCGATTCCCATCGATGATGTAGTACACCGTCACGAATTTCCAACTGGTTCCAGTAAGACCAGTATGTCTTAGTACTGGCTGGAGACATATGAGCCACGTCCCTCCAAAGAGGGCGCTCTTTCCTCTCGCACTTTGCAACCATCAACCATCTAATGGTCGTATCTGCCTTCTGGGCATCCCTAAGATTTATGTTGCTTAGCAACAGTTCCAACACAGCAACTCTTGCTTCCGTTTCAGCACTATGGTTTGAGGTTGATTGCTCCTTCCCAATATTCTCATTATCAACAACAATATTACAATGCGTGCATTGCCTGCACGGTCGCCTTGATAAACTGTCAGCGTTCGTATGTTTCGCACCAGGACGATGCTGTATCGTGAGGTCATATTCTGACACTGCCTCTAGCCAACGAGCAAGTTGACCTTCCGGGTCTTTCGAGGTCATCAACCATCTCAGAGATGAATGGTCCGTCCGTACAGTTACCTTCTGCCCATAAAGGTACTGGCGGAAATACTTCAAATAGACAACCACTGCTAGTAGCTCTCGCCGAGTCACACAATAATTTTTCTCAGCTTTGTTAAGCTTCCGACTTGCAAATGCAACCACCTTCTCCACGCCATCATGGACCTGAGACAGTACTGCTCCTATCCCATCCGCACTCGCATCCGTATCCAAGATGTACTCCATACCGGGTGATGGATACGCCAAGACTGGAGCTTTCAGTAACTCCTCCTTCAATTTGGAAAATGCTTTTTGACATGCGCTATTCAACACAAATTCTCTTGATTTAGACGTCAGAGCATGTAATGGACTTGCAATACTTGCGAATCCCTGAATACATCTTCGGTAATATGAGGCGAGACCGAGAAAGCTTATCACCTCCTTCACACACGTTGGCACTGGCCAATCAGCAACGGCCTTACTCTTAGCGGGGTCCGTTGCAACGCCCTCATTTGACACAATATGTCCCAGGTAGGTCACCGATCTCTGGAACAGGATACATTTACTTGGTTTAAGTTTGAGCCCAGCGCCCCTCAGCCATTCAAACACCTGGCGTAGGCGTTTCAATTCTTCTTCAACTGTCTTACCAAAAACAATGACGTCATCAAGATATATCAATAATATGTCCCATTGTAGGCCTGCTAAAACTTTCTCCATAAGGCGCTCAAACGTGGCCGGTGCATTAATGCCAATCCAAATGGCATAACTTTCCAACGATATAATCCATTACGCACCACAAATGCTGACTTTTGTTGAGCATCTTCATCCAAAGCCACCTGCCAGTACGGCCCGATGTAAGGTCAAGGGTCGAAAACCACTTAGCACCCTCTAGGGCGTCCAGTGTCTCATCAATTCTGGGGACAGGGTAAGCATCTTTAATTGTTACTGCGTTCAGCCCCCTATAGTCAATGCACAGACGTTTTGAACCGTCCTTCTTTCTTACAAGCACCACATTAGCCGCCCACGGACCATCAGACACCTTGATCAAACCCCTTTTATTTAAGTCTTCCACCTGACGATTGATTTCTTGCTGGTTACACACGGGATGCCTCCTAGGCCTTTGCTTGACTGGTCTGGAATCACCAGTTATAATACTAAGCTTTACCACATCAGTGTGGCCTATATCATCACTTCCCCGGGAGAACACATCTTGAAAATCAATAAGACACTCCCTCAACTTTGCATGATCCAATGGGTGTAACTTTTCCTTGCTTCTCTCGTACAGATCATGCAAAATGACTAGGCAGTCCACTATAAGATTCCACATGTTCATTCTCGAGGGCCGGGGCCTCCACCTCAATTGGTGTTACCGTGGCGGCAGTTGTTCCCGCTCGAAGTACACGTTTTTCCCGAGTAGCATTCAGCACCCTAACGGGCACCACCTCGGTCGATATATCAATAAGGGCCTTAGCCAGAACCAAACCTCGCTCGCCAAGCTGTCCTCCGCCCTCAATCGGTTCAACTAGTACAGGACCACTCAGTCCTTCATGCTGGCTAACAATAGTTCCCGCAACAACAGCCTCGTGACCTGCTGGGATCACCGTAGTTTCAACCACTACTACTCGTCCAACAAAAGGGTCGCCAGCACTCCCAGTGCACTTAATCCTCTCACCATTGCCGCATAATTTGAGTCTTCTAAAATCCAAATTCCCGCCTGTCTGGGGTTTTTATGTTCGCGAAAACAGCTTTCACTGGATGCACTGTCCTTCCAACTTGCAGATCCAACCACGCTGATCCATACACCTTCAATGGACTACCACCCACCTGCTTCACCTTTGCCTCGCAAACCTGCAAGACAGGCCGCTGTTCCTTTGGTATTTTATGGTACACCGTCATACTGAACAACGTTTCGGTAGCCCCAGTACCGACTACTAATTGAAATTTTATCGATCGTATAGATCCTTCAACAAACAACCCATAAGATGGTGCAGATAGCGGGGATGCAGCGATATGAACTGAGTCACAATTTACTGCTTCTGTAGGCCCTGATCGTCGTTCAGCCTTCCCGCGGACCCACCGGTTGGCTGATTCTCGTTTCCCTGCAACAGAGGGCGTTTTTCGTCTCGGTAGCGGGCACTCTCTCGCAAAATGTCCCCGCTCACCACAGTTATGGCAGTTCATATTTGCCTTCGTTCTCTTCCACGGGGGTGGGGAACCACCAATCGCTCCGGGTACCATGCCAGCTGCCTGCTTCGCCTGTTGCTGTGGTAACAACACGCCCAGCATCTTCTCCAATTGTTGAGCCAAATATCTCACTATGTAGCTTCTTTGCATCAGGTGTACTTACTGAGTCAACAAATGGATTCTTGTTCACACTCTTATCCACCGCAAAGACAGCTGGGCTAGACATCTTGCCCCTAATTGGAGTTGTCCAATCAAACATACTAAACTCACCACCCCCTTCCTTGGGATGGGATCCTGACGTCTCGACTTCACTCGCCAATGGGTCCTCCAAAGTAAGGTACCCATAGTCCCCTCTTTAATTTCCGTCAAACTCCAACCAGGAAGCTTGAATTCAACATCTGAGTCCACTGCCACGTGCTTACGTGACCCTTGCACATCACTAAGGGGCTTACTGATTGGGCTTGCCCCAGTCGACTTCATCTCCTTCAAGGCTGTCTCCAATCTCGAAATTCGCTGCATATACTGAACTTGCTCCAACTGCAAAAGCTGAACCTCTATCCCAGACCTATGCAGGTCCTCCAATGACGTAACCGCACTCATAGCAACACGGACAACCAGAAAACAACAATAATTAATCCTGACACCAATACAAATCCCACTCCTGACACCAATTTGTGACGTCACACCCCTGACGTCTGAGGGAGACAACGGGGCACCTCCCCACCCACAGGGTGTGACGTGGACGGCACTGACGGGAATGTCCCGAGAGGTTAGGAACGCATCCGTTGGGATGGAATATACCGTCCCAGTATCGGTGTGCTGCACTGTCCAATTTCCCCTAAAAGGGGTCTATATTTATTAACACAACAGCTATGAATCGGAGTGACAAAGGGGACCCCAAACCCAACTATTCATATCTTATAGAGGGTTTCCTGTACTATAAGCCTGCAGGAGAACTATATATGCGTCGTAGCTGACGTAACAGTGTACCCCATGCACCACAAGTTATTCTCGGCTATGAACCTTAATGCATGTAAGCACTCTCTTAATGTAAAAGAGTGAAAACCACTGTTTTAAAGAGCTATATGGCGGACAAGTCTTTTTGGAGTGTAAAACCCACTCTGATTCAAGTGAAAAATACAACAAAAGGCTACCAATTCACTCTTTATACACTACTAATTTTACTCTTTATCCACTCCAAAAAGACTTGTCCGCCATATAGATCTTTAAAAGAGTGGTTTTCACTGTTTTACATTGAGAGAGAGCATGTTTCATTCGCGTAATGGCAACACGTCGTCCACTGCCATATCTCCGACATCGAACAGCCGTTTACGTCGAGTCCCTGTATTCTCATAACAAGCTCTAAATTACCCTATCATGATCGAGCTGTCGAGGTGCTGCTGCGTGGAAAACCGTGTGGTGTACGGGGTATACCAATTGACCATAGGACCAGCGGTCAAATTAGGACAACATTTTTTCAGGCCCTATCGTATCCAAAGTACTCACACTTCCAAGGAAGTCAAGGACCCCACATGATATTGCACAGCTTTTACACAGACCCTCAAACGAATATCGTAATGTATCTCAAATATTACTTTTCCCGACAAATTTACGGCGTACAAATTATATGCCCGATGAGCTTGGCAAATGAATTCGGTACGTGCATCCATAATACCATTTCCAAATTCTACAAGTGTTACAATTAATCGCCAACGCTTCATTTAATATTCCTTATAGGTCTAGCCTACTACACTTTTCATTTTACATACCTTCGTAATCAGTTACGTCATGTGTCAATATGGTGATTATATTTCGACTCGCCAGTGCAGTATTTTTCCAGTTTGCGGCGGGAACAAACAAACTTTTCGGTCAAATTTACCGAAAAGATTTGTGCAATCATTAAAAGGCAATTATATTGAGTGGGATGCACAGCAAACACATATGAAAGTGGGCCTACAATTTCCCACTTACCAAACACCTCAGTCAAAACTCACAACGAGGGGAGGGGTGCAGTGGGGGTATGCGTGAGCAATGTTGAGGGGGAGTGGTAGTCGTGAGAAATGTTCAGGGCAGATCACTACGCGTGAAAACATTCACCACCCCTCAATGTGAATATTTTAATAACCACTCAAAGAAGGACCTTAAATTCAGAGGAGGGGAGACTACTATTAAGCACCACGTCACCAACAAATTCGTGAATTTACCATAACATTATTTTCTGTTCAGACATCTCCATGCAATTCTTTGCAATGTTCATCAACAAGGCCCAGCCTTGTTCAGGACTTTTCAAACCCGACTTCTCCCATGGGCACGCCCTAACCTCTTATAAATGTTTCTACAAAGAGAATGCCCAAAAGTGCTCACATCATTCCCACAAACCTCATATCAAACCGACATTTTATTTAACATATTCATAACCTACTTACTAGGTTTACATGCTATATCCAAAACCCGATCATGATTGGGTAACTTAGCTTGTATATAGACCTATACTGTCTCGATTGTGCACATTCATGGAACACAATGAAAATTATCATTTAAGCCTGCATCCGACTCGTGCTGAGACGGTTATCTGGTTAACCGGTTAACCGACTGTTTATAAATGTTCTAACCGATTAACCAAAACTAATATTTCAAAAATACGACCAACAATTTTGGAAGCGTTTGCCGCCCATTTTGTTGTTCTAGACGTTATTTTTGCCGCATTGGTTATTAAACAATCATTGCAGGAAGTTTATTGATGCTTTTTTATTGAAAATGTATACACATTGTGCAATTTGCCGACGATCTAGTTTGTGTGGCCGTCAGGTTAACCGGTTAACCGACCGTGGAAAATACGGTTTATCGGTTAGCGAACTAACCGGTAACTCCCAACACTACCTCCAACTCTATCTTCTACAACTGCATGAATAGGCACACATGCCCTTTTATCAAATGTATCAGGGCTGTTTCATGTATAAATCTCAATCAACATTTCGTACCAGTTAACACTATTCCTTGGACTTCCCAGCCTTTATCTAAAACCGCATTATTATCTAAAACCGTTATGAATTATTAAACAATAATTATTGTTGTTGGTCTGTTTTGCTGAAGCCAAAAAAGTCTCCGGATTCGTGCTAAATAGACAGTACTAAGGGTGTATGGGCACGAAGAATATTGTAAGAAAAATACGTCTTGATAGGCTAATTGGGGAGGGGTTGTCTGTAAAAGACAAATACAATTGACAACTAGATATAAGTTTTTGTCACAACAAAAACAAGGTGTTCGGTTGAAGTTAAAATGGTTACGTCATCAATTCGAAGTGTTGGAGAAGTCAAATGTTAACGTCTGTTGAAGTTCTCGCGAGAAGTTTATTTGAATACAATACAATACTGAATTTAGAAATTATTTTAATATTAAACTTTGACTTCCGGTTTGGACAGGAAGTAAAGGTCAATTTGGGGTCACGTTTTTGTAAATACTTTTGACAATTAATTATCTGTACAATGGTGCAAAAACTGTGAATTTACCTCTTGTGGTTGTTGAGATATGATTTTTTTAAATATTAAACTTTCACTTCCGGTTTGGACAGGAAGTAAGGTCAAATTGGGGTATAAATATTTTTTGACAATTAACTATCTGTACAAAGGAACAACATATTTTAATTTACTTCTTGTGGTTGTTGAGATATGATTTTTTAAATATTAAATTTTGACTTCCGGTTTGGACAGGAAGTAATGTCAAATTAAGTCACCTTTGTGTAAATATTTTTTGACAATTAACAATCTGTACAATGGCGCAAAAACTGAATTTACCTGTTGTGGTTGTTGAGATATGATTTTTTTAAAATATTAAACTTTGACTTCCGGTTTGGACAGGAAGTAATGTCAAATTGGGGTCACCTTTGTGTAAATATTTTTTGACAATTAACAATCTATACAATGGTGCAAAAAATTTCAATTTACCTCTTGTGGTTGTTGAGATATGAATTGTTTTCAATATTAAACTTTGACTTCCGGTTTGGACAGGAAGTAAGGTCAAATTGGGGTCACCTTTGTGTAAATATTTGTTGACAATTAACGATCTGTACAATGGTGCAAAAATTTTGAATTTACCTGTTGTGGTTGTTGAGATATGATTTTTTTAAATATTAAATTTTGACTTCCGGTTTGGACAGGAAGTAAGGTCAAATTGGGGTCACCTTTGTGTAAATATTTTTCGACAATTAACAATCTATACAATGGTACAATAAATGTCAATTTACCTCTTGTGGTTGTTGAGATAAGATTTTTGTAAATATTAAACTTTGACTTCCGGTTTGGACAGGAAGTAAGGTCAAATTGGGGTCATCTTTTTGTAAATATTTTTGGACAATTAACGATCTGTACAATGGTACAAAAATTTTGAATTTACCTCTTGTGGTTGTTGAGATATGATTTGGTTAAATATTAAATTTTGACTTCCGGTTTGGACAGGAAGTAAGGTCAAATTAGGGTCACCTTTGTGTAAATATTTTTCGACAATTAACGATCTGTACAATGGTGCAAAAAATGTCAATTTACCTCTTGTGGTTGTTGAGATATGATTTATTTTTAATATTAAACTTTGACTTCCGGTTTGGACAGGAAGTAAGGTCTGATTGGGGTCACCTTTTTGTAAATATTTTTTGACAATTAACGATCTGTACAATGGTGCAAAAATTGTTAATTTCCCTCTTGTGGTTGTTGAGATATGATTTTTTTAAATATTAAACTTTCACTTCCGGTTTGGACAGGAAGTAAGGTCAAATTGGGGTCACCTTTTTGTAAATATTTTTTGACAATTAACGATCTGTACAATGGTACAAAAATTGTGAATTTCCCTCTTGTGGTTGTTGAGATATGATTTTTTAAAATATTAAACTTTGATTTATCGTAATTCGATATCTGATGACATAATCATGACGTCACAAATTTTGTTTCATCTACGTGTTAAGTTCTAAGTATATGCCAAGTTTCAAGTTCATGTGAAGTTTGCAAGTATGTGTTTTTTTGTAGACAATCGATGGGGAGAAGAAGAAGAAGAAGAAGGAGAAAAAAACTAGACTTAAGTGTTTGTCATATGACAAACACATAGGTGTTCGGATTTTGTCAGGGTAGTGATGATGACGTCAGAATGTTTTTGTAAATATTTTTGACAATTAACAATCTGTACAATGGTGCAAAAACTGTGAATTTACCTGTTGTGGCTGTTGAGATATGATTTTTTTAAATATTAAAATTTGACTTCCGGTTTGGACAGGAAGTAAGGTAAAATTGGGGTCATCTTTGTGTAAACATGTTTCGATAATTAACAATCTATACAATGGCGCAAAAAATGTCAATTTACCTCTTGTGGTTGTTGAGATAGGATTTTTTTAAATATTAAAATTTGACTTCCGGTTTGGACAGGAAGTAAGGTCAAATTGGGGTCATCTTTCTGTAAATATTTTTTGACAATTAACGATCTGTACAATGGTACAAAAATTGTGAATTTACCTCTTGTGGTTGTTGAGATATGATTTTTTTAAATATTAAACTTTGACTTCCGGTTTGGACAGGAACTAAGGTCAAATTGGGGTCACCGTTTTATAAATATTTTTTGACAATTAACGATCTGTACAATAGTAAAAATTTTTTTAATTTACCTCTTGTGGTTGTTGAGATATGATTTTTTTAAATATTAAATTTTGACTTCCGGTTTGGACAGGAAGTAAGGTCAAATTGGGGTCATCTTTTTGTAAATATTTTTTGACAATTAACGATCTATACAATGGTGCAAAAATGTCAATTTACCTCTTGTGGTGGTTGAGATATAATTTTTAAATATTAAACTTTGACTTCCGGTTTGGACAGGAAGTAAGGTAAAATTGGGGTCACCTTTGTGTAAATATTTTTTACAATTAACAATCTGTACAATGGTGCAAAAACTGAATTTACCTCTTGTGGTTGTTGAGATATGATTTTTTTAAATATTAAACTTTGACTTCCGGTTTGGACAGGAAGTAAGGTCAAATTGGGGTCATCTTTTTGTAAATATTTTTCGACAATTAACAATCTATACAATGGTGCAAAAAATGTCAATTTACCTGTTGTGATTGTTTTTATATGATTTTTTTAAATATTAAACTTTGACTTCCGGTTTGGACAGGAAGTAAGGTCAAATTGGGGTCATCTTTCTGTAAATATTTTTTGACAATTAACGATCTGTACAATGGTACAAAAATTGTGAATTTACCTCTTGTGGTTGTTGAGATATGATTTTTTTAAATATTAAACTTTGACTTCCGGTTTGGACAGGAACTAAGGTCAAATTGGGGTCACCGTTTTAAAAATATTTTTTGACAATTAACGATCTGTACAATAGTACAAAATTTTTAATTTACCTCTTGTGGTTGTTGAGATATGATTTTTTAAAATATTAAACTTTGACTTCCGGTTTGGACAGTAAATATTTTTTGACAGTAAGGTCAAGTTGAGAATCTTCGTGTAAATATTTTTGACAATTAACTACAATGGTGCAAAAATTTTTACCTCTTGTGGTTGTTGAGATATGATTTTTAAATATTAAACTTTGACTTCCGGTTTGGACAGGAAGTAAGGTCAAATTGGGGTCACCTATTGTAAATATTTTTGACAATTAACGATCTGTACAATGGTGCAAAAATGTCAATTTACCTCTTGTGGTTGTTGAGATATGATTTTTAAATATTAAACTTTGACTTCCGGTTTGGACAGGAAGTAAGGTCAAATTAGTCACCTTTTTGTAAATATTTTTGACAATTAACGATCTATACAATGGTGCAAAAATGTCAATTTACCTCTTGTGGTTGTTGAGATATGATTTTTAAATATTAAACTTTGACTTCCGGTTTGGACAGGAAGTAAGGTCAAATTAATCATCTTTCTGTAAATATTTTTCGACAATTAACGATCTGTACAATGGTACAAAAATTGTGAATTTACCTCTTGTGGTTGTTGAGATATGATTTTTTAAATATTAAACTTTGACTTCCGGTTTGGACAGGAACTAAGGTCAAATTAGTCACCGTTTTATAAATATTTTTTGACAATTAACGATCTGTACAATAGGTAAAAATTTTAATTTACCTCTTGTGGTTGTTGAGATATGATTTTTAAATATTAAACTTTGACTTCCGGTTTGGACAGGAAGTAAGGTCAAATTAGGTCATCTTTTTTGTAAATATTTTTGACAATTAACGATCTGTACAATGGTGCAAAAATTTTTGAATTTACCTCTTGTGGTTGTTGAGATATGATTTTTAAATATTAAACTTTGACTTCCGGTTTGGACAGGAAGTAAGGTCAAATTGGGGTCACCTTTTGTAAATATTTTTCGACAATTAACAATCTGTACAATGGTACAAAAATTGTGAATTTACCTCTTGTGGTTGTTGAGATATGATTTTTTTAAATATTAAACTTTGACTTCCGGTTTGGACAGGAAGTAAGGTCAAATTGGGGTCATCTTTTTGTAAATATTTTTCGACAATTAACAATCTATACAATGGTGCAAAAAATGTCAATTTACCTCTTGTGGTTGTTGAGATATGATTTTGTTAAATATTAAACTTTGACTTCCGGTTTGGACAGGAAGTAAGGTCAAATTGGGGTCATCTTTTGTAAATATTTTTTGACAATTAACAATCTATACAATGGTTCAAAAAGTTTCAATTTACCTCTTGTGGTTGTTTATTTATGATTTTTTAAATATTAAACTTTGACTTCCGGTTTGGACAGGAAGTAAGGTCAAATTGGGGTCACCTTTTTGTAAATATTTTTGACAATTAACGATCTGTACAATGGTACAAAATTGTGAATTTACCTCTTGTGGTTGTTGAGATATGATTTTTTAAATATTAAACTTTGACTTCCGGTTTGGACAGGAACTAAGGTCAAATTAAATTACCGTTTTATAAATATTTTTTGACAATTAACGATCTGTACAATAGTACAAACATTTTTAATTTACCTCTTGTGGTTGTTGAGATATGATTTTTTAAAATATTAAACTTTGACTTCCGGTTTGGACAGGAAGTAAGGTCAAATTGGGGTCATCTTTTGTAAATATTTTTGACAATTAACGATCTGTACAATGGTGCAAAAATTTGAATTTACCTGTTGTGGTTGTTGAGATATGATTTTTTTAAATATTAAATTTTGACTTCCGGTTTGGACAGGAAGTAAGGTCAAATTGGGGTCACCTTTGTGTAAATATTTTTCGACAATTAACGATCTGTACAATGGTGCAAAAAATGTCAATTTACCTCTTGTGGTTGTTGAGATATGATTTATTTTTAATATTAAACTTTGACTTCCGGTTTGGACAGGAAGTAAGGTCAAATTGGGGTCACCTTTTTGTAAATATTTTTTGACAATTAACGATCTGTACAATGGTGCAAAAATTGTTAATTTCCCTCTTGTGGTTGTTGAGATATGATTTTTTTAAATATTAAACTTTCACTTCCGGTTTGGACAGGAAGTAAGGTCAAATTGGGGTCACCTTTTTGTAAATATTTTTTGACAATTAACGATCTGTACAATGGTACAAAAATTGTGAATTTCCCTCTTGTGGTTGTTGAGATATGATTTTTTTAAATATTAAACTTTGATTTATCGTAATTCGATATCTGATGACATAATCATGACGTCACAAATTTTGTTTCATCTACGTGTTAAGTTCTAAGTATATGCCAAGTTTCAAGTTCATGTGAAGTTTGCAAGTATGTGTTTTTTTGTAGACAATCGATGGGGAGAAGAAGAAGAAGAAGAAGGAGAAAAAAACTAGACTTAAGTGTTTGTCATATGACAAACACATAGGTGTTCGGATTTTGTCAGGGTAGTGATGATGACGTCAGAATGTTTTTGTAAATATTTTTGACAATTAACAATCTGTACAATGGTGCAAAAACTGTGAATTTACCTGTTGTGGCTGTTGAGATATGATTTTTTTAAATATTAAAATTTGACTTCCGGTTTGGACAGGAAGTAAGGTAAAATTGGGGTCATCTTTGTGTAAACATGTTTCGATAATTAACAATCTATACAATGGCGCAAAAAATGTCAATTTACCTCTTGTGGTTGTTGAGATAGGATTTTTTTAAATATTAAAATTTGACTTCCGGTTTGGACAGGAAGTAAGGTCAAATTGGGGTCATCTTTCTGTAAATATTTTTTGACAATTAACGATCTGTACAATGGTACAAAAATTGTGAATTTACCTCTTGTGGTTGTTGAGATATGATTTTTTTAAATATTAAACTTTGACTTCCGGTTTGGACAGGAACTAAGGTCAAATTGGGGTCACCGTTTTATAAATATTTTTTGACAATTAACGATCTGTACAATAGTAAAAAAAAAATTTATTTACCTCTTGTGGTTGTTGAGATATGATTTTTTTAAATATTAAATTTTGACTTCCGGTTTGGACAGGAAGTAAGGTCAAATTGGGGTCATCTTTTTGTAAATATTTTTTGACAATTAACGATCTATACAATGGTGCAAAAAATGTCAATTTACCTCTTGTGGTGGTTGAGATATAATTTTTTTAAATATTAAACTTTGACTTCCGGTTTGGACAGGAAGTAAAGTCAAATTGGGGTCACCTTTGTGTAAATATTTTTGGACAATTAACAATCTGTACAATGGTGCAAAAACTCTGAATTTACCTCTTGTGGTTGTTGAGATATGATTTTTTAAATGTTAAACTTTGACTTCCGGTTTGGACAGGAAGTAAGGTCAAATTGGGGTCATCTTTTTGTAAATATTTTTCGACAATTAACAATCTATACAATGGTGCAAAAAATGTCAATTTACCTGTTGTGATTGTTTTTATATGATTTTTTTAAATATTAAACTTTGACTTCCGGTTTGGACAGGAAGTAAGGTCAAATTGGGGTCATCTTTCTGTAAATATTTTTTGACAATTAACGATCTGTACAATGGTACAAAAATTGTGAATTTACCTCTTGTGGTTGTTGAGATATGATTTTTTTAAATATTAAACTTTGACTTCCGGTTTGGACAGGAACTAAGGTCAAATTGGGGTCACCGTTTTATAAATATTTTTTGACAATTAACGATCTGTACAATAGTACAAAAATTTTTAATTTACCTCTTGTGGTTGTTGAGATATGATTTTTTAAAATATTAAACTTTGACTTCCGGTTTGGACAGGAAGTAAGGTCAAATTGGGGTCATCTTTTTGTAAATATTTTTTGACAATTAACGATCTGTACAATGGTACAAAAATTGTGAATTTACCCCTTGTGGTTGTTGAGATATGATTTTTTTTAAATATTAAACTTTGACTTCCGGTTTGGACAGGAAGTAAGGTCAAATTGGGGTCACCTTTATGTAAATATTTTTCGACAATTAACAATCTATACAATGGTGCAAAAAATTTCAATTTACCTCTTGTGGTGGTTGAGATATGATTTTTTTAAATATTAAACTTTGACTTCCGGTTTGGACAGGAAGTAAGGTCAAATTGGGGTCACCTTTGTGTAAATATTTTTGGACAATTAACAATCTGTACAATGGTGCAAAAACTCTGAATTTACCTCTTGTGGTTGTTGAGATATGATTTTTTAAATGTTAAACTTTGACTTCCGGTTTGGACAGGAAGTAAGGTCAAATTGGGGTCATCTTTTTGTAAATATTGTTCGACAATTAACAATCTATAGAATGGTGCAAAAAATTTCAATTTACCTGTTGTGATTGTTTTTATATGATTTTTTTAAATATTAAACTTTGACTTCCGGTTTGGACAGGAAGTAAGGTCAAATTGGGGTCACTCACAACTCGTGTTTCATCTGCTTGTTAAGTTCTAAGTATATGCCAAGTTTGAAGTTCATGTGAAGTTTGCAAGTATGTGTTTTTTTTGTAGACAGTCTATCCGGAGAAGAAGGAGAAGAAAAGAAACTAGACTTAAGTGTTTGTCATATGACAAACACATAGGTGTTCGGATTTTGTCAGGGTAGTGATGATGACGTCAGAATGTTTTTGTAAATATTTTTGACAATTAACAATCTGTACAATGGTACAAAAACTGTGAATTTACCTGTTGTGGTTGTTGAGATATGATTTTTTTAAATATTAAAAGTTGACTTCCGGTTTGGACAGGAAGTAAGGTCAAATTGGGGTCATCTTTGTGTAAACATGTTTCGATAATTAACAATCTATACAATGGCGCAAAAAATGTCAATTTACCTCTTGTGGTTGTTGAGAGGATTTTTTTAAATATTAAAATGTGACTTCCGGTTTGGACAGGAAGTAAGGTCAAATTGGGGTCATCTTTCTGTAAATATTTTTTGACAATTAACGATCTGTACAATGGTACGAAAATTGTGAATTTACCTCTTGTGGTTGTTGAGATATGATTTTTTTAAATATTAAACTTTGACTTCCGGTTTGGACAGGAAGTAAGGTCAAATTGGGGTCACCGTTTTATAAATATTTTTTGACAATTAACGATCTGTACAATAGTACAACATTTTTTAATTTACCTCTTGTGGTTGTTGAGATATGATTTTTTTAAATATTAAACTTTGACTTCCGGTTTGGACAGGAAGTAAGGTCAAATTGGGGTCATCTTTTTGTAAATATTTTTTGACAATTAACGATCTGTACAATGGTACAAAAATTGTGAATTTACCTCTTGTGGTTGTTGAGATATGATTTTTTAAAATATTAAACTTTGACTTCCGGTTTGGACAGGAAGTAAGGTCAAATTGGGGTCACCTTTATGTAAATATGTTTCGACAATTAACAATCTATACAATGGTGCAAAAAATGTCAATTTACCTCTTGTGGTGGTTGAGATATGATTTTTTTAAATATTAAACTTTGACTTCCGGTTTGGACAGGAAGTAAGGTCAAATTGGGGTCACCTTTGTGTAAATATTTTTGGACAATTAACAATCTGTACAATGGTGCAAAAACTCTGAATTTACCTCTTGTGGTTGTTGAGATATGATTTTTTAAATGTTAAACTTTGACTTCCGGTTTGGACAGGAAGTAAGGTCAAATTGGGGTCATGTTTTTGTAAATATTTTTCGACAATTAACAATCTATACAATGGTGCAAAAAATGTCAATTTACCTGTTGTGGTTGTTTTTATATGATTTTTTTAAATATTAAACTTTGACTTCCGGTTTGGACAGGAAGTAAGGTCAAATTGGGGTCACTCACAACTCGTGTTTCATCTACTTGTTAAGTTCTAAGTATATGCCGAGTTTGAAGTTCATGTGAAGTTTGCAAGTGTGTGTTTTTTTGTAGACAGTCTATCCGGAGAAGAAGAAGAAGGAGAAGAAAAGAAAAAAACCGAACAAAAACAATAGGTGTTTCGGGTACATACCCGAACACCTAAAAAACCGAACAAAAACAATAGGTGTTTCGGGTACATACCCGAACACCTAAAAAACCGAACAAAAACAATAGGTGTTTCGGGTGCATACCCGAACACCTAAAAAGTGATGTGTGTTCTGAGTATGCTTTTCTTTATTGGGAGGACATTGACATTACCGTCCCCCGTCATAATATGATTCCCCGTCCCCACCGGGATCGCCGCCCTGGGCTTTAATATCTTCGAAACTTTAATTGATGCAACTCATGGCCACAGATGTTGCCAATCAAACTCATATGCCTATCCATTATTATTATAACATTCGTACCTGACGTCAATCCAATAATTTCGCATTGAAGAAAAATACCCCTTAGGCAAAAAACAAAAGAAAACCAAAAAAAATCCGGTTTCTGGTCATTGGTTGGCTTCAAAATTGGTGCGGTGACGAGTTTTGTTGTTGTTGCCAATACATGTGTACGCGGTTATTGGTATGGTGGCTAAGAGAGGCCTCACAAATCAGGCAAACGTTCATACCCCTAATTAGGGTTTCGGCCTGGTCGCCGAAAGCCTATTGTTTTCGTTCGATTATTTTTAGGTGTTCGGGTATGTACCCGAAACACCTATTGTTTTTGTTCGTTTTCTTTTTTTTTTTTTTTTTTTTTTTCTTCTCCTTCTTTTCCGGATAGATTGTCTACAAAAAATACATACTTGCAAACTTCACATGAACTTCAAACTTGGCATATACTTAGAACATAACACGTAGATGAAACTAGAGTTGTAACGTCATGATTAGGTCATCAGATATCGATTTTCGATAGATCAAACTAATATCTAAAACGTTTCACTTACGTTTCACCTCTGTTGGTGAATCTAAATCAGCTCTGGTCGTGCTCATTATGTATGCATGTTTAAGGAATTGAGCATTTACGCTTCGGAAATGCAATTGACTCGGCTATCGTGACCCCTGAAAAATTGTGTTTCTGATCAATTTGTTTCGCATAATGTATTATGTGATTGACTAAAATCCTTTTTAGTTTTTTTTTTATGTCAGCATAATCTATTTATTCTGAAAAAGGTCACTTTATTAATAGCTCTTTTCGAGGTCGTTGAATCGATTAACTGGCACATGTTTCAACAGTTGGGTGCATGCAGATCTGCGGAGAAAACCTTCCACAAAAGCGAGTTTTTCACTATTTTCTGAATTTTTCCTATCACCAGTGGATGTTTCATCGTTGAAAACAGACATTATTATGCACACTTAATTGGAGGTAAGTCTGGGCAATGGTAAATTTACGAGAATCTTTGATTTAAAAATAAGCATTTTAACCGGCTTCAGACATGTCAGATGTGTTGTAACGCGTTGGTTGATGCATACAGCATGCATAGGTTGATCAGTCAGTAATGTGTACGGTATGGGCGCCAGTGAATGGTACTAGTACTTTAAACGTTGGGACTAATTTAGCGGGTACCCGGTTTTATGTAAACAAAGTATGCTTAAAATTATTACGTGGGTTTTCCTCCATGACTCTTTTGAAATACTTAGACTAGTGCCTAGTAGTGGTAAATAGTCTGTAAGTGTAACGTTAGGAGAGTGAAGCCTAGGCATGAGTACAATTAGTTAAATTTTAAACAAAAATTATGCTAACGTTAGATGTGTTATCAATAGGATGTACTCAGTGTACTAATAATATCTAATGATGTTAGCTCTGTGAAATTAAATAATTGATTAATTTAAACAAACAAATAAATAGTCTGAACAGTGAACAACAATGTTTAAGGGCTGAAAACATTAAAAACATTAGTACAGCTGAACATGTCTACCAATGTCATGCATGTATTAATACATGCAGGTACTTTGTAAATTATGTATGTCGCAATATTCTCAGACAAGTCAGAGTTTATTAGCAAAGGTACATTTTAAATAATTTTGGTTGACACTAATAATATTTACAACAACAATCATGACATTTAGGGAAAACTTGTAGCTTTGCATGGTGAAGAAGATAAGTAAGACTAATTGCAGTGACACCATGTGGAATACGCTAGTGAGTAGTAATTAGTTCTGAAAAGTATGCTCTGATTGTCCTCAGGATTTACTACTCAATAGAGAATTTCACATGGTGTCACCGTAATTAGTCTTGCTTAATCATGAAATTTAACAAGTATCATTTATGATACTTTTCAGAATTTGTGATCACATGAAATCATGAAATGAGTTTTGAATACAACAAAATAAAACATGCTTATTTTGAGTTTAATTTTCTTTTCACAGCTGATCTTCCTAGATGGAACTCCCTCAATTCTGGTGTGGCGATGGTTTGATCACTGTATGGGAACATTGCAAACAGTAGGATTAGCTGCAAAGGTAAGAGTTATGTCATATTAGGAAACAGTCCGGCAATGGGTTAGAAATGAACAGACTTTACAGATACTTTTATTGTTTTAAGTAGCAAACTCTTCGTATGTGTAAAACCGTACCATGGAATTGCTGTAAAGGGAAGTTACAACAACGGTAAATCTAAAAACCTATAAATCAATCATCCTGAGAAATGATTTGGTTTTCATGTTAGAGAAAAGAGGAATCGTTGTCAAAACGGAAAAACATGTAACAGTTTTTGTTTATATATTTTTACAAGGATGTGTTAACTACCATATACCAATGTTGTACATTCCTTTATTTTTATATTGCATTTTAGATACATGGACCCCAAAATGTAAGTAAATAAGGCCCTGAACTATTTGACCGATGAAAGATTTTCTAGAGATTTGATGTAACAATGAAAACCACAAATAATACACGAGAGTAGTGCATCCCATGTGTATGTATACATATATACATGTACATATGTGTAAAACAATATTTTTCTTTATTTTGACAGATCTTTATGCATGCCCTTATTCCTGGTATTGTGGTGGTGTGATGGCACTGCATGATGCTTAACAACTTTTGCAGAGGATCTTTCATTCCGTGAACTTCACGTCCTGCCATGTTGAATTCAGTATGTACCAGCTTGCCACCTTATGGCACTTCCAGTAGACCAATTTCTACTTTATACATACATGTAAATGTAGCTTTGGGCCAATGTTGATTCGAGAGAAACTTCAGTAAATTCAGTAAATCAGGAGTACAATGTCTGTGTCAAAACAGCATGGAGTCAAGGAGTTGAACAATTGTAATATCTTGAGTGTAGGAAAAACTGAACAATATCCGTACTATTGCGCGGGATTTCTGTAAAAAGAGGATGTGAATGATAAATCTGATGTCGCGTACATCTGCAAACATTTGAACTAAACCTGTCCTAAATCAATGCACTATGACATTCAAGTTAATCGTCCTTTTGGAGCTAAACACTGTTCATCAGTACATCATTGTTATCATTCAAAATATTCTTGAAAATATTTTTCTGTGTACTCACCTAGGCCCAATATCAGTGCTGCTTAGTTTATAGTTATACCCATGAACTTGTTTTGTGTGGGCTGGGTGAAACAACTTTTGTGGTATCAAAAACGTAAGCACTTAATGTGATTAAACTTGCATAGCCAGGTTAATTTATGATGTATTATTTGAAAATAAAGGGTTTTTATGCACTGTTCAGTACCTGAAAGTTATGTTCGCATAAAGACTGCAGACTAGACTGAGGTAAACAAAGACAGATATGACATGTGAATATAAAGATTGTACCCATCTCTACCAAACATTTCAAAATTAATATGTGACAATGTTGCCAGAGAAAATATTATAGGGCTGTGATTCCTTTTTAAAAATTACTATTTTTGTGATAGTAAAAACAAAAGAACTGAAAGTTAGGAAAAGAAAATTGAAATAAATGTAAGAAGATGTGAATCCAAAGTACTCCCATGACTTATTTATTTTATGTGTAAAACTGTACCATGAAATTGCTGTAAAGGGAAGTTACAACAATGGTAAATCTAAAACCTATAAAACAATCATGGACCCCAAAGTGTAAGTAAATAGGCCCTGAACTACTTGACTAATGAAAGATTTTCTAGATATTTGATGTAACAATGAAGAACTGTTCATTAACGTGAATGTATTGTATGTAAAATACATGTACTCAACGTGTGTGTTGTATATATGTACTGTGATTATTACTGTGCTCAATATTGTCACGATTTGTATGTATGTGTGTACGGTACATACGTACACGCGCGCTATAATGCGACTATGCACACACATGATGCAGACTAGTCGCGCACTGTGTAGATTCACGTAAGCACACGACCCGTATTTTAGGACTGAAAAAGTCGTTTATATTGAAAATTTCTGTCATTGCCCACAAATCAAACAAGCTAAAAAGATATGAAATATGTAGTTTCTAAATGAATGCGTCTTCATTTTCCAATTAAAAATTCCAATCTATAAAAGAAAAAAATGAAGGTTTAGTATAATTTGTTATTATTTTTGCTATAGCAGTACTGGCATTTCAGTCCAAGAGAAGGTGTACCTTTCCAATCCATGTCAGTTAAACATTTATTTAAATCTAAGCCCTTACCCCTATTTTCAACATCTTGCAACTTCAGATATGCAGAATTGATGCTGGGTGTGATTTTTGACATAATGAAGCACCAGTCGTCAGTCAATGGAATTGGTAATTTGGGCCCCTTATACTTTTATTGCTTGTTTGCCCTCCCTTCCCTAGTTCTTGGATTCTATAGTGCTGCAATGATAGACCAAAGAATTTTAGAAAACAAATGTGTTGGTTCATCACCAGTGGCAGTATGCCATCACCAAGAACTTGGGGGGAGGGGCAGACATTTTATTCCAAAATTACCGATTCCAATGATAACCTCTGAATGTCACCCATTCTGAACTGTCACTAAATCGTACATACAGAGCGTACATTTATTATAAATGCAGATTGATTCTGTTTTGTTGTCAACAAAGGATCATGGTTGGGTTCATTTACACTGAAGTCATTTCACTTGTTACATGCGTAAGACCATGTACACTAATTTCTAGATTGGTTACAAGTAGGTTAAACAGGTCAACAAAGTGGTTTCAATCGATTGTGGGGGTGTGGGAGTGTGTAACCACAAAAGTCAAGTCATGAAACCCAACAGACAGTTAAAATTTACAAGCACCCATACAACTCTTTGATTATTTCAATGTCTAACAATTTATGTACAAAATGGCATCTGATATTTAGGTTGTAATTCTGTAATATCGATGCAGCTACAGACATTGTTGCCAATCATGTGTACAACCTTGAAAATGTAAAAATCAATGTAGAATTTGTTTTCAAATGTTATAAATTATTTTTAATTATTTGCAGTATAGGTGAAAACAAAGACAGTTTATAAGCATGTCACAATAAGGAGATGCTTGATTACCTTTATCCTCCCGAACACCTAGTGTTTGTTCAAACAAACACTTAAGCTCTAGTTCTTCTTGTTTCCGCCAAAACCCCATATTATGTTTAACACGTGAAAGTTGTCGATGGATGATGTCATACTTAGCATCGTCATAGTCACAAGTCACATCAATACAAAACATGCACCATATGAAAGCCCGTAATGTGAATTAGTGTCTAAAACAAAGTACGTCATCATAACGTCAGTAAATAGCATGTTATTCAAATTTAGTGTGACGCTGCGGGGGGTTAAGACGTCTCAACCCTTGTGACAACTCGACACGGACAACTAGGATCCACGACAGCATTCGAGCCTTGTGACAACTCGACCTACGCAAAACTTGACCCAGGAGTTGTCATACTTCGCATTTTCACATAAATACAAATCATGCAGCATGAAAGCTTGTAATGTGACTCAGTTTGCAGAACCAATTACCTCATCATTACGTCAGTAAATATTATTTTATTAACATTTTTGTCTAATCTGTGGGACGTATAGATTGGCAAGAACGGACAAGTCGACCTAAACAAATATTGTGACCCTGCGGGGGGTTAAGACATCTCGACCCTTGTGAAAACTCGACCTAAACAAAACTCGACTCACGAGTTGTCATATTAGTGCTTGGCATTTTCGCATAAATACAAAACATGCATCATATGAAAGCCTATATGTGACTTAGTTTCTAAAACCAATTACCTCATCATTACGTCATAAATATTATTTCATTAACATTTTAGTCTAATCTGCAAATATTATGATGTAGTCAATATAAACTTCGAATTTTATTGCTCGTATTTACCAACTATGGGTAGAATGTGGTAACATCCTTTCTCACCCTTTATCACGATAGCAATAAAAAAAAAATAGTGCACGTTCTGTTGTTATTCAACTCTAGCCGGTGGTGGTTTTGCAGAAAGGGAAATTTCCATAGGGACTGTACATGTACATGTTCGTATGATTACGTGACACGTAGTGTTTGTACATAGTGCAAGCTACAGGGTTTGTACACATAGATATAGGATACAAATATCGTGTGCCGTAGAGGCTTCGCCTGATGAAAATGGAACAGTCCAGATGTTACCGAAAAATTGGCCAAAATAAAGGTACCATATAATTGTTTTATATTAATGCGCGTAAATTATCTCGGGATAACGACATCCTACTTTCAGGATGTCGACATCCTGAGATAAATTATGTCATCATCATATACGTATTTGATGTTGTCATCCTGAGATAAAATATCTCATATAAGTCGGATGGCACTTCCTGAGCTCCGTAGTTGTGATAGGCAGGCCTGGGCCTATAATTTGGAAGCATTTTAGTATATGTGACTGGCTCTGGCAAAAACCCTAAACTTGGACCCAATTTTCAAAAGTGAGAGTTTGGTATAGTTTGATTCTCTAGATATTCCTCTTTCATTTCATACCAGATTTGTAGAAATCAGAAAAAACTAGAGGTTAAGCTTTTGATGAAAACGCTGGCATGGGTTTCGGATGTATTGATAATATTGGGCACTGATGTCCCAAGTTCTTTGTTTAGTGTTAAGAAAGTTATTACATATTGAAATAAGCTGAAAATGCGCATTAATTGTAGTTATTGTATACAAAAGTTGCATTGTGTGTTCCTTAAGCGTCCAAGTAGTACTAACTCGTCCAAACATAATTTTAGGCAAGACCCGGCGATCGACAGGACGGGTGGGTAGATGAGACTGTGAGTGGGAGTTTTTTGGGACAGTAGGTGGCAGGAGACTGATGAGGTGTTTGTTATTGTTCGAAATTGACATTATTGCTTGCAGTATTATCTGTACAGATACTACTACAATAGTACAAAATTGCAACGAAGTGTTCGATGAAAACGAACACAGGGGTTGGGACATTGGGGCACTGAGTTCTTTGTTTAGTATTTAGTACTATTTACGATATATTGAAATAAACTTAAAACGCATGAACTGTAATCATTGTACACACAAATTTCATTGTTTGTCCCCTAGACGTTTGAGACAATTTGTATGTGAATAAATGCAAAGGATGTAATGAATCACGTTAATGCCCTTCCATTAAATGTGTGCAACGATTCTCAAACGATTCAAACATATGAAAACAAAGAACATCGTATTGTAGAATCAACCCCTGGTATGAACAATAGAGGTCCCCAGTCGTCTGTGTGTGCCGCGCGTTGTGTTCATCTGTATTCTTCATTCTAATTGGTTTGTCTATGGTAAAGCGCATTGTATCTCTTGGAAAATGACACACATACCACTATACATGTACAAGTACAGTATAAGTAAGGTTTTCGTGAAGTTGTGGATCAGTGAACACGGCAGTCCGTTGTTGTTTATGCGCGTGCGCACCAAAAATGTGGGCCGCGCTAGCATCTCAAATTGACGCATGCGTTGTGGTTTCTGTCCGTTTTGGGGGGATTAAACGAAGTTCCCAAGACCTGTGTTTGATAGCGGTTCGTGTGTGTGGCAGCGGTTCGTGATTGTGCGTTCGTGTAGCGCCGTCGGATCGTGTATCAAAAACACAAACATAGTTTTGAACCAAGACTAGGTAGCACCATGTAAACAATCTGTTAGAAAATGTAATAGTCAGTGGTGTAAATCCAGGTCGAAAAGTGGGCGGGGGGAGAGGAGGAAGTACTGGATCTGGGACGTCACTCAACGGGGATACCTCCCCAAACACCGCAAATACATCACTTTATGTACCATGCTCTTCTCGGCACGCCCAAGGGGCGCCGGGGAGGGGTTGAACCTCCTGAATCCCCCGTGACACTGACATACAACCAATCAAAAAACCAATGGCTATCATAAAGATATATTATTCGCTTATTATTATTTTTACTGCATGGCAACTGCGGGGGGGGGGGGAAACGTGGGAGGGCGTATATATCCCCCATCCCCCGTGATTTCTGCCGTGGTAATAGTTGTCGGTTCTGAGAAGAACTGGTAGTAAGGAACCACTAGTTCTTCTCAGAACCAACTATTACATCTCCTAAGAGATAGTAAAATTGTATGATTTACTGGAAGGTTTGTGGTTGTGAAAGTGTCAAGAACATCTGAAAGTTCTCCGGTTTCTGGTCATAGGTTGGCTTCAACATCGGTGCGGTGACGCGTATTTTTTTCTTCTTTGTTTTTCTTTTGCCAATCAGTGAAATACATGATACACGTATATGCGGTTATAGGAACCAGACCAAATTTCCCATACACAAAGTATGGTGGCTAAGAGAGGCCGCACAAATCGGGCAAACGTTTATACCCCTATGTGAAAAAGTCATTTAAAACACAGCACGGCAGAATTCCAATCGATCCAGCAATTTTGGCTGCAATTGGACATTGTTTCATAGGAAAAAAATCAACAACTAAAAATGCCGACGCGCGAGTCTGAGAAACGTGCGGAGACAATAAACTGGAGCCGTTTTTTGCCTTGTTAGTCTTTCAAGAATATTGATTACAATTTAATTAATTATTTTGTTTTCAAGATTAAAAACAATTTTACAACCATCTGGAATAAGATGATGAAGCATGATTCAACTTTATTTTCTTGGGTACATTTTCTGAGCCCCATAAACGTTTACAGTCCACGCATTGAGATTAAACATTTCAGTGAAGAGAATCCTTCACTGAAACAAATTGCAACACCAGACTTCTAATTTGATTTGCAAGTTGATTAGGTGCCTTGGGTGCTTTAATTACACTACCTAAATTTTCACCGTACTGCGTCATTGACAAACTTCTACCAGTCACGGCTCAACCTCGTCTCCATGGAAAAGTGATTAACCCTGCGGGTAGAGGGTGACAGGTGACGCGTGTTCATCCAAACGTGGAATTTATAAGCAATCATCAGTACTTTTATCTTTCGGATAATCCTATTGGCAATAATTTATTTTTTCTTCAAAATGAAAGCACCTCAGATGAGATTATTTCTAGGGTACATCAATAACAATAATATTCAATTCTTTTATATGTGCATATCACCATGAGATCCCTATGCACGTTCAGAGGGAGGAGGAAAAACAACACAGAAAGGAAATACAATACATGTTCTTTCCCACTCTCTTGTGTCGAGTGAGTAGTGTGATTACTCGACTACTCGCGAGTAGTTATTGCTAATCGTACTCGTATTCGGCGAGTTTTATGATGACATAACATATGATTGATTCAAATGGATTAAAACAAAATAATAATAATAATAATAATAATAATTGGGGAGCGTTGAATCTTCTAGGCGAACCCAGCGTGATAACCACCTTAGCACCCTTCTGGGGGAATCGGCAGATCCCCGGTCGCTCCTTTACGTTTCCGCACCGTAACCAACTATCGAAAAGGGGAGAAACATGGCGGCCCCCAAACCATTGCTGCTGCCGCAGCTGCCATATCCCTGGGATTTGAACCGGGATCACTTGCACGGAAGTCAATCGTCTTATCCATTAGACCAATGCTTCATCTGATTGTTTTCAATAAAAGGAGATTCATCACAATTTGATACGATGGAAAACAAAGGGAACGTTCATTGAGTTTTTTTGGAGTTTAGGTCTTTCAATTAATTTTCAATTTTTCATGTTACCGATATTTTTTCAATTCTTGAATATTTATTCATAGTGATAAACATGCAATGGCGGAATTAACACTTTTGCCATTTGTTGAACGGGTTATGTGTGTGTAGGTTGGGGGATGTGTTTTCGGCAAACTCTAACAAAAGATACAATAATGTCCGAGCTCGGTCAGAATAATAATGTACCTACCTACCTGATAAATTGTCTCTGCTGGCGGTTCTCATGCGCCATTACGGACGACCAGTCATTGTTTGTTATGATTTGGGAAGGGAAGGTATGATTAGAACCCATAACTATGAATTGCCCCCCACAGGCCCGCCTCCCCCCAACTGAACCCCTTCAGCGACCGTAAAATTACTAGCTGTGTAAAATGTTTTGATTTGGAATATTAATTGTATATATTTGTTTTAAATACTTGTTTGTGTACCCACCCCTTGTTGGCAGTTTGCCTTTATTCACGTCGCTCCCCCCTAATTGTTGAGACAGTTAGATTCACACCTGGAATAACCAATGATCTAGGCTATGAGTAATGCATACAATCAAGGTTTATAACAGCTAGCTTAAGTACGATGTACAACAATGTACAACTCGAGTAATTGCTGTGCGATTACTCGAGTAGTGAATTTCACTAATCGCCCAGCACTACTTCACACAAAGTAATTTTTGTGATATGTTCAGTGCATATATTAAGAACAATAAATTGCAAACACATACAATTAGACAGCGTGAATTGACTCAGCAAAAGAAAAATGCCTTGAGGATGTATAGTTGTCTGGAGAAGCGACTCGAACGTAACTGTCATCCCCTCATGAAGCGTCTCTTGACTGAGACATTTAATACCCTGCGAATGCAAGAAGACGTTACTACTTACTAGAATTGGTGTTTTTCCCCCTTAAAAACAACAAATAGTATTATTCCCTAATGAAATTAAAGGGAAGGTACAACATTGGTAATAGCCAGATTATCAAATTGACGAACGATTCTGGTGTAAGGGGGAAAAAAAAGTCTCCGGTATCTGGTCATCGGAGGGCTTCAAAAATGGTGCGTTGACGCGCTTTTTTTTTGGTAATTTTTTTTTTGCAAACAGGGAAATACATGATACATACGTTGGGACCATATTTCCCATATACAAAGTATAATTGGCTAAGAAAGGCCTCACAAATCGGGCAAACGTTCATACCCCTATGTGAAAAAAGTCGTTTAAAACACAGCACGGCAGAAATCCAACCGATCCAGCAATTTTGGCTGCAATTGGACATCGTTTCATAAAAATTTTTTTTTTTTAAATAAATCAATAAAATTTAAAATGCCGACGCGCGGGTCTGAGGCAACGCGCGCGGAGACCAGAAACCAGAGACTTAAACATTTTTTTTTTTTTTTTACTAAAGTTATTACACGTATCAGTCGTTCTGAGAAATTATTACATGTTATGTCGAATTTACCACAAAAATAAATAAATAAATTAAATAAATTAAAAACAAAAACACATTTTCGTCTGAAAAACGTGAGCACCTATTGTGTGGTGAAACTTTCACAGCGTAGTTAGTTTTGTGATATATTTCTTGAAAACTGAAGGATTGAAATAAACGAACGTTACCGAATACCTATGTTGTAACAATACATTATTATTATTTAAATATACCTTTAATAAGTTTATAGGTAACAACAAGCTTATAAGAATATGACATTCCTTCGAGGTGAGGTCTTGATTATGCTTATGTTTTTTTCACCAGAACAAAACAATCACTGGCGTAAATCCGTGATGAAAAGTGGGGATGATTTTGAAAATTTGGTGCACGGTTTAGCTTGAAGTTCTGCATATGTATTTTTGTTATACATATTTTTTCAATACATGAAAATTCTGGGGATGATCCTATGGACCATGCCCCGGTCCAAAAAGTGGGGAATATATCCCCCGTCCCCGGATTACGCCCATGAAAACAATATTGTACAATACGTACAAAATATATCGCCCTTGTTTTTCTCTATTTTACCGGCAATTTTCTGTAATTTGTTTTCTACATAGGCCTAAGTACATGGGTACAGTGCTATCTTACTTGTGGAATGAAACATTCAGGAGAAGTACGGCTTTACAAAAAAAATATGTCCATTAATGAATTAATTTTGGGTCCCGTCATAAATTAATTTGGATGCATACATACTGTTAAACTGAACTTCCGACAGCGATCTTTTGAAACATCTCACTTCAAAGTGTTTGTTTTCATTTCTCAAAGGATACGACATAATTATATTCCGTTGAAAACAAAAATATTTGGTAAATTAAAAAAAAAAAAAAAAAAACACACACACACACACACGGGCCATGCACCTTATTTATTGTAAGCACCAAAATGAAAATGAATTAAGTAGACATTAAGTAGACATTAAGTACTGCACAATACATTAACATGTTTTTTCTCTTCTTAATTAGGTGTGTCCGTGATGTTGTTATCATACTGATGTGTTGGCCTTTAAATTAAGGCTTTAATTATACATTAACACTAACGTAGCAGCAACGAGCCGTCGCCTTATCACACGTCGTCGTTTCCATCATCGAGCTGATTCGCAGAGTCACCGAGGGCATTTCGTAGTCGTCTCCGGGAGTTTCTTTTGGATTGACACCACCGGCTCTGTCGTAATTGGTCGATGATCAACAGGGGCACTGGAAGCACCTCCACGGCTCCCAGTACGACGAATGACGTATCGTAGCTACCACGACATCATACAACCAACCTGTATAGAGATAGCATTGGGACGACAATATTAGGAAAATTTAAATATCGTCTGATTTGTTAACCTTCCATGGAGAAGCGTATAGATCTGTTGGGTTAATTATCGTCTCTCATCAAAGACAATCGAATACCTGATGTCATACTCATAGTGAACAGTCTGCAAATAATGACTAAGGCTATTAAGTGTTGACTAAAGAAGGCGTGACGCAACACTGTAGGAAGTTAATGTCTTTTTACTCCCTGGTGGTCACGTGTTTGTGGACAAATACGTGTCCCAGTGATGATGATTCATCAGTGATGACGTCATCAAACACATCACCATAAGGGAAGCATTGACCCGTCAGAATGCATGCACTGAATAAGTTCTACCGATTTCCAAAGTGAAAGTTTTGTCATAATAATAGGCCCATAATAAACCCTCACCCCTAACTGCACAGGGAACAGCACGGCATGTGGGTTTCAAACTGTCCGCTCTGTGCCCGGACCTATCGACGGCGCGATTTAAAGCAAGCATCAGCTGTCGCTTTGGGATATTATTTTGGCATTTAAAGGGTAATTGACGGTTTACCGGGGAAGAAATTTTGTTGTGTGCACTTACGCACCTGGCCGCCGTGTGCATTTTCACTGCAAAAGGGCTAAAGTGTGCACGCACGGAGAGAGGATAGGCAATGACCCTC
>CM055826.1:2675302-2695468 GCA_029582265.1 Zoroaster sp. YZ-2022
AAAATGGGGCAATGCCATACCAAGAGCATTCCCACATCCAATTACTATTGTTATGATGGTTTACCCATGGTTACTGCTGGAGAGTACTTCTTGGCGTGAGGATACAATACATGGAGGTGTATGGTTCTCAACGATGCCCTTCTCATCAATATTGTAGATGGCCTGTGGTCGATCCTTCAGGTTATATTTCTTCAAAATGTGCTCCAGTTCGTCAAAGTATTTATTGACTGTCTCCGGAGAAGTAGCTTTAGCTCTCATTATCTCGAGTGATCTGGGTTTCTGCACCTTGAGTTCTGGCCAGCGTTTCATGAAGCTGTAAAACCACTGTAGTGAGAGAGGCTTATCTGACTTCTTTCTCTTTCCAAGGTGGATTGCCAAGTCAGTAGCAAGTGCTGTAACTTCAGTGCGAGTGTATCCATAGCCAAAGGAAGACATCAACTCAATGTGTGTTACTAGAGTTTGCTCCTCTTCCTGACTCAACAGGGGATCAGGTCCAGACCTAGTTGTTTCCAATTTGGTTTTACCATTAATTCTGTCATGCAGCGTAGAATATGGAACAGAGTCCTTGAAGCCTTTTTAATAGGGATTCCCTGACCAACTACAGCCTCATATGCATTATCAAGAGATTCTTGAGAATAACATCTGTAGCTGGCCTTCCCTTTATTGATCACAGTCTGCAGAAAAGAAAAATAAATGGAAATATTACCATTAAAAAAACATCGAATCTGTTCATAAAATTCAAAAATTATTTAAAAAAAAATTGTCCTTACAGTATAAAATAAATAAATACATAAAATAAAAGTAACTGTTCTATTTCCCCAATACAAAAAATTCATAACATTCTGATTATCTGGCAACGTATGAATGGCCATGTGTGATTTTGGGAGAAAGGAACCTCATCTAGCCAATGAAGCTTTCATTTAAAAAAATGTGGACAGATCATGTTTATTGGGCTCATCAGAAATGATCACAGTCTGCAGTAAAACAAAGAAGAATATAACAATGTAATTTCCACTTGAGATAAACTTAATTTTATTCCAATATTGGCACGCCATACAATCCCAAATAGCAACAACATCACGTGATATATCGTGCTACTTTAAAAAAAAATGAAGCTTTATCTGGCAGACGAAACTTACGTTTGGAATATTTGACAATTGATTGTGTTTCTTTGACACATTTGATTATTAGTAAAAAATATTGCATTAGTGATCTATACCAAACATTAAGCATTATATAAACTTTTGGGTGTCACTTACGACAGGGAACTTTATTCTCAACATGTTGAAGCCTGCCGATAGCACGGAGCGTGGATGTTACAACAGAGCTTCTGGTCACTGTGGATCTCGCACTATCTCGCGGTAAAAGGGAATCAAAGTGGGGGAAAAAGTGGTCATATAATTTAAATACTGTTTGTATTGAAGTTTGCAATAATTTCGCTGCTTGAATTAAAGAGTTAAAAAAAAACGTAGATATCTGGACGAGAATTTCAAGCTCCTATAATCCGTTGATTTATTATTATTATTATTCAAATAGGTTTTTTTAAATTATTAATATACCATTCCATATACGATTTTTTTTCTTCAGAAATTCACCAAGCTACAACTGAAACGAAGCCAAATAATATACATTAAAAAATACACTTTAAGTCAATGACAGTACCAACCTCGTTCCCATGCTTTTGAATTAATTCAGGTTTGTTTAAAAACCTGAATAGTGGTGGATACGAAGCATTGATCTCCATTACAATGACTGGAAAGGCTGAAACAGCGTACTTGTACACGTTTGTACGCACTGGACGCGCGCACCGCAAGCGAAACGGTTAATTTAAGTATGCCTATATATGTGAAAACATGCGTGTAGGCCTTTACGCGTAAGGTGCATTCAATTCAGGATATACCAAAAATCATGTATTTGTTGACATAATAACACATTCCTTTCCGAATTGTTTGATATTAGCAGGCCCTATGCACGCAACTCAATTAAGTTTCTCGATCTAGTAGACCTTTACCCACACAAATTCACATAGGCCTGTAGGACCAGTAGCACAAAATTGCTGAGAGTTGATGGTTGTGGTGGGTGGTGGTGATTCAGGAGTGAGGGGGATGTATGATGACCTCCTTAATTATAAGCCCTTTCATTCTGCACTAGTACAATGTGATATTAAATAAATAATTTCTTGAAAACACCTTTTTACAAACGGAGAAATGTGTTTAATTACAAAACATATTTGGAAGTTCTAAGTTTTACAAATAATAATTTCAGCATTACCCACAATTATTCCTTTGTAAATATTTGTACATATCTCTGTAAATACAACAGCTTAACTTTAACTTTAACCTGATCTCATTTGTTTCTTCCTTTAGTTGTTGTTTATTTATTATTACCTGGGGTCATAACTGTCATTAATAGAGATTTACTAGATAAATTAGAAAGTGGTTACAATTTATGTCCGAGAAATGAAGGAACAAATCGAAACTTCATCAGAGAACAATATTATGAACAAGTTTGATTGACTGTGTATTTGACATTGTATAAACCAATCCAACGAATGCTATGTGGCATGTGTTAATTAAATTTTCTTTTAAGGTTTGTCTGCAGGCTAAGTGTGCTATTTCCTTCCTTTTTTCTGTCAAACACCATATGTTATCAGAGTCTTCGGATAAGTATAATGGATGTGAGTGCTGAGATTAATCAGTGGTTTAGAGGGGAAAGAATTACTCGAATACGAAAACAAAAAGCTGCGTAAGGACACTGAACGAATAACACGCAATCGAGACGAACGCGCACACCAATTATAGTGTACGAAAGCGCATTTTTCAAACCATTATTTGCTATTTTTCTCGTGCTAAACTTTAGGTAGATTGAATTTTGCCGACAACAAATTCTGCCAATTAAAGCTAGCCCAATTAATTTAATTAACAGTTTTTGAGCTAAGTGTCAAGCTGATGATGGTAACATTCTTCCCTGTCTGTGATGCTATCACTTTTAAGAAGATACTGAATTCATTTCCAGTTCGAATTTAGAAGAAAAAAAAGGTACTCTTAACTCTCTTTTTTTACTCTCACAAATCCCACGTGAGAACGAATACAACAAAATTAAATCTGGATGCATTTTCACATTTTTCTCGTTAACGACAAGGTAATAAAATAAGCTTACTTTCTCAAGTTGGTTTTTGGTTATCTTGATTCAAGAGTGAGCATACCAGTAGCAGCAGTTTTGCCAACTACCAATGATGTGGCCTCCCTTTAATAAGAAAAGTGAAATTATTTCCCAAGAGAGTACAGTGAGCACCTTTAATGTAGAAAACATAACCTTTATGCTTATAGATCATGTTCTACTGGTTACGTACCATTTACCAGGTTTAGGATTAACGTGATATTCACGGGTGTTAGCATAGAGCAAGTACCCTGCTGCATACACAGGTCACCTGCACTGCGTTGGTAGATTAAAGGTATTAAACGAAGCCTTTCGAAACGTTTGTTCAGAATGTATAAGAAATGCTTTGACAAGCAATAATTATTGTGTCTTGTTTGATATTGTAATCTAGAGGCTCACTGGGTTATATCCGTGTGAATTCGTATTGAAGCTTGACAAGAGAAACTAGCATGTTATGTTTATCATTACGTTTATCATGTTACGTTTATCATTAGACAACAGGCTTATACAACAATTGGCCTTCTGATCATAGGTCGGCTTAAAAATCGGTTGGTGACACGTTTTTTAGGTGTTCGAGCCACAGCGCGAACACCTCTTGATATTGTTCGTTTTTTAAAAACTTTTTCTTCTCCTTCTTTTCGGTGAATATCCAGAGCAAAAATCATAGTTGCAGAGTTCACAGAACCTTAAAACTTCACACATAGTTAGACCTTAACATGTAGTTGTATCTTAAGTTGTGACGTCATAGTGAGGTCATCAGATATCGAATTACACTCAATCAAAGTTTAATATTTCAAAAAATTATATCTCATGAACCACATAAGATATTTTCACAATATTTACACCATGTTATAGATCTTGAATTATGTGATTTTTCGTACACAGACGTGACCCCAATCTGACCTTACTTCCTGTCCAAACCGGAAGTCAAAGTTTAATATTTAAAAAAATCATATCTCAACAACCGCAAGAGGTAAATTGACATTTTTTGCACCATTGTATAGATTGTTAATTGTCGAAAAATATTTAAACAAAGGTATTAATTTGCCCTTACTTCCTGTCCAAACCGGAAGTCAAAGTTTAATATTGAAAAAAATCATATCTCAACAACCACAAGAGGTAAATTCACAGTTTTTGCACCAATGTACAGATTGTTAATTGTGAAAAATATTTACAAAAACATGACCCCAATTTTACCTTTACTTCCTGTCCAAACCGGAAGTCAAAGTTTAATATTTAAAAAAATCATATCTCAACAACCACAAGGGGTAAATTCACAATCTTTCCACCATTGTATAGATTGTTAATTGTCAAAAATATTTACACAAAGGTGACCCCAATTTGACCTTACTTCCTGTCTCAAACCGGAAGTCAAAGTTTAATATTTAAAATCATATCTCAACAACCACAAGGGGTAAATTCACAATCTTTGCACCATTGTATAGATTGTTAATTGTCGAAAAATATTTACACAAAGGTGACCTCAATTTGACCTAACTTCCTGTCCAAACCGGAAGTCAATTTTAATATTGAAAAAAAATCATATCTCAACAACCACAAGAGGTAAATTCACAGTTTTTGCACCAATGTAGATTGTTAATTGTCAAAATTATTTACAAAAACATGACCTAATTTGACCTTTACTTCTGTACAAACCAGGAAGTCAAGTTTAATATTTAAAAAATCATATCTCAACAACCACAAGGTAAATTCACAATCTTTGCACCATTGTACAGATTGTTAATTGTCAAAAATATTTACAAAAACGTGACTAATTTGACCTTTACTTCCTGTCCAAACCAGAGAGTCAAAGTTTAATATTAAAAATCGTATCTCAACAACCACAAGGGTAATTCACAATCTTTCCACCATTGTATAGATTGTTAATTGTCAATAAATATTTACACAAAGGTGACCCCAATTTGACCTTTCCTTCCTGTCCTAACCGGAAGTCAAAGTTTAATATTAAAAATATTTTCAAAATCGTACATTATTAGTGAGGACGACGGTTTCGTCAAAATCACAATTCGTATCTGGAACTACACGAAAACGAGTTGTAAAAACTCGCCAAAAAAATAAATGCCTTCTCTCAAAGAATTTCGGTACCAAAATTGACCCTTATGTAGCAGAACAGTTGTTTTTCACATTTGAACTGTTTTTTCAAGAATAAATAATGTGATTAAGTTCAAATCATTGAAATGGACTTCAAACAAATCATTGTTGGTAACCACATCATATTTTACAGGGTACTCTTTAATATGAAAAAAATAATAATGCAAAGTTTCTTTAAAAAACATTCTGACGTCATCATCACTGCCCTGACAAAATTCGAACACCTATGTGTTTGTAGTATCACAAACACTTCCATCTAGTTTGTTTTTTGCTTTTTCTTCTCCTTCTTCTTCTTCTTCTTCTCAGTGAATATCCAGAGACAAAAACATAGTTGCGGAGTTCACAGAACCTTAAAACTTAACACATAGTTAGACCTTAACATGTAGTTGTATCTTAAGTTGTGACGTCATAGTGAGGTCATCAGATATCGAATTACACTCAATCAAAGTTTAATATTTCAAAAAATTATATCTCATGAACCACAAAAGATATTTTCACAATATTTACACCATGTTATAGATCTTCAATTATGTGATTTTTCGTACACAGACGTGACCCCAATCTGACCTTACTTCCTGTCCAAACCGGAAGTAAAAGTTTAATATTTAAAAAAATCATATCTCAACAACCACAAGAGGTAAATTGAAATTTTTTGCACCATTGTATAGATTGTTAATTGTCGAACAATATTTACAAAAAGTGACCCCAATTTGACCTTACGTCCTGTTCAAACCGGAAGTCAAAGTTTAATATTAAAAAAATCATATCTCAATAACCGCAAGAGGTAAATTCACAGTTTTTGCACCTTTGTACAGATTGTTAATTGTCAAAAATATTTTCAAAAACATGACCCCAATTTGACTTTTACTTCCTGTCCAAACCGGAAGTCAAAGTTTAATATTAAAAATATCATATCTCAACAACCACAAGGGGTAAATTCACAATCTTTCCACCATTGTATAGATTGTTAATAATTGTCGAAAAATATTTACACAAAGGTGACCTAATTTGACCTTACTTCCTGTCCCAACCGAAGTCAAGTTTAATATTGAAAAAATCATATGTCAACAACCACAAGAGGTAAATTCACAGTTTTTGCACCAATGTACAGATTGTTAATTTTCAAAATATTTACAAAAACATGACCCCAATTTGACCTTTACTTCCTGTCCAAACCGGAAGTCAAAGTTTAATATTAAAAATCATATCTCAACAACCACAAGGGTAAATTCACAATCTTTCCACCATTGTTTAGATTGTTAATTGTCAATAAATATTTACAAAGGTGACTATTTGACCTTTACTTCCTGTCCAAACCGGAAGTCAAAGTTTAATATTAAAAACATATTTTCAAAATCGTACATTATTAGCGAGGACGACGGTTTCGTCAAAATCACAATTCCTATCTGGAACTACACGAAAACGGGTTGTAAAAACTCGCCAAAGCAATAAATGCCTTCTCTCAAAGAATTTCGCTACCAAAATTTACCCTTATGTAGCAGAACAGTTGTTTTTCACATTTGAACTGTTTTTCAAGAATAAATAATGTGATTAAGTTCAAATCATTGAAATGGACTTCAAACAAATCATCGTATTTTACAGGGTGCTCTTTAATATGAAAAAAAATAATAATGCAAAGTTTCTTTAAAAAACATTGTGACGTCATCATCACTGCCCTGACAAAACTCGAACACCTATGTGTTTGTAATATCACAAACACTTCCATCTAGTTTATTATTGTTTTTGACACGTTGTTAAGGGCCGGTCACACTGCAGCGATAACGAGTAAGCAGAACGAGAACGCTGCTAATGAACGCCATCGATTGGTCAAATAAGCATGCGCGTATTCCGCGCAGTACAATTTAACCAATAGAATGCGTTCTTTTGCGTTGTTTTCGTTATCGTTACTTGTAATCGCTGCAGTGTGACAGGCCCTTTATTGTTCGTTTTTTTTCTCTTCTTTTTAACCTTTTCTTCTCCTTCTCAGTGAGACCTATCCAACAAAAACATATTTAGTTGCAAAATTCACAGCACTTTGAAAGTGAACACATACGTAGACCTCAACATGTAGTTGTATCCTAAGTTGTGACGTCATGGTGAGGTCATCAGATATCGAATCACACTAAATCAAAGTTTAATATTTCAAAAAGTCATATCTCATATATGGATATCAAGATATTTTCACAATATTTGCGTTATCATCTTAAAGATCTTGAATTATGTGACATTTCGTTTACAGACATGACCCCAATCTGACCTCTCCTTCCGGTCGAAACCGGAAGTTTAATATTTCAAAAAATCATATCTGATGAACCACAGAAGATATCTTCACAATCTTTGCATCATCTTAAAGATCTTGAACTATGTCACATTTCGTTCACAGACATGACCCTAATCTGATCTCTCTTTCCGGTCGAAACCGGAAGTTTAAGTGAAAAGATATTCTGAAGCACTATTCTATACATGTATTTGTACAGGCCATTTCGCAAGCACACAGCCGTTTCCCACATATAGGTCTATCATTTGTGTACACAAAGAACACGAGGCCTACATGTAGAGCCTACATGTAGCCGTAAATAATCTCTTGTCAAGTCGCACGCGGCACCACAGATGTGAGTGTTGTCGTGAAACGTTTCTGAAGAGAAAACCATATTTGCAACGTTCAGACTAACTTATAACATCACAAATACTTTTACGTTGACATGAAGGTAAATATATTTAATGTCATAATGAAGTTGTGATGTCATGATGACGTCATCAGATGTCGAATTACATCAAATAAAGGTTTACAATTTTTAAAAATCATATCCCATGAACCACACCAGATAAATTAACAATCTTTGCATCATCGTAGAGACCTCGAATTATGTAACATTTTGTACACAGACATGACCCAATTTTGACCTTTTTTCTGGTTGAAACCGGAAGTTCAACAGGAAAAAATATTCTGCAGCACTATTATATAGTCTGCAGCCAATGTGATAGGGAAGGTGAATATCGGACTTTTGTGAATAAAGTGACTAGTCATATCTCATCCTTAACAAATATATTTGATGACGTCATCACAGATCAGAGCGCTCCCTAGCAGCAGTATTTAAAAGGGAATATTTTCATATCTCAGAAATTATCGAACAGAATTTCATCACATTTAGTACGATAATAAAAGACATGCATCCAATGTATTATTTCTGTGTAAAGTATAAATTCAGTCACGCGACTGAACCGGAAGTTAAAGTATTCAGCAGTGTTCTAGCCACGGGATGAAATTATAGGGTAGGGGCATTTGTACGACACGAATCTGTGAACGCGTAGCGCGAAGCCACAACGGCGTGGGGTCCGGGGCCCGCTTTAGGTTGTAGATGCTCTCTGGAGCAATCTGAGGCTATTTAGGGGCATATTGTATGATATAATTTGTCACACCGTGAAAACCATATTTTTTTAGACATACAAATATTTCTTGCTTTTCAATTGGTAGGTTTTATCATGTTTACATGTGCACATGTAATTCTGTCACATTTTTCTCAACTAATATCAAACCCATTTTTAAATTTAAAATGGAGTAGGGCCTACAGGACTCATGTGTTATTGTTTTATTGTTTTAATTATTGTTTTATTCACTTTACATTGGATTGTTGTTAGTAATATACTTTAAACGTGTGAGTAAAGTTAATCGTTTTTATCAATAATTCAAAGCTAGATATGATAAAAAAAATTCCATACAATACATTACAATGTATGCCTTGACTTATGCCTACTTTAAATTAAACTTGACAAAACTATAAATAAAATGGTTCTTACAAACGAAACCCTGCAGTACAAGCTTCCCCCAGGTAAATAGTTTCATAAAGCATTATATTGGACAGCAGGTAAGAGCTCTATATTCCAAGTCCACAGTTATTGCGTAAATAAAAAAAAATTAGCAAAGTTTTTAAAAAACATAGGCCAGCTGTAAAGATGCCTTAGAATTATCCTGGCTCCAGTCTGTTCAAAGTATAAAGAAAAAGAAACAAGACAACTGGCAACCAAGAAGATACAATTTCTGGGTCGCAAGTTCACATCAAAGAACTGTCTGCCGACTTTGGAAGTTGAACATATCAAGACAAGACAAGAGTTGGGGCTATTGTTCACTTGACAATGACTGACAGGTTGTGGTTTTACACTCCCACCACCAGGTGACATTAACCTCTGGGACTGGTTCTTGGCTGGTTTCCAAGCTATATAACTATATATGTATGAAACAACATCCCAGGATACAGGATACCAGTATAAATTCTCCCAAGGCAAAGTAGCTTGAGTGAGTGATCCGACTGTCGGCAGAAATGCGTATTTTAATCAGTTGTTTCAAAGCCTTGAATTTAAAACAATAAATCTAGACCTACTTAAAAAATTACGACTCGGCTGGTTGGAGCAGAATGGTGAAATCTATTTATTCGACTGAGAGCAAACTATTGGTGAATTTTTTACCTCGGAAAAGCTTCAGAAATCTTTGACATGTTTTGTTTTATGGAATTCTGTGGATTAATACCTGTGGCGGAGAATCTCAGCTCAGAAATAATGCTTTTGGCATTAAATAAATAGCGGTCGGGTATGTAAATTAAGAAGAAAAACAGTTTTAGAAAGTGTTTACCGTTACTCCTGATTTAAAAGTAATTGGAGGCCTGTTTGCAGGGTGCAATTGTGCTATACCCCGCCTACTGAACATTTCCTGGGGACCGGGAATAGCCGATCAAGTCTTGCATTTCCGATTTTCGTTTTTAATTTTTCTCATCAATAACATCTCCTTAATTTATTTCTTCTTAATTTACAAAATTATACTAGAATAAGATTTACAAATGTTTTGATGCCGTGAAGACAAAACTGTTTCCATAGGTCGAACTTCTGCTGGCGGCCGGCGGACATCAGATGTTCAGTCTCATCGGGCGAAACTACAATTCGGTCTCCCAGTCTTCACTTACCCGTTTGCCGTTGTTTTTGTTGTTGTTGTTGTTCTTCTTCTTTTTTTTAAACTTTCACACAAAAAGATTTCTCACAGTAGATTTTGTTTCAGAAATAATTATTTGAGAAAACATGTCATAGCATGATCAAAGTAACTCGCGATAGACACTTTTTAGACTTCACTCTTGCGGTGTTTGTCCCGACTCTGCGTCGCACGCGGGTACCCCGCTCATCTTATTTTGGCCTAAGCAGTGTAGTAGCAGAACCGGTGTCAATGTGTTTATATACAACATTGAATGCAATAAATAGATCGCGGGCGGCGCTGCCGCATAGTTGCAAATGCGGCGCATCAAAAACATTCTCTTGAAAAGAAACAAAGTTGCCGGCAAATTAAAATGTATCAATAAAGCTTCCTACAAGATGAAATAAATCCCTCAGTGGCAACAAATTATTGTTGTTCACAATTAGTTCTCGAACTGAACAAAGGAAATTTGAGGTGTTTTTTTTCATCATGGAATGAATTATAGCGTATCGATAGCGTATCGGCCGATTTATAGCGTATCGGCATTTTTTTTTTTTACAGCGTATCGGCCCGATACGCTATTGTATGCCTGGCTAGAACACTGGTTCACTATTCAGTATAGCACAATATATATATAATTTCAATTATATATTATGAAAACTCATCTCCTGAAGCAACTCTAATATTTTATTTCCTTCTTGATTTCAAAAATGGCACTAGGGTCCGGAGGTCTTATTCATGAGATTACTGTGAGTTTTGTGGAGATTGCTTTTATGCTTTTTTTCTCTGTTATAAATTTCGGAATCGTAATCTTTAATAATTTCTTTTAACCTCATTTTTCCTGTGTCCCACCAATTGAGAAAACTCTCAAAGGTGTTTTTTGAGATTTCCAATATCCCCCCCCAAAAGTAATGTGTTCAATACATTGATCATCTTTCAATATGTTATTGTTGCAAAACCAAGTGCACAAAAACTAAGCGCACAATGGTCGGATACGCCTATAAAACTAACATTAGCTTCGAGGATAGTGAAAAGAAGGTTACTTGAAATAAATGAATAATCAATTCTGCTGCTTCTTTTAAGAACCTTGTGATAAAAAGTATATCCGGGTTCATTCGGGTACCATGTTCTCCAAATGCCATACATATCTTTTTTTTAATAAGAAGGCTGTTCAAATCAGAAGTACTTTTATCATTTTGATCAATATCAAGCCAACAATTAAAATCACCATTAACAATACAGCTTTGGTCCTCATTAATGAACTTGTCCAAATTCCTTACAAAGGTTTTCCTAGGATACATTAAATTTGGGGCATAAACGGACACAACCCCAAGTTTTATCCCCTCCCGGTTCAATCAGATGATTGCATTGTATTTAAAGTTATTGGTGACCTTGGCATATTTCATTAAAATTCTGTTTCGTGTTTTTCTAGATACAAATTAATTTGTTAACCTGCCGCTGTTTTTTTGGTTCAGAAGTGATGCTGTTTCGCCCCAAAACCAATTCGCCCCATCCATTAGAATTATCAAATATCAATTTTTATCAAACCAGTATAGGAACTTGTGAAGCCTTCATACTGAAAACTGCTATTAAATTTTGTGTATGTCCATACCTTTATTCTTGTTCAGCACACATTCTCTTTGTATTAAAATAATCGTAATAACAAAAACGACGTCCAACTAAATAAAATTATTGTGTACTCTAGTGTTAATGTTTGATACAAACATGTTCAAGGTGGTGGTGCAATGTTTATTCTTGGTTTAAAAATACAAAATAAATAAGTTTAAGAATAACCACAGTGTTGCAATGACTGACATTTTGGATGACACAAAAGTTAAGTACAGTTTGAACTATTTATAAAGAAAAGTGAAGTAAAGTTGAATTTCTGTAAAAACAATTAATTTCTTAATTACTTCATTTTTAAATAATTGCCCTGATCTTGACATTGAACCTGTCAAAATGGCAATAAATATTGGCAATATTTTAACCCTCCAAAAGAATAATGTTATACATGTATATGAATAATAAAAGAGCAGTTACAAATCATGAAGTGTCTGACTTGTTATCTTGCAATTTTGTTGTCATAAATTGTTGACGCCTTAACCTAACTCCCTTAGGCCCATTTGCTTACACATAACCTGAATCCTCCAAAATCCTTCAGTAGTAAAGCAAGCACGTGACATGTATGCACACATGTGTTTCTAATGTGTGATACATGTACACGGCCAGGGACCCTCCCTGCATGCATGGAGCAATAAACAGTGTCTACTGATCCAAGCACTGACCTTGCAATCACTACAACAAACATGGATGTACCTGTACCATGGAAAGGCAAGTATGCCTAATAACCTCAGTCCTCCAAAATGCTTCACTTTAGCAAAGAGCATGTAGCTTCAATCCTTCAAAATCTTTCACTTTAGTAAAGAGGATTTTGCAGGATTTGGGAAGGTTAGGGTTAATAAGCAAACTCTGCATACAAATTACAGTGTATATTTACTTTTCCCTTCAAAACCATAAATGAATACACATGATTTTCACTTACAAGAAAAATATTGTCACGATCAACAGGGCATGGAATTGGAGTGCTAGTTTTACTCAGTGACTGAAAATAATACCAGACATGATAAGGTCATTACCTTATCTTGCTTGCTACATAAATGAGCCATTAACTTTCAGTCACCATGTTCATCTTAAACCAGGACACTGATTCCATGCCCTGTTGAAAGTCTGCTCTGACCGCCGTGACAATACTTTCCCTTTAAGAAATTTTTGGACTGAATTTACAAAGGATGTCCATTACTGAAATAAGGCACATTTTATTTTATGTAATATAATTTGCAATTTATAATCTAGCCAATAAAAATAAACCTTTGCAATTGAACATAATTAATATTACTTTTTTGTTATGTGTATTCTGTACATCCTTGGTACCAAGCCACCATTGGGATAAAGGGTACTAGACATCTCAAGATGTCTAGCGAGAGCTTCTTTACGTATACGACCAGAATTATGTTTTCTAATTTCTTTTTATGACAAATGATACACATGGCAGGAAGAACATACTGGATCGAATTAAATGCTGCTTCTTTGATGGAGGTTCATCATCATCACTGCTCGTATCAGGATCAGCAACATGGGAAGTTGAGGCTAAGTAGGGAAATATGGGACGAAAAAATATATTAATTACATAATTTTTAGAATGGCTATCAATGGGAGAAAACTCTCATCTGTGTTTTTTGTGAGTTTCAATTATTACAAAAATACAAACAAAAATTTAAAAATTGGGGGGTAGGTTTATCTTGTCTGAATTATCGTGCTTCATATGAGCACCACTGGTGTACTATTTAACATACAAGTTTTTGCACTGTAAGTACTTACAGTGCAAAAACACTTAAATTAACACCAGTGGTTTTTAACAACCCAATTTTGCAGTAGAGCGCTGTGACATGAAATTGTTCTAAGTAATTGGTTTTAACTTCCCCAACGTTACGTGTTCAAACATTATTTGAGTTATGGGCCCGCGGACGTAATGGGTTGGACATAATGGGTCCCCGGACGTAATGGGTCGGACATAATGGACCCGCGGACGTAATGGGTCGGACGTAATGGTTCCGCGGACGTAATGGGTCGGACATAATGGGCCCGCGGACGTAATGGGTCGGACATAATGGGCCCGCGGACGTAATGGTTCCGCGGACGTAATGGGCCCACGGACGTAATGGGCCCAAATCGGTTCGTGGACATAATGGTACTTGCGGACATTATGGTCCGGAACAGACGATTAATCGAGTAGTAAAAATACATAAGTACGAGTACAATTAACGATTATTACTCGCGATTACAGAGGTGATCGCACTGCTCGGCCAGCACTATTTTTTTAAATAAATATATTTTCAAACACACCAGATAAAAAAGATACAATTACAATCACATTCTTTTTGGTTTGAATGTGTTCGAAAATGTAATGTCAATAAGGAACTTGAGAACAAAATAATAAATGAAACTCTACCAACCATCCAGTAACAGAGCTGGGCGAGCAGTGCGATTACTATCGTGAATAATAATCGTTAATCGTACTCATACTTGTGTCTTTTTACTACTCGATTAGTCGTCCCACTGCGATTACCCCAAAAGTACTCGCGAGTAGTAACACATTTACAAGTAACGACTGATTATTTGTTGTACTTGTAATATACATGTAACAGCATTCTGGAACAACTAACGTTGACATAAAAAGATGCATTTAACATTAGGCATCACATATAATGATTGTAAAGATATATATTATTCAACGGAAATTTACGTAAAATCGACAGATATTGCAGCAGTTATAAGAATATAGGCAAATGGCAGTCAAAGTAAAAAAAAAAAAATACTGGTATAATTTTATTATCTTTTATTTGTTGTAGCTGTTAAATTATACATGAAATTAATACAGCTCTGGTGGTAACCGCAGCTAACGTTAGCCTAATTAAAAGTCCCCTAACCCATTCGTTACGTTCATCATATGTCAACGTTCATTTGAAATGAAGTTAGTGACTAATGCCTACCAGTTTCTGAGATGTTCATTTATTCATTGTTCATTTGTCGTCTATCTTCGGCAGCCCTCTCAAAGTTATTTTTCTCTGTGAAGCGTGCAAAGCAAGATCGATGATACCCGGCAATTACTGCCGGTCTGCCTGCAATCGATGCCACGCTTGGCCTTGTCTCGTTTAGCAAGAAAATAGGGTAGAATGTCGTATCCGACCGCCACTTTTTCTCATTCAATATAACCAATAAAGTAATCTTACCTACCTAGTAAGGTGGAGAACATATGGATAATGATGGACATATACTTCAAATGATTCCAGGATATTTATTTCATGAAAAATATATATACGATGACTTCCTCAGTCATGTCAGTCTCATCTTGTAAATTCCCCAATTAGTGACCAACACAGTCATTGTACACGCGCAGTGGCAACTATAATAGGACCCTTCTATTTTCTGAAGGGGAGGTGTTTTTTTTAGAAGGGAAATGAAGTCCGAAAACCATCATAAAAAGTGGATTTTAAAGATAGTTTTCGCATTCTGTACCACCAACAATCGATATAATCATTTTTTAACTGGTTAGTGGTTGAAAAAAAAAAAAAAAAACAACTTAAAAAGTGGCGGTCGGATACGACATTTTTTCCAGAAAATCTCTCGCTATCGGACTGTACGCCCCTCAAAACCTTCCATTTCTCTGTGAATTCAATAAATCTAGACAAGCTTTGGGCTGAAAACGATGAAATTCTGCCTTTAGCTCCTGGATCACAGTGTAAAATACACTTGAACGTGGGCGATTTTTCAACGTTAGATTCAGAAACGCCATGTTGAAAACCAAGTTGTTCCAACCAATTAAAGGCACACACCGCCCTAAAAGTGCAAAAAATGGGATTGATAGAATGATAGATAATCATTTTTGGAAGGTTTTCTTCAAAAAAACAAAATCCGGGTATCGTGTAATTACCGATAAATGTCCAAAAAACAACAATAAGGTCAAAGGTCACGTATACGCATTTCCAGTAGTCAACACAACCGTGAAACCTGTACGGCAATTGCAGATTGTATTTAGACTGGTACCTCTGCATTGCACACCGTTGTGATTGTAACAAGAGGAACAAGGTTCCAGTCTGTACATTTTGTATCAGTGACTTGTAAACACACGAACGATCACAGAATTCCTGGATTCGATTGCAACATGTGCACGTCGACGTCCAAGATCATCCAAAAATTGAGGAAAATGCCTAGTAGGCTTGATAGACCTTGGATCAACCATGGAGAAAGGCATAGACTGAACAAACCGGTGCTTAGCAGCATCTGTCTGGACATACTGGATTCTGGGTGAGCATCTCAATCATGATATTAGTTTGCATTGCTATTGGTAGACAGTATGTACATAAAGTACAGGACTGTACATGATGAACACAATCATGAAAATGTCCCCTGGCAATTATATGTGAAATTGCCCTAACCCCTGATTACATACTCTACATATTTGACAGGAAAAACTGTTGAAAGGGAAGCTTCAATTTTGGTTTAGATTATCATATTCTCAAAATATTATCAAACATTTTTATTTGGTCGGGACACAGGCCTTATGACCAAATTAATTTGTCCAAAGTGCTTTTATCTTAGAGAGAGAGAGAAAAAAAAAATTATGTAAAAAATACAAGAAGTTACCAGATGTAACTTTGTGAAACACGAGGGGAGCACCTATTTTTAATAAATTTTCACAGGTTAGTTTTTATGCTATTTTTCGTGAGATCTAATGTTAACGTGTTACAGGGTTGAAGTTAATGTTCATTATCAAATACCAATGATAAACGTTTCATTTAATTTTAATGGTTGTTTATAGGTTTTCTCGGTCAATTTCGGCAAATGAGCAGCCAATTTAACCACTGCGCCATTCTATTTCGCGCGAAATTGAATGCTGCTGAAAATGGTCATTCGATTTCGTTTTATGACAAGGCAAAAGTACTGTTGCGTCATTCGATTTAACAAAATAACCATGCAATTTAACAATTCAACAAAACAGCATTCAAATTCGCAGGAGCTTTTCGAGGCGTGTGTTTGGTCATTCAAATTCATTATTGGGCAGGCATTTCTGTCATTTGTGCAATCAAAAAAACGCTCTGTTAAACTTTTTGTTTCCTTTAGAATGTTAAATGCATAAACACGGTTCACTTATTGGCACAGGAGTCACTTTGCCGATGTACTTCGAAGACGAGCTTTCGCACAGTTTTATACGCATATTTCTAGAAATGGCAGCTCGTGGTCGCTACGCCAGAGTGTCCCAGGTAGATCGAGAAAGGTTGATTGAGGCCTTCGAGGGAAATGAGCACGACTACCTTGAGCTTGCGGTCAATTTGAACATCAACAAGTCCACAGCAAGATCAATTGTTGCAACATATTTGAGGACTGGAAGGCGACAGATGCTGGCAAGAGGAGGACCAACCCACAACAAGATGGATGACGAGATGCGAAACCATCTGCAAGGCATCCTTGACGCTAATCCCATCTTGACACTTCTGCAGATGAAGGCTAGTTTGAGTGAGCATCTACCGGAGAAGCCCGGGGTTTCTACTGCCACCATAGCCAGGGCCTTGGATGGGATGACACTGAAACTAGTGGAGGACGTTCCTGATGCGAGAAATTCCCCTGAAGTACTTCATCAACGCGTCCAGTATGCCGAGTGGTTCCTGCAGCATGGTGTTCTGGCGCATCTAGTCTTCATTGACGAGACAGGTTATAACGTCTGGACTCGACGCTCCCAGGGTAGAGCTCCGCGAGGGATCGCCGCAAGACGAGTCGTCGACAGACAACGAGGGAGGAATTGCAATGTCACCTTCGCTGTTTCTAGTGAACTCGGCTTGGTGCACCACCGAATCGCATTCGAAACTGTGACGCGAGAGAGATTCGAGGAGTTTCTTGCGGACACAGTTCAAGAGTGTGCTGCAGTTTTCCCAGACGACGAGCCCCTATACCTCATATACGACAATGCGAGGCCTCACGTGCGAGCCCAACTCCCTGAAGGTACCAACCCAATGATCCAGCTGAAGCGCCTTCCTCCCTACTCCCCATTCCTGAACAGCACGGAGATGGCACATTCTGCATTCAAGGCTGCAGTTAAACGCACCCTTGGGTTACCGGAGTGGCAACAACGCGTCGGAAACAGACAGGCTGCCCGGCAAGCAGGAATGAACATGCAGCGGTGGAGGTGCGATCTCCTTCAACAAGCAACCATTCAGAGCGTTGATGCCATCACCCAAGTGAAGTGCATGCAGTGGTATAACCATACCCAAACATATATGCAACGATGTCTGGCACGCCAACAGATTGATGGTTGAGGAAGAAACAACATAAATAACAATAAGAAACCAGGATAAAAAAACATTAAGAAAACACCCAAATAATAACAAACGTTAATGTTTCACAAACACAAACACAAAAACAAATTAGGTCTTGGTCAGTTAACCAATAAAGATTCAAAAAAAAAAAAAAAAAAAAAAAACAACAACACACACACAAGAAAAGAAAAAGTATAAAAAAGAAAAAAAACGAACAATAGGCCCCATATAAAATCTACGGGAAACATAAATGAATAAAGAAAAACAAAAGGTTTGACTGAATTAAAGTGAAGATACGAAACAGTTGTCTAGTACAATTAATTTTTTTTCTGGTTGTTCGCATTTCTTTATCGTACTTATTTCAATTCTCATTTAGCGAAATTGATTGCCTCTTTACGAAATTGAAAACAAATAAATCAGCAAAAATCTCCACTCGAACCAGCTTTGCTAAATTGAATGATGATTGTGCGTCACGAACAAGAACGACGATATGCTAAATTGAACACATTGCTAAAGGAATTCGAATGCCTCGAAACGAAATTGAATGCCCGAATTCTGAATTTGAAACACAGTAAAAACTGGAGAGGCAAAATCGCTTTAATTCGAACGCACGGAAATTAAATTGGCTGCTCATTTGCCGAAATTGACCGAGAAAACCTATATTACAACAAAAATTAAGGTTTAGTATAATTTGTTATTATTTTTTGCTACATGTATAGCAATACTCATTGGCGGATCGGGGGGGGGGCTAAGGGGGCTGTAGCCCCCCCTAAAATCGTTTAAAAAAATAATTTAAAAAAAAGGGAGGAAAAAGAGAGAGAGAGAGGGGGAGGGGAGGGGAGAACGCACTCCCATTCCCACAGTGTGCTTTGTTTTTCTCTCCCTTTGATTATTTCATTGTAATTTTTGTAGTACTGAAAATAATTGTTTTTGATTCTCAGCCCCCCCCCCCTAAAAATGTTCTAGATCCGCCCATGGTACTGGCATTTCAGTCCAAGAGAAGGGGTCTATCTGATAACCACCTTTCCATTCCATATCAGTTAAACAATGTTTTACCTTATTTCACAGTGATTGTTGATAATGTTGAATTTATTTAAATCTAAGCCCTTACTACTCTTTTCACTCTTAAATCTTTTTCAGAAAGAGGACAGAAACATCTTGCTACTTCAGCTATACAGAATTGATGCTGGGTGTGATTCTAGACATAATGAAGCACCAGTCTTCGGTCAATGGAATTGGTAATTTGGAATCAAGCATATGTCTGGGCCCCTTACTTTTATTGCTTGTTTGCTAGTCCAAAGAATTTTAGAAAACAAATGTGTTGGTTCATCACCAGTGGCAGTACATGCTATCACCAAGAACTTGGGGGGCGGGGGCGGGGGGGGGGGGTGGCAGGCATTTTATTCCAAAATTACTGATTCCAATGACAGCCCCTGAATGTCACCCATTCTGAACTGTCACTAAATCGTACAAACAGAGCGTACATTTATTATGAAGATTGATTCTGTTTTCTTGTCAACAAAGGATCATGGTTGGGTTCATTTACACTGAAGTCATTTCACTTGTTACATGTGTAAGGCCATGTACACTCATTGTTAGATTGTTTACAATAGGTTAAACAGGTCAGCAAAGTGGTTTCAATTGATTGTGGGGGGGGGGGGAGGGGGGAGGGAGGGAAGAGTGGAACCACAAAAGTCAAGTCATGAAACCAAATCGACAGTTAAAATAAATATGTATTTCATTGTTTTATTAGCAATTTACAAGCACCCATACAACTCTTTCATTATTTCAATGTCTAAACATTTATGTACAAAAATGGCATATGATCTTTAGCTTATAATTCTATAGATTGGATGCAGCTACAGACATTTTGCCAAGTGTGCAACCTTGAAAATGTAAAAAGCAACGTAGAATTTGTTTTCGAATTTTATGATTTTTAATTATTTGCAGTATAGGTGAAAACAAAGACAATTTATAAGCATGTCACAATAAGGATACGCTTGATTACAGTGTTACTATCATTGTCAATATTTTTGTTCATTATAAACTTGAGTTGAAAGTGAAGTA
>CM055826.1:2695968-2757977 GCA_029582265.1 Zoroaster sp. YZ-2022
TTCGACAAGTTTTCAACGCAAATTGGACAGAGGTGTTCCGTACTACCAACGAGGTGGGTGTTACGTCTATTATAGGGTGTAGGTGGTCCTCGAGCCCGAAATCGGAAAAAAAATCAGAGTCCAGCGGACGGGACCCGACTCTGGGACGGGCTAGAGGGGGATGGCGGTCGGCCCCCGCGCCCAGCTGGGAGAAGTCGGGAAGGCCCCCCCGTGGTCCACCAGTAGCAGTGAGCGCCGGCTCGGGCCCCACCGTGGCTCCCGGCCAGAGGACGAGTCCCTGCACGCTGGCTCGCGGTACCCGCAGACGGGTCGACCCGAAGGCAGCAGCGGGCATCGCCCGTGCTCCTCGGGCGAGAGGAGGAGTCCCTGCACGCTGGCCCCCTGTCCCCGCAGACGGGTCGACCCGAAGTCGGAGTCCGAGGGGCCACCTCTTGCCCGAGGAGCACGGGCGGTGCCCGCTGCTGCGTTGGGGTTGACCTGTCTGCGGGGACCGCGAGCCAGCGTGCAGGGACTCGTCCTCTCGGCCGGTAGCCACGGCCCGAGCCGGGGCCCGAACCCCACGGTGTTTCTTCGACAAGTTTTCAACGCAAATTGGACAGAGGTGTTCCGTACTACCAACGGGGTGGGTGAGTAATACCACTGGTGAAACTGATATTTTCACTTTCACAAGCACTAACTGATGCTTGCATGTAACGTTAACGTAATGTTACGGTGTAACGTTGGTGTAACATTAAAGGCAAATGTCAATGTTAATGCAACGTTGTTTCAACGTATATGTGCTATCTGGCCATATCCCTTAATATTTGTGTCTAGTAATCAGTGGTTACAGTGATATTTTCAATTTCACAAGCACCAACTTTCCAGTAAATCATACCATTTCACTATGATTTTTAGTTTTACAATTGTAACGGGATTACTTACTTGACTCACTACACAACACAATGACCAGACATGAACTACACTGCACTTGACTTATGACATGAACTATGTGACTGAAAACCTTGGACATGGGACTGACCATGACAGAGCATGCTGGGATACCTTGATCCAAGATGGCGTTGGAGAATGTTAAATAAATAATCGTTTCAGTTCTTCAAATCTATATCCGTCTCAATCCTTCATATTAAACCTAGCCTGATCACCATCGAACAAATTATGTAACAGCTAAAGTGTTACAATGGCGTAGTCGGCAGGATGGCTGTTTAGACTGGCAGATTTCGATGGATTTTGAGGATGATTGACTAAAGAATTGAACTTGAATTGAAGATGATGCTGCTGAGTGAGTAGAGAACAATTACGATGATTTGATCACGATAATAAACATTATGTACTATTTGTATGATGACTACATCGCTTGAGATAAACTAGCAATAATCCGAAGCCAATCCTACTGATATTTGAGGCCAAATCATGGCTGAGAGAACTGTAATTTTGCAACAAAAACTTTGCTGAATTTGAGGTCAAAATGGCTGAGAGGGCGGTATTTCTTCGTCGCTTCACAAGCGAATACATAGTTCACCTATGTCAGCTAAACCACATAGATATAAATGAGATTAAGACAAAGCAAGAAAGGATCCAATGCCTTAGTGACCTTCCCCAAATGAAGGAACCCCAACCTGAGCAGCCCCAAAAGCAGCCAGAACAAGTCGATATCTCACAGTTGTTGTTGAAGATGGAAGAAAATCGCAAACAGGAGACCGAAGTCCTCTGCCAAACCCTGCTGAAGGCAGTGACTGAAGCTACCAAGGCTACAGTTCCCACCAAGATCAGATTTGGCCCCGAATTGCCTGATTTCCATAAGTTGTCTGGTGACGATGACATCACATGTTATTTGACGACTTTTGAAAGAATGGCTACAGCAGAGAAAAGACCAAAAGAAGAGTGGCCCCGCCTACTCGAACCTTACCTCACCGGTAAAGCACAAAAAGCCTTCCACGCTCTGACCGAAGAAGATAAGAAAGATTATTCAAAGATCGTTGCCATTATTCTTCGTCATTACCAGTTGACACCAGAAGCATACCGTTTGAAGTTCAAAAGTGCTTCAAAGAAATCAGATGAAACTTTTGAAGAGTTTGCAACAAGGTTGGAGCTCTACTTCAAAAGATGGACCAAGCCTTCCGACGAATCCCTAGCATCAGAAGATGTTAAGAGAATGATGGAGCTTATCTAGCTAGGATGATCCTATCCCTTATGTTTCCACATAAGGGCTAGGATAAAGAATGTACAAAAAAACGTGGATGCATGTTTACGTGCATGTTTTACGAAGAAATAAACACATTGCACTGTAAATACCTTAAATCTATGAATCTACTATGAATCTATACTGTATTGTTATTATGTGTATGCCTTTGATCATAAAAAATATTGTAACTTACACTGTGTTTTTGACCAATTCTTGCCTTGTTTTGATCTTCTCTGCGATTCGATTCTGTCCGCACGATGTGATAACACGGCGTACACCTACTGTTCCATCCGTTTTCACGGTCATAGGTGCAATTACCGGCGCCGAGCAGAGCCGTATATTGGGCTGGCTCTGGAGCGGAGCGGCAAACAGCGCCCCCGACCGACTCAGTGTGTTAAATGCGTGTTGAAAACTTGTGCAATATAATACAAACCAACGGCTGTTTCAGTTTTATTCAATATGTTCAATGGCAGAATGGAGCTATTCAATAGATGGAATTTAGATTTCCATTGGAACCATTATCATTTGTCTTTCCACATATGGTCCTTTGCATTGTCATGTACAATTATCAGAGATTTCCTTCACAATTTCATTGAAAAGAAGCTGGGGGGATAATGTAACAGCGCATTTCTTCAATTGAACATATTGAATAAAACTGAAACAGCCGTTGGTTTGTATTATATTGCACAAGTTTTCAACACGCATTTAACACATTGAGTCGGTCGGGGGCGCTGTTTGCCGCTCCGCTCCAGAGCCAGCCCAATATACGGCTCTGCTCGGCGCCGGTAATTGCACCTATGACCGTGAAAACGGATGGAACAGTAGGTGTACGCCGTGTTATCACATCGTGCGGACAGAATCGAACCGCAGAGAAGATCAAAACAAGGCAAGAATTGGTCAAAAACACAGTGTAAGTTACAATATTTTTTATGATCAAAGGCATACACATAATAACAATACAGTATAGATTCATAGTAGATTCATAGATTTAAGGTATTTACAGTGCAATGTGTTTATTTCTTCGTAAAACATGCACGTAAACATGCATCTACGTTTTTTGTACATTCTTTATCCTAGCCCTTATGTGGAAACATAAGGGATAGGATCATCCTAGCTAGAGCTTATCATGACAGATCAGCTTCTCAGCTCCATGGCTGATGAACGTCTCCGTCTTAAACTCAGAGAAAAGAAACTACCTACGACACAGGCTACAGCCAAAGCCGCTGATGAACATATTCTTAACCGAAAGATGTCGTTTAACCAAAACACTTCAGCAAAGCCCCAACAGTTCAATAGTCAGAACTCTCACGGCTTCACGTCCCGATCCAACCAATCGGACCTTAGACATGAGCGTCAAGACCAATCCAAGTCAGCCAGTAGTCCTGGTAAATCGTCCTACACAAAGGGACGCCCACCACCCAAAACTACTGGAAAGTTTGACTCTGTCTGTTACAGATGTCATGAGATTGGTCATCGCATAGCTGACTGCCCCTACCCGCCAGCACAATCAAAACATCAGCCAAGGACAGATTCCAAACCATCCACACAGAAGTTTGGTGACACCCCGACTAAACCTGCTGAAACAGCAAGGCCACAAGTACATTTCTTGATGAAGTCCCTCCCCCCCCCCCGGATGATCCCCCTGTGATCGAGAAAAAAGATAGTGGCCCCTGCATCGTTGTGACCATTGGTGACCATTGGTGACCGTGATGTTTCAGCCTTGATAGACACCGGTTCCTGTGTTTCCCTCATCACAGAAGAGTTATGTCGATCCCTATCGCTAACAACAAATCCCAAGGCCTCAAACTCATCGCTTTACATGGTTGATGGAACCACATTTCATCCATGGGAGAAATAGAGACTTCAATAGAAGTCGCTGGTGTAGAAACTCAAATGCACCTACAGTTGATGAAAACCATGCCAACTCCACTCCTACTCGGGCGAGATTTTGCAAAGCAAGTCAACCTTGTGATGGATTTTCGCATGAATTCATTCTGGTTGGAAGATGGCACTGGTGACCACCGCATCAAGTGGCCAATGTTGGGCTTACCATCACACGAGCCCCTGCAGAAAGAGGACAGTGACCCCCCTGAATTTGACACTGAACCAACTTCAACCACCATTGAAAGTCTTCATCTTGACAATCTACTTGAAGAATTCCCTGACGTGATAACCGAAAAGCCAGGGCGAACAGACATTGTAAACCATCGCATTTACACTGGAGATTCACAACCTCTCCGCAGTCCGATATATCGTCTTTCTGATGATCGCCGTCAGTCACTACGGAAACAGTTGGACGAAATGCTAGCAGATGGGAGAATTGTGCCCTCTTGTTCACCATGGGCATCCCCTGTAGTAATGGTCCCAAAGAAAGAGAAAGGTAAATACAGACTTTGCATCGATTATAGAAAACTGAATAGAATAACAAAGCTTGATGCCTACCCAATGCCCACTATTGACTCCATCTTAGAATCACTACATGGCGCTAAGATCTTCAGTTCTCTTGATTTAAAGAGTGGTTTTCATCAAATGATAATGCACCCTGACGACCAGGAGAAAACTGCCTTTATATGCGAGGAAGGACTTTTCCAGTTCACGGTGCTACCGTTTGGAGTAGTCAATGGACCCGCGAGTTTCCAAAGATTAATGGAAATTGTCCTCCATGGTCTGATTGGGAAGATCTGCTATGTCTATCTAGATGACATTATATGCTATTCATGTACACCTGAACAACACGCCGCCGATCTCCGTCAGATTTTCCAGAGATTACGACAGTCTGGCCTGACCGTCAGTACACAAAAGTGCACCTTCAGCTGCACCAGCATGACGTACCTTGGCCATGTAATTGGAGATGATGGCATTCGCACTGATCCTGAGAAAGTTCAAGGAATCTTTGACTAGCCCACCCCCATGAATCTGAAGCAACTTGAGAGGTTCTTGGCTATGGTGACATGGTATTCGAAGTTCATACCCCCACCTGGCTGACATTGCAGCCCCACTTAACCAACTACATGTACGACACAAAACTGCCAAATGGAAATGGACTGAGGAATGTCACTCGTCCTTCACAGAGATGAAGTCAATTCTCACTTCAGAACCAGTACTGGCCTACCCAGATCTAAACAGACCATTCATTGTTCACACTGATGCAAGCAACACCGGTTTGGGGGCAATACTTTTGCAAGAGACGGATGGACAGCTTCACACAATAGCTTACGCCAGCCGTTCTCTTGATACTTGTGAAAGAAATTACAGCACCACTGAGCGAGAGTGTTTGGCCGTGATTTGGGCGTTGGAGAAATGGAGAGTGTACCTTGAGGGGAAACGCTTGCAAGTAGTTACTGATCACCAGGCCCTCACTTGGCTTTTCAAAAAAGCCAGACTCACCGGCAAGTTAGCTCGATGGGTGTTGAGATTACAAGATTTCTGCTTCGATGTGACCTACCGACCCGGTGCCCTACATCTGGTCCCAGATGCCCTCTCACGAGCCCACGACAATGTAATTGTTGGAATGGTCCGGAGTTTGCCAACCATAGCTCCAGATACGTCTACATATGATGACAATCAAATTACCAATGCTGACGTCACAGACGAAAACTGCTCTGCACCACGCTGTGAACACCCTCAGACTAACACTGTTGACTGGATCCAGTGTGATGGTTGTGATCGCTGGTATCATCAATTGTGTGTGCGTGTTAAGCAGAAGCAAGCGCAACAAATGCCCTCCTACACGTGCCCTCGATGTAAAAAGAAACGTTGGGAAACGAGACGAGACATGGAGTGGCAGACTATAGCTGAACACCCACCAGACGAGGCAACAATCCCATTGCCAGATATCGCAGAGTTACAAAACAAACAAGTCACTGATCCATCTCTTGCTGTGCTAAGAAAGGATTTTAAAGAGTACCCTGTGTACCGCCTCAAGGATGATGTCTTGTACGACTACCACCACTCGAGATGGAAACTGGTAGTACCCGAATCCCTGAAAAAAGTGGTTCTACTTGCCTGTCACTCAAAACCTACCGCCGGTCACCTCGGCCGCACCAAAACTCTGCAGCGACTTGATAGTCTCCATCTATGGTGGAAGGGAATAACCACTGATGTGCGAAATTTCGTCAGAGCTTGTAAGATGTGTAGGCAGACCAAGCCAGTGTTTCGTAAGCCTCCAGGGCTTATGCTTTCAACCACATCCACGACTCCATGGGAGATTGTTGGTGTCGATTTAATGGGCCCCCTGCCAAAGAGTCACGGTGGACACGAGTTTCTACTTGTTGCAGTTGACCATTACTCGAAATGGGTTGAAGTGTTTCCACTACGCAAAGCCACAGGAAAAGCCGTAGCGTGTCTGATCGTTAGACAGTTGTTCAGTCGATATGGTGCCCCACGGAAACTGCTATCGGACAACGGTCCTCAATTTACGTGCAAGGCGATGGAAGCTGTATGTGTTGAATGGGGAGTAGAACAAGTCTTCATCTCGCCTTATCACCCTCAGTCAAATTGGGTAGAACGAGTGAATCGTAACCTCAAAGCCATGATGCAGTCCTACGTCGGTGATGATCATCGTACTTGGGATGTCCACGTTGCGGAGTTCGCATTCGCAATGAACTCAGTTGCACATGCTACTACAGGTATGGCACCCAGCATTTTGATGACTGGAAGGATGCTTCGAACACCTCTGACAAACAAACTTAAAATCGACACCATTCTCCCAGAAGACCCCGCCCCTCCGGAAGTTCCCGCCCCCTCGGAAGACCATGACCCCCCGGCAGACCCCCCCCCCCCCGGTAGACCTCGTCCTTCTCAGACAGAGCGTAGCTGAGCACAGTGACCGTGCTAAGGAGAAGAGAGAAAAAAACTATGACAAACGACGCCGTGTCGCCGAATTGACCATTGGAGAAACAGTGATGCTGAAGACACACCCCTGTCAAACGCGAAGAAACATTTCGCTGCAAAAGTCGCGCCAAGATGGTGTGGACCGTTCATTGTCACGGACAGACTCACTCCTGTTAACTACAAATGTATCGCGATGGATAATGGCAAGAAGGAACTGATTGCCCATATTGATCAGACGAAATCATGTGGACTTTAAGTGCGAACTTTTGTGACACAAAGTGTCGATCTCCTTTAATTAGGTTGCCCTGTTGTTATTCGAGCTGGCCTGGATAATATTTTTGGCAATTTTTTGTTCAAAAAAAAAAAACAAAAAAACTGTTAGATGATAACTTTGGAATTTATTTTCGGTTTTGTGCATGAAACCCAACAAACAACCCAAACTGACAAATCAGAAAGAAAAAAAGAAAAAAATTAGATAAAACAAACCGATAGCCAGCACCATACTTTTTAAACAGACAAACAGAAACGAAGAAAGGAAAGACAGAAAGCCCAACTTTTTAAAATGTTATCTGTGATTAGACTTTTGCTATTCTTTGGAGGTGAAACTGAGAGCAATGTTTATGTTTGGACTCTGAACTCTGAAGAACTTTTGAGTGGAACTTTACAACTTAAAGATTACAGTTGGTTTTTGATATCGATGTGTTTTAAACAATTCTCAACATTATGCCTTTTCTAGTGGAGGGGAGTGTAACGGGATTACTTACTTGACTCACTACACAACACAATGACCAGACATGAACTACACTGCACTTGACTTATGACATGAACTATGTGACTGAAAACCTTGGACATGGGACTGACCATGACAGAGCATGCTGGGATACCTTGATCCAAGATGGCGTTGGAGAATGTTAAATAAATAATCGTTTCAGTTCTTCAAATCTATATCCGTCTCAATCCTTCATATTAAACCTAGCCTGATCACCATCGAACAAATTATGTAACAGCTAAAGTGTTACAGTATGACCTATAAATACACTTTCACAAGCACTAACTTTCCAGTAACTCATACTATTTCACTATGCTTTTTATTTTTACAACAAGCATGACCTATAAATACACTTTCACACGCACTATAACTTTCCAGCATGTGCTATCTGTTATAATTTGTATCAAGTAATACTGATATTTCCTCTTTCACAAGCACTAACTTACGCTTCATGTAACGATATGGTGCATGTTTTGTATTTATATTGTGAAAATGCAAAGTGATAATGACGACTCGATCGTGGGTCAAGTTTTGTGTAGGTCGAGTTGTCACAAGGCTCGAGTTGTGTGTTTGTTAAAATCACGTTTTTTGGTCAAGCACATGACAAATACTCATGGGCGGATCCAGAACATTTTTTAGGGGTGGGGGGGCTGAGAATCAAAAACAATTATTTTTCAGTACTACAAAGGGTGCCACCACTTCCTATGCGCACTGGTTAGTACAGTACTAAGTAGGTCACCTCCTTATGTTTATCCCGCACACTGTGGGAATGGGAGTGCGTTCTCCCCTCCCCTCCCTCTCTCTCTTTCTCTCCCTTTTTTTTATTTTATTTTTTTAATTTTTTTTAAACGATTTTAGGGGGGGCTAAAGCCCCCTTAGCCCCCTCCCCCTGGATCCGCCAATGATCTGACATTAAAATATGGAATTCTTAGCTTTTAGGTTGTAAATTATTCTCAACTGAGTTTGAAACGTCATGACATTTATGTTTAAAATGCATTTTTTTGTAGATTTAATCTAGCGTGTACAGTAAATGCGTCGGTTGAATTTCTCGCCTACACCTCTTTGCCCCAACACCTCTTCCCGTGTACAAAGTATTACTATGGATATAACGTTAAGCATTCTCGCTAATCTATACGTCCCACAGATTAGACTAAAATGTTAATAAAAATAAAATAATATTTACTGACGTTATGACGTAATTGGCTTTAGAAACTAAGTCACATTAGGGGTTTTCACATGGTGCATGTTTTGTATTTATGCTTATGGGTAAATGCTACGTGAACTCGTGTGTCGAGTTTTGTTTAGGTCGAGGTGTCACAAGGGTCTAGATGTCTTAACCCCTGCAGGATCACACTATTTGTTTCGGTCGACTTGTCCGTTCTCGTCAATCTATACGTCCTGCAGATTATACTAAAATGTTAGTAAAATGACGTAATGATGACGTAAATTGGTTCTACAAACTGAGTCACATTACGAGCTTTCATGCTGCATGTTTTGTATTTATGCGAAAATGCGAGGTGCTAAATATGACAACTGTGGGTCAAGTTTTGCGTAGGTCGAGTTGTCAGAAGGCTCGAACGCTGTCGTGGATCCTAGTTGTTCTCGTCGAGTTGTCACAAAGGTCGACACGTCTTAACGCCCCGCAGCGTCACACTAAAATGTGAATAACATAATATTTACTGACGTTATGATGATGTACTTTGTTTTAGACACTAATCCACATTACGGGCTTTCATATGGCGCATGATTTGTATTGATATGACGATGCTCAGTATGACATCATCCATCGACAACTTTCACGTGTTAAACCTATGGGGTTTTGGCGGAAACAAGAACTACAATGTAGAGCTTTAAGTGTTTGTTGGTACAAACACAAGGTATTTGCGTGAACTTCCTGTTCAATGAAATTATCATTGATGACGTCACAATCATATTTTTTTTAATTATCAAAACATTTTTATTATAACATTAATTTCTGATTCAAAAGACATCAATTTTGCATTAGAATATGTTAAATTTAAATGTCCTGTTTTGGCCCGGAAAGCAACATTTAAAAACATTTTTTTTTTTTTTTTGTATAATCATGGGTTTATTATTCTTTAGACCTGTCAGAAAAATACCCCTAAAATAAGTTACATGTACATGTACACACATATTTCTTCTTTGTATGAATTACATTTTTTTGTATGTCCATACCTTTATTCTTGTTCAGCACACATTCTCTTTGTATTAAAATAATTGTAATAATTAAAGCGACGTTCATCTGAATAAAATTTCTGATACAAACATGTTCAAGGTGGTGCAATGTTTATACTTGGTTTAATAATACAAAATAATAAGTTTAAGCATAACCAGAGTGTTGCAATGACTAACATTTTGGATGACACAAAAGTTAAGTATAGTATGAACTATTTATAAAGAATATTAAATGATTGCCCTGATCTTGGCTTTGGTGAACCTGTCAAAATGGCAATAAATCTTGGCAATATTTTAACCCTCAAAAAGAACAATGTTATACATTGTCAATGCCCTGTCCAAAAATCAATATAAAATAAACATTGTCCTCAAGAAGCCTTCTATATTTTAAATTCATTTATTATTTAAAATTATATTTGATCAAACACTAGTGTACGAACATACATATACAAATATTACAATATTATAGTATTTTTACTCCTATAACGCCAATTATATATATTAACAATATTCCCTGAAACTAGTTGTTTTCAGTTTTGTCTAGATATCCTTTTTAAGAAAGCTTTTTAGGCGCCCATCGGATTAATTTTTAATTACAAGTTCTATATTCCAAGATGTTACTATTTAAAACTACACTTTTGGTGTTCATATTGGGCACCTCGACCAATACTAACACCATGGAAGAGTTTACACTTTGGAATAGTTAACACCAAGGGTATGTAGTTACGATGATCGGCAGGTTTTTCTGGGATGGACCCTCTGCTGTCGATACTCGTCCCGGGTTGTCTCTCTCACTCTCAGGTTTATAGATCTTCTACTCCAGGTTAAAGGCCATCTATAATTTAAATAGACCAACCAAAGCTATCGAAAATATGGGTTTTATAATGCAACAATTTAAATTAAAAAAATATGTCCTTGTTTGTATTCCTTTAAACCGAGCTTAAATTAATCTATTTGAGTGTATTGAAACAACTACACTTCTTTTAAATCCACTCAACATTTCGTTAGTTTTTTCTAACATTAAATAATCCACAAGGGATATCACCTTATTTTGCGAATCGTTTTCCTTTTTAATTAAAGTTAATGCATTTATGTCATAAAGAAAACTGTTTTTTTAACTTACGGTTTGTATTATTGCAGTGATTGTTGAAGAATCTTGGGTTGGGTATTGCTGCCGCATATAGGGCCAATATGCCCTGCCAAAAGCTGAACGATTTGCCCAAGGTGACTGCTTCACCTGGCTATGGCCTTTGCATCCGTAATATGCAAGCTGGGGCACAAATCGACATGTGGACTGTTGGTAGATGGCTAGCAAAACTCTCAACCTCTCTCTATCAAACTTGCTTCCACACTGTACATTTACACTTTCACTACTTCCCACTATAACTTTTCCTATAACTATATCTCTTACATAACAATTCTAGTATTTAAATTAACCCTCCTTTGCTCACTCTTTCCATTCAAATAAAAGATATCTGGATCATTGGGTGCAGCTACAGTTTCTGCTGCTATTTTATTGTATACATTCACAACATCCTGCAGCACAGTATTATTTAAGTCTACAAAGACTGGGTTTTTAACAAAAGGAAACTTTACACAAAAGAACTGAACAATACACAACGACAATTAACAAACTATGGCCTGATGTAGCCTCACCTTGTTAAACTAAACTAGGGTGAGGTTAGACTACTTATGACTGATCCATTTTATTTACAGGTAAGTTTTTAATGAGGACTAAACCATTTTGTTTAAAGGTAAGTAAAAATAAACATTTCAAAATGGATGTGACATACATGTATACGAATAATAAAAGAGCAGTTACAAATCATAAAGTGTCTGACTTAATATCTTAAGATGCGTTAATAAGCAAACTTTGTGTAGAGATGGCACAGGTATGTCTATAAATAGCGCAAGCGAGGAGAGACAGAGAGGCGGCGGTAGGGCATAGCGCCACCATGCGGCAGTGAGACGTTACCATTTATGCTCTCACTCCGTGTGCTTGTCTGGCCTTGCCGTCCACCAAAACAGGTAAAATTCCCTCTATTTTATAAAGTGATGCCCACAGATACTATCACATAAACAAATAGGTCTATTGTTATTATTTTGTATACATTTTAAATGAAATGAGAAATATAAAAGTCATAATTTTTCGGGTTTAGTTTGCTAAATAATGGCCTTGTGACACCTTGTTGGATTACACTGCATTTAATTCTGGATAATTGAGTATTGCTGGTAAATAGTCCTCCGGAGTCCGTTTATCTTCCAGAGACGGACCCAGGTGTATCAAATTAAGGTTTCTTCTGTTAGAACAGTAATGTACAGGGACAGCCATGTATTTTAAATTTAGTACCATGTATCTCCTTTTCATAAGAATATGTGGTTATTATAATGAATGAGTCACAGTTTTTGCCTATGTCTTGCACAATCATGGAGTTTGGTGAACTGTTGGTATGGAAGTTAGGCAGTGTATATGTACATGCTATCTATTAGTATTACCTTCAAGTTTACTTCATGTGTTATCTATGTTCAAGTGGTAAACTTTAAATTAATTTCAGGGAACTTGACTTGTGCATGTATAATGTGTGATACTTATGGTAATTTATAATGAATACTTTTCATGTGTACATTGTAATTATGTTATATTTTGTTTTCCTTCCTTTCTACTTCTGTTGGTTACCATTTATGCTCTCACTCCGTATGCTGGTCTGGCCTTGCCGTCCACCAAAACAGAATTGAATATACCTATCCGAACTCCCACAGGCAGAAATAATTGTTTGTTTACACAATTTATTATTTCTCGCCTCCAATATAAAGCGCCCCTACATCTGCATAAAAATTACAGTGTACTTATGCATTTACTTTTCCCTTCAAAAATAGAAATGAATACACACAATGCTGAATCATACCCTGGTACATGATTTTCCCTTAAAAGAAAAATATTGTCACGATCAACTGGGCATGGAATTGGAGTGCTAGTTTTAGTTTAACTCTGTGACTGAAAATACCAGACTGTCCAGATATGATAAGGTCATTACCGTTGCTGCTCCATAAATGAGCCATTAACTTTCAGTCACCATTTCATCTTAAACCAGGACACCGATTCCATGCTCTGTTGAAAGTCTGCTCTGATCGTGACGATACTTTCCCTTTAAGAAATTTTTGGACTGAATTTACAAAGGATGTCCATTACTGAGATAAGGCACATTTTGTTTTATGTAATATAATTTGCAATTTATAATCTAGCCAATAAAAATAAACCTTTGCGCTTGAACATAATTAATATTACTTTTTTGTTATGTGTATTCTGTGCATCCTTGGTAGCAACAGAACAAGCCACCATTGGGATAAAGGTTACTAGACATCTCAGTTGTAAATACGTATGTTTTGTGGTTCATGAGATATGATTTTTTGAAATATTAAAATTGGATTTTAGTGTATTTCGATAACTGATGACGTCACAATGACGTCACAACTTTACCTACAACTACATGTCATAATTTTATTGACAACTACATGTTATGGTCTAAGTATGTGTCAAGTTTGAAGGCTCTGTGAACTTTGGAACTATGGTTTTCTTGTTAGATAAGTCTCATCGAGAAGGGGAAGAAGAAAGAAAAAAACGAACAATATCAAAAGGTGTTCGCGCTGTCGCGCAAACAGCTAAAAAATAATCGAACGAAAACAATAGGCATTCAGCGGCCAGGCCGAAACCCTAATAAATAAATCCTTGCTACTTGCTCAAGGTACAGAATAACTGATACTCTGGCAAATGGATACATGTCAGTGGCATAGCTAATTGTGTCTGTGTAAATTCACAAACTTGTTGGTATTTCTGAGTGACATAATTTGTTGGTTCATTTGAGTTTTGTGTCGGTAAATTTACCCCCTAAAAACCCCCTCCCCCAACTCTGAAAATCCTGGCTACCCCACTGATACATGTACAGTTGTGATTAGACCTTTATCTCACTGCGGCCATCTTTGCCAGATTACCTGTTCACATGTACTGTAGCCTAGGAGTATAGAATTCGCAATGCATTCTTGGACAATACTAATATCCTTGGTTTTATAAATCATCATTTGTTGCCTTAAAGGGACAACATATCACGATGAACAGGGCATAGAATCAAAGTGCTATTATTAGATTAACTCAGTGACTGAAAAAAATACCCCACAAGATAAGCAGATAAATACCGTTGCTGCTGCTGCATAAATAAGCCAGTAATTTACAGTCAATGTGTTTATCTTACACTAGAAACCTGCTTCCATGCCCTCTTGAAAGTTTGCTCTGATACTGACCATTTAACTCATATCAACATCTTATTTTACAACATTCATAGTGGCCACTAGTTGTGTCCCCAAATTATCCTTTAAACACAACGCTTCCTTCGAGCTTTTCTCTGCTTTCCTCTTCGTGATCCATCATCACCTAGCTTCCTTGGTTTCCTTCAGTCTATCATCCCACTCTCATTCCATCCTTCAGCTTCACTTCCCTCCTCTCTCTCTCTCTCCATAGAGGCTTGTACTGTCCGAGTTAACTCGATACGAGTTGACTTGGGTGCAAATTCGACGAGTTGGTTCAATGGCAGGTCGGTCAACAGAAAAAGAGGATGACGAATGAATCAGATAAGACAACGAACTAATTGACTGCACCCCAACAGTGTTACTTGATGTCATTCGTATAATCTTTTTTTTTTAATTGTAAAACTCATTTGAAATTCACAATGCCATAAAACATTTTGGTCCTGAAATGTTCAATACATTGTCTTCATTAATTGTTCAATCCTCAGTAGAATGGGCGCTGCAAATCTTCGATTCATGAACCGCTGCAGCTTCTAACAAACAGGATATTTCTATAGACACCTCAACTAAACACACGTTAAAAGTAAAGCCACTTCCGGGTTCATGGTACACACAACTCCCACTGATGACGTCACATGCATCCTGGAGTTTTCGCTGGTTTTCTTGGCCGCTGGCGCTTCAGTAGTGATTTCGTATTGGACATGCGATAGGGCTATGTAGGGTGCCATGGAAGTGCCACGGGAGCGTTGAAAGGTTTTCATAAACCGAAGAATGGGGCCCAATTTTTTTCAATCAAAATTACGAGCGTATCATGAGCGTAATAATATTACTATTTACAATGAAATAATACCTTAATATATTATAAACAAGGTTCTAAACTCCACTTTAAAAAAAAATTATCGCTCAAGTCTGGCTTTAAAAACGCGCACCAAAGAAAATGCATGCGGAATAGCTAAAAGTCAAACTTACTTGTCCAACGGGCTAGTGAAAACAAGTTAAGGGCAACCCCTGCCTTTTGGCTTAGTGTATTATTCTGAGCGGAAATGTGCAGGTAGGTTCGTAAAATCTTGCCCCTAATTTAAAGGTTGATGGCATTGTCGCGTGTTTGCCATTTTTGTGGCAGAAACTGTATACCCCAATTAATTATTGGTTTAAGCAAAATTGTTACCGAAACAATGAACTTTTCAGCCATTGTAACACATTAGAAAAAGTACATTTACGTGACAATAATATTCACGCACCGTAATTAATTATTCATGAACTAGAGCTATCTCGGCATAATGCTTGAGAAAGATTAAGTCTTAAAGGTAGAGCATGGATCAACAATTTGTGTAGCCCTGATAGGACCCTATCTACAGTACACTTACGGTAAGGTCCTGACTAGCTGTGGTGACCGCAGCCCTACTACCTGACTTTTACAACTTCACGGACGGTAGTAGCGCTGCGGTGAATGCCCATAGTAGTCCTTTATGGACAAGTATCGATATCGAGCAGGCAATTTTCTCTACCCCCAAAAATGTGTCCCAGATATGACAAATGCTCTTAAAACTCACCTCCAAGATTCTATGCCACCTACAGATGCCTCCTCTGAGGTTGAAAACCATGCAACTTGCATTGGCGAGATTTTATGGACATTTTAATTTTGGAAAAATGCAAGATTGAACTAGTAAACATGGAAACTGCTGGACTCGTGACGTTTTCCCAACAATGCATTGCGCGCATACACATTGACCCCCCCCCCCCCTGGTACCGGTAAAAAACGAAAAACGGACAGTATAGCGCCACCTAGAGATTTTGGCTTACCAACTGTAGTTGAACAGCGACTGTTTCATGATTCATCGAAATAGCGCGCACAAAGTATTAACATAACAATTTTGTCACGCCATTACAGACCAGGTCACTTCAATTACGCAACATATGGATCAACAGTTATGCAAATTTTAGGCTAACAAGTAATATTCCGCCTTATTTCTGAGTTGTTTTTCTATAAAGATGACTATTTAATTAGTATAAACTAAAATTAACCAATCAGAACACCGTATAACACCGGCTGCGTTTTGCATCACACACACGAACCGTATTATCATTGGTATTTAAATTTGTGTTTGTCATGTCACATGTAGGCTATTTGCTGTTTCGATTGGCCTTAATATTTGAAGAATTTCGACCAATTTATAAATGGGTTGGCCCAGATGAATGTTGTTTAAATATGATCCGGTGCACGGCTGAGGAGCAACATTCCTGAAACTGCACCTCATATTGCAACTTTTATTGAGTGTTGTGCTCCAATGTGTGGATAATGGCTGAGTGCTCAATATGTCAAGACCTGTCCAATGCTAATGACAGAGCAACGTTGTGTCGAAGTTTAAATGGTTTCCAAACGATAGCACATTTTTGGGGTAATTTAGTAGGTGTGGAATTAAGCCTGAGGTGAACCGGTTTGTTTGCCGAACATGTCTATGTCGTATTAAGAAGTTGGACCGCTGGCGCCAGGTAGTACGGGATGAAGAAAACGAGCTGCGAAGTCGGCTAAGTACACAAGGTAAGAAAATAAGAAGAAAACTCAAAGTCGTAAGGTACTTCATGTGGAATTATGTTTGCATTAAATATTTTCAGCCCTCCCCCTCCACACCCCAAGGCCTGACAACAACAAAAAACATGCTCGATAGTTAACAATTGAAACTTAAATAACCCCAAAACACTGGTTGTGAACTTGAAGGTTACATAGGACAACTGAAAAAAATTAGCAACAGCAAACGAGACCTCTCTCCTGATCAGAGCATTCCCCATCCAAAGAGAAGCAACACAGCGACAGTTTCTCATCGTCAGCAACACACCGTACAGAGAGGTCTTCCGTTTAATAAGGTGAGATTGATGGATTGAGGCAAACAGATATCGACACATTAACAGCAAGTGTACATGTTTGAAACAGGGAACTTATTTAATGTGATTGGATGAAAATTTGTCATCTGTTATAACCCAACTATGTACTCCAATTTTGTATTATATACAGTATAAGGTCGGTCCTACCGCTAATCATAATTGTAAATAACATCGTCTTGGGAAGAATCTTATACTGAATTATAAATAATATCTATTTTCAACAGGGTTTCAAGGAAAAGGTTGTACGATGCATAAGAAATGGCCAGTATTACACAGGAATGCGTTACGCAATGAAAAGAAGTGATACCGCCAAAAAACAAATTGTAAACCTAGTTGTAACGCTGGCAAATGCAGAAATGTATTCCTTTACAATTTGCAAGAAAACGGTGGTGGCCGGTGACGTTAACCGTAAAAATGCAGAATCGTTCACCTGGAGGACATTTATGGACGATTTCAAGGCCAACACCCCCATTCTACATCTTATACTGGGACATAGTATAAGCAAGAAAAATAAAAGACAACAAGTACAGATGTAAGTATATATAGCATTGTAACATTTAGACAGTGACTGAATTTATTATTATAACTATTCGCCCCTAACCCCCTTTCTGCAATCGTGTGGTTTCATTTGTAATATTTATGTTTTGTCCACAGAAACAACGGGCACATTGGCCACCTTGTCCCTGGTCTTGGCATCATTCTAGGAATGGTCGCCAAAATGCGGTCTCGCAAGTTTAATATGTTGCCAGCACTCATCGGGATGTCCATGTATAAAAATGGATGCAGTTCTGTGGTAAGAATAATACTAATACTAAAGATTTGTAGCGCGCACATATCCACCCTGCTGGGCGCTCAAGAATGAATTACGGTAACTTTAATCACACACTGATTGACAAGAGGGTGATGGGGATGAGTGCAATAAATCTGTAACAAACTAAATCTCCACCCATGCAGTTATAACCCGTCTCAGCGAATATAAATATAACGTTCCCTTTTAATCTTGCAGCTTCTAGATTCATTCAGTAAAACTGGACTACGCCCAACAGCAGCAACAATTCGCCGCGCTATTGACCGGTACGGAGCAGAATATGACGAAGAAATCTTGGCTGCAAAATCTGCTATAGAGGTAACACTTGTTCATAATTATAATTGTTTTTGCAAAAACTAAGAAAATACTCATTAACATCCTATCATTTCATGCAATGCTCCCACACATTATGGCAGCGAACCGTCCCCATAATTCGTTTATACTCGGGGAATAACAGTTTGACACGCGGTCTTTTTAATGCTAATGTTAATGACCGGTTTGGGGCATGTTCAAGGGCGATAAGGACCGAGCCGCATTACGTCAGATTGTCTAATGGTCTTGCGCATTTATGAATGTTACATTAGTGCAATACTAACTTATATAGAAAATAATACATGTATATTTACATATTTATATAATTTTGTTTGTCATGCTAGGCAACAATCATTACTGATCAGCCCGACGACAACCACGACGATGCATTGGTGGCAGCAACTGAAACCTTACGTAATTATACAAGTTGTAAAAACTCCATTCATGTATGCATACCTAGATGGGAGGCAATTCATCTACCCACCAAAAACAAAATTGAAAAAAAATGAAAAAAAACCAGTTAAAACATATATAAATAAATAAATAAATAAAACAAAATCCAAAACAAAACAGCCCCCAAAGAAAATATGTTAGAAATAACTGACAAAATAATTGCCAACACCCCGTGGCTACGCCACATCATACGCCTATAACACTGATGTTATAGAGTTATTCCTATCTTCATTGACACTCACCAAAAACATCAATATCATGTCTTAAACATCTCGTAAATTAATAAATTTTGATATGTAACGATTTTGAATAATTTTTCAGACCCGGACACACCACCGGGTTACTCAATAACCTGGGACAACGTCCAAAAAGCCAGTGAGTGCCGTCATCAGTCATCGGAAGCTGCGAACAAAATGTTTACATGGGCACTGGCATTTGCTTCTGTGAACAGAGTTTCATATGATGGCCTTACGACAGCAAATGCACCCCGTCGAGCCGAAAACATCGGGCTGGATAAGATTCTCCCGCAGGTGTCAGACTGGAGACACCTGCGAGACCATATGGAAATTGTAGTTTCCAGGTTGTTTACTGGAGGTGCCCTTCCTGCACTAAGTGCAATCAGTACGGATGTAGTATTGTTACATGTCCCTAACGAACACCGTGAGAAATCATGTAATAAAAGTCATATAGTACGTCCACACATTTAAGTTGACATGTTATGTGTTATTAGCATTTTATTACTTCAGCTAATGCATAATGACAATTAGATAAATTACATTCCTCTCATGTAATATCCACAATTCTAATACAATCGTACAACACATTTTATCCGATTGAAAATGGGAATTGATTGGACGTGATTGTTCGGAAACTTTTTAACTTTTCCGTGCCGTAATCATTGCTAACAACACGTTTTATTTCATATAATACGTGTGGTTGTTATTACCCTTTACATTGCGACTTGGAGGAACATGTGACAACATAATGTTTCTAATGTTGACCCCACAGATAAATCTGGGTATCATCAAGGCAAACCCGTCTTCGGTAAAAGGGGTCATTGATATAATGAAACACCTCAACAAATATGTTCCAAGAAAGGCACAACAAATAATCCCAATTTGTTGCAATGGAGACCAGCTTTCGGTCCAAAGGATGGCAGAAGCGCGTTTGGCTATGGGGACATCATCCGACCCCATCAATAGGATGGCCGGACTCGAACCTACAGCACAACAGTTCCACCAACGAGCAATTCTGCTGCAGGTAGGCCTATACAGGGCGACTCAAAAAAAAGGTAATCCACAAATAATGGGTTAATATGACCAGGTTATGAGGTTTATGATTATAAACATGATTGCATCATGAGGTAGGGGCTATTAGCTTTCCATTGATACCATCCTTGCATTCATGCGATCACACATCACTGAGCACCATTGTCTTGAAAATGGACCATCAAATTCCAAAATGTGCAGGTTGGTGAATAATGGGCCCAATGGGCAAACATCCAGAGGAATTGGGCTCATATCCAAACAGAGACAAGATACGTAGGTTACAGGACACACATGTAAATGATTGAAAGAAAACATCTTATTCATGATAATGATTTTATTTGATAAGATCATTAACACTTTAGGCACCAACACCTTCCACATGTCCACCTCCTCTCCAGTAGCGGAACAAGTTACCACCGGGCCGGGGGTCAGAGCGCACGGTCGCCCCCAGGCATCATTCCTAACCACACGTGATTTCCGAGAGACCCGTCATGATTACACTTCATGTTTTCAGGGGAGCTCAAAATAAAGAAAGGGCCCGGTTGATTTGTGTAAGTTCCAGCTCGGGCCCGGTCCCCCAACCACCACCACCCCCCCACCCCCACCCCCCTCCACCAGAATGTTAAAACAAAATATTATTATTTTTTCTTTGGGGAGGGGATCCGGGCCCCCCCCCCCTCCGGGCCGGGGGACGGCTGCCCCCCCCCCCCAGCCCCCCCTGACGGTCCGCCACTGCTCCTCTCTCCACACAAAGTCCACAGCAACGATGCATGCATATCGCCCTGCACCATGCCGTGGAATGGCCACCTAGGTCACCAGATTTGACCCCGTGTGATTTCTTTCTTTGGGGATATTTGAAAAACAGAGTTTATTCCACTCAAGATATTGAGTTACAGGATCGTATCACCCACGAAGTCAACATTCTGCGCAATGACCCAGCTTATGGTGAGAAGAGCTGTGCAAGACAGGAGGTGGTGGACATGTGGAAGAGAGGAGGTGGACATGTGGAAGGTGTTGGTGCCTAAAGGGTTAATGATCTTATCAAATAAAATCATTATCATGAATAAGATATGTTTTCTTTCAATCATTTAAATGAAACTCTACGTATATCTTGTCTCTGTTTGGATATGATTAATTCCTCTGGATGTTTGCCCATTGGGCCCATTATTCACCAACCTGCACATTTTGGAATTTGATGGTCCATTTTCAAGACAATGGTGCTCAGTGATGTGATCGCATGAATGCAAGGATGGTATCAATGGAAAGCTAATAGCCCCTACCTCATGATGCAATCATGTTTATAATCATAAACCTCATAACCTGGTCATATTAACCCATTATTTGTGGATTACCTTTTTTTTGAGTCGCCCTGTATATAATTATATGAATAGGTTTTGTAAGACAATACGAACAGGTATTTGCATCTAGAACATGGTATGATTTTCATCATAGTTGAAATTAGTGTACAACCTTAACTATTTTGTTTTACAGGACTACATGGACACCTTTTACAATCCATCAAGTGCATCCCAAAGAGGAACCCTATTCAACATTCGTGAAAAATTCGGCCACAGAAATGTCAAGGGCAAGGTGTCCGATTGCATCAACCATGTATTGGACTTGTTACGAATGACCACAGAGAGCATGGTCTGCCTTCTTGCTATGAAAGTTGTTGGCATGGCAACCAGGGACAGTGTTCCACAAGATTGTCCCTCTGTGGAAGCCTCTGCGGACGAACGTTCATTATACAGTGCGTATCAAAAAAAAGGTAATCCGAATTCAGGGGGTTAATATGCCAAGGTTATTTAGTTTGACAATTTACATGTAGTTTACCAAAGAAGAGGAACTCCTCAGCTTTCCATTGATACCTTTATTGACCCATTGCTGTCACACATGACCGAGTACATTGTTATTGAAAATGACAAATTCAAATCGCATTTTTGCAAGTTTGGCTAATCAGTGCAAGGCAGGATAATCAGTGAAAGTCAGTATGATAAACCAGATTTTCTTTAGGAATGACTGGACATTATTCAAGAAGAATCTCTTCTAACATTGCCCTTTTATGCACCCACACCTTCAACATGTCCACCTCCCCTTTCGACACAAAGCTGGCAGCGACGGAGCATGTCCTGCACTGCTCGTCTCACCATAGCCAGAACATTGCGTAAAGCATCCACTTCATTTCGAATACAGCCCTGCAATTCATCAAGATCACGGGGAGGAGTTGCAAACACCTTGTTCTTCAAATGTCCCCAAAGGAAATAATCACATGGTGTGAGGTCAGGTTATCTTGGTGGCCATTCCACCTCATGGTTGACGGCGATGACTCGTTCGCCAAAGACTTCCCTCAGACGATCTCGGACAGCGATAAGGCGATGTGCTGGGGCGCCGTCTTGGGCCCACCCTTAACTTGACTAATTTTCTTGCTAGCCCTCACCTTGAGTGGCCTTTTGGCCTTGTGATGGGCGACTTACATAAAAAAAAAAAAAAAAACAGAGCTGCCTGATGACCCCACGAACCTGTCGCTCAAAGTGTTCCTGCAGCTGCGGTAAAACGTTATCATTGAGCATCTGCAGATACATGTTACCATTGACATTCCTTTGAAAGAAAAACGGTCCGATCAGCTGACCACTTCCACAAAGTCCTAACCAAACAGTCCACTTTTGTCGACTCATGTTAACCTCAAAATTGAATTCTGGGGGTGTCTTGCTGGTGCATATTCAAGAACATTATGTTTATTGACCTTGCCGTTCATGGAGAAAGCAGCTTCGTCGCCGATTACGAGATTCCGCAGAAAATTGACATCTCTCTCGGTACGGGCTATCAACCATCTGGCAAACGCCAGCCTTCTAGCAAAATCTCCTGGCGTAAGTTGATGTCGGATGTGAATCCGATATGGATGCTGGTGGAGGTCCAATCTCGTGATTCTGTTGAATGTCGCCGAAGGCAATCCCAGCCCATTTCGCCTTGTGCTGGTGTCCATAGGATGCTCCAAAAGTTGCTGCCTTACTGCTGAAATGTTCCCTTCTGATCGCCCTGTGCGCCTCCTGCCAGAATTCCCCTTGTTGCGGTTGAGGCTAGTGCCATACTCTTGATATTTTCTAACATTCGCCCAGATGGTTTTGGCTGCTGGGGCCCCCGTTCTGGGAAACGTTCCCTGAAAGCATCGCGAGTTTGCTGAAATGTTGTAACCACGAAAGCTCGCTGTTCAGTCGTTAGTTGTACCATCTTTCCAACTACCTGTCCCTAAACCCAGGCCCTTCTTAAATACCCAACTTGAAGAAAAGGATGTCGTAACGGACGATTACCGCACCAGCTTAAAAATCTTAGATAATCAACTAGGTAGTCAAGTGATGCGTCCATTTCAGACTGCCTTGAACTGATTACCCAAACTTGCAAAAATGCGATTTGAATTTGCCATTTTCAATAACAATGTACTCGGTCATGTGTGACAGCAATGGGTCAATAAAGGTATCAATGGAAAGCTGAGGAGTTCCTCTTCTTTGGTAAACTACATGTAAATTGTCAAACTAAATAACCTTGGCATATCAACCCCCTGAATTCGGATTACCTTTTTTTTGATACGCACTGTATATCAAAACGGCTTCTAAAGAAATTGTTGACACGATATGGCCGTCAATTGACCAGTGTCATATTTATGAAGCATGTTTTAATGAAAATGACGATGATGATGACGACGCCGGTTACCGTAAATACTGCGTATGTGATGGAGATAAAGGTGAGATGAATATACACATACATACACATTCGATTTATATATTTATTTGGTCTCTTTACCCAAGCACGGGTGGTATATCTTTAAAACTGCTCACTCTTTCACACTACAGGAGGTACATGGATTGAATGCAGTGCCAGAACAAAATGCTCTCGTCATAGGTGGTACCACCTGTCGTGTTTAGGATTGACAAGTCAAGACTTCGACGAGGAAGACGACTGGTGGTGCAATGATAGTTGCCGAACGTATAGCATTTTTTGCTGTTGCCGGAGAATAATACCAGAGGCTTTATACATAGAATGCTCCCGAGGACAAGACTGTAGTGGTCCCAGGTGGTTCCACTTACAATGTGTAGGACTGTCTTCTGTACCAGGTTAGTTATTAATTCGTACTTGTTGTAAATGTCATGATTATTAAAAACATTTTCGCAAAGATGCGGGATAATATTATTCACAATATAATTAAAGGGGAAAATCGTAATGATCAACAGGGTATTGGAGTGCAAGTTTAAATTAACTCATTGACTGAACACAGCCACGTTATTGTCCCTTGAATTAGCGGTGTAAACCGGCCCGTTACCGAAACTGGACATGGGGTGGTATTGTTGTGAAGCATTCTGTAAATTCCAGAACTCGCCCGATAGCTCCACGAGCCTATTTAATTATTTGTGGATTAACCTGTGTATTACGTAATAATCTCTTTATATACGGGCCATTTTGCCATGCTCGGCGCAGTTGGTCTGAGGGAACCGTCGACAACGCACTCTTGTTACTTCGTCATCTTTATGTTTCACTATTCGAAATGTGAGTTTTAGTTTCCTTAAATAAATTATTTGGAACCGGAATTTGTTTTACAAGTTTCTTCATTTAGTTGTCCATTCTCTAATGATCCCAGAAAACATAATAAATGGTGGAAGATCTGGTTTTGCATTATTGCAATCATGGCACTCGGCGTTGTCGGCGGGCAACACCCGAGGACTGGCTGCCCTTGCCTTATAGGTAAGTAAACATGTAAATAGGTGATACTGACAACAGAAATATTGTATGATTTTTGGTAGCTGACAACAAGCTGTATGAATTTCTTTGTATTTTCTGTGTTGTAATATACTGTATTGTGATGTTGTATTTCTTACTGACATGACGGAAGTTGATTCAGAAAAGAAACCAGAAATGGCGTTCAAGTATGATTTGTCGACTATTAAAATAAAATATACGGGCTCCGTAGATGAAGATTTAGATTATTTTGTGGAAAAATTTAAAGAAATTGCCGTGTTGCGAGATTATACAGATACAAAAAATGTTTTGGCTTTCCAGACCCTTATAGATGGTCATGCCAGAGTGTTACTGGAATCTATTCCGTCTAGTGAGAAAAATACTATTGATAAGATTCACAGTATCTTAAAAAAACACTTTGAGGGAGATTCATGGCGTTGGTGTGTAGAAACAAAACTATTAGCTCGTAAACAGCTCGCCACAGAGACTCTAGACGATTATGCCTGTGATATTATGCATTTGTGTAAGCAGATTAAGAAGTCCGAGTCCGAACAGTTGTCATTGTTTGTACGTGGTTTAATCCCGTCAATTCGAGCTTTTGTGTTTTCTAAAGAACCTAAATCATTCCGGGAAGCATTGAATGCAGCTCGTTTAGCCGTGTCCGTACAGCTTACAGCAAAAGAACCCGACTGTAACAGTGTACATACTGTAAATTCTGGTCAGATGTTGGAATCCAAATTAGATACTCTAGTTGGCATTGTTAAAGATTTAACAGCCAAGGTAGAAAACCTGGAATTAAATGCAAATTCCAGAAATACTTCAGCTGAAAATGTCAATCAGCCCAGGCCTAGAAATCAACATGTAAGTGGCAATACTACCAATTATGGAACTCGTTCATTCCACTGATTGTTATCGTTGTGGTAGAATTGGCAACAGGTGGAGAAAGTGCTATGCCAAATATGACATCAATGGCCAACAGTTAAACTAGCTCCCCCATCTTTTTGGAAAAGAAGGAAATTTGTTCAGATACCTAAGGGTGGGGAAAGTAAAGATAGTTCTGGAAAGAAGACAACTCTCGAGCAAGCGGTCACTCAACTATACATTCCGGTATGTTTTGTTAACATTGTATTGACCAATTGCCATGATCATGTTTTAGCTGCACATTTTGGGTTGCAGAAAACGTATCACAAAATTCGTCAACGTTATTTATGGAAAGGTATGTACCGTGACATAGATAATTGGGTTCGCTCTTGTCAATCATGTTCACAAAGAAAAACTCATAGGCATAAAGTAGTAGCACCACTTGTTACTATGAAGGTCCCGGATGTGTTTGAAAGGGTCAGTGTAGATATATTGGGCCCCTTGCCAATTACAACTGCTGGCAACCGTTACGTACTTTGTTTTACTGATCATTGTACTCGTTGGCCTATACTTGTACCTTTAGCAAATATAAATGCATCAACCATAGCTAGAGCATTTTTTGATTTTGTGATCTGTGAACACGGTTGCCCAGTAACATTATTGAGTGACAGAGGTGCAAATTTTTTGAGTAGCATTGTTCGTGAGGTTTGTTTAATTATGCAGACACAGAAGTTGAACACATCAAGTTACCATCCTCAGTGTAATGCTGTACAAGAACGTTTCAATTCTGTAATTCTCGATACTGTATCGCATTATGTGAATGAATTTCAAACGGATTGGGATCAGTATATCACAGCTATTCAGTTTGCGTATCGTTCAACCCCAGCAGATAATTCAATTGGGTTTAGTCCATTCTTCTTACTTTTTGGTAGAGAAGCACGATTACCATTGGATGTGACACTCTTGCCCAATTTTAGTTATCAGGACAAGTCATTGAGAGAACATATACATGATCTAGTTACTAAGTTACAGGTGTTTCGAGATGTTTCAAAACGTCAACTTGAGGAAAACCAATTAAAAATGAAAAAACGGTATGATGAAAATTCCACAAATGTAGACTATCAGGTTGGTGATCTTGTATGGATTTATACCCCGGTGTCCCAGAAAGGATTGTCAAAGAAATTAATGAAATTTTGGGCCGGACCATATCTTCTTGTACAACAAACAGGCCCAGTGAATTTTCGAGTTAAGAACATACAGAATAATAAATTGGTCTCGTCACCAATACATGTAAATCGTATGAAGTTTGTCTATGACCGATACGTTCGCCCAAACAATGACATTTTCCCCACTGATCCTGAACAACTAATTCCATTAGATGACATGGTACAAGAAGATTTACCTGATGATTCGTTCATACCATTGAAAGCTAAACAGGGAAATAAGAAACCAATTCAAATTGTTCCTGGAATAGTACAGAATTCTTCAGAAAATGTCGAGTTTCAGGTAGAGCGTGTTCTCAGAGGCCGGTATAGAAATAATCAACTTCAGTATTTAATAAAATGGCGAAATTTCCCAAGTAAACATAATTCATGGGAACCGGTGGAAAATTTTAATCCCGCAAGTCTTGATTACTTGGAAGAAAACCCTGTTCGAATTACTGGTAAAAAAAAAAATGAAAAAATATATATATATTGAACGTCCACTATATAACAATGTAAAAATTTTGTTAAATTATTATTATTGGATTGGACGTATGTTGTGAATGTTTTAATTATAGAGATTCATGCAGTAACGTTGTCAGTATTACCATTTAGGAGTTTTAAAAAAAGGGGTCTAAATAACATTAATTATGAGATGTGAGATAATTTATTAGTCCAGCTCTGTCAAGCCAGCATCTGGAGGAAACAAGGACGGTTGTGTGAGAGTGAACCCAGGAGAGTGTGATGAGAGATGTGGAAACCACCCTTGGAGTTTTGGCCAGACTCTTCCTCCAGACGAAGGATCGCAGCGCGGATTCTGCTGAGCATCAAACCAAGACGGATGTCGAGTTGGACAAATGAGTTTATATATATAAAAATATCATAATTTTGTAAAGTTGTTATATTGTTTATAATTAATTGGCAGGCGCCAATTTTGTTAAAGAGGGAGCGTATGTTGTGAAGCATTCTGTAAATTCCAGAACTCGCCCGATAGCTCCACGAGCCTATTTAATTCTTTGTGGATTAACCTGTATATTACGTAATCTCTTTATATACGGGCCATTTTGCCATGCTCGGCGCAGTTGGTCTGAGGGAACCGTCGACAACGCACTCTTGTTACTTCGTCATCTTTGTTTCACTATTCGAAATGTGAGTTTTAGTTTCCTTAAATAAATTATTTGGAACCGGAATTTGTTTTACAAGTTTCTTCATTTAGTTGTCCATTCTCTAATGATCCCAGAAAACATAATAGTATTGAAAAAAATGAATAATGTATTAGTGCTTGTTTGTATGCAGATGCAGAATGGTTTTGTTCATCAGTGTGTCATATGTGCAGTAAAAAGGATGGCGACACCACTGATGACCACATCAGCGAGTACAGTAATGCTATGTTATGGCACGGCCTCTTCATGATGTGCAACACCGACGCCGAACGTGAAAATGACGGTCCACAGATGATCAGAATTTGGAAAATGTGTATACCTCAATTCTGGTCTAAAAATCATCATAAATACCTGACCCTGGCCCATCGACTACTGGCAGGTATGGATACCATAATATATAGGCCTATGCTAACCATAATATATTTTGGGAAAAGTGCCGATATTACTATATGGAAATCACAATATTCTTATTGTTTGTTTGCGTGCTTGTACGGTTATTTTCAGGGTACTTTACATTATCAGTAAGTACATACTAAACTTGATGAATAACCAATCAGAAGGTAACAACAATTAACAATGAAAACATGCAAACTGAGTTTTAATACAACAGATTTCAATTTTTGGACAGGTGTACATGGGTGGTTACCAGATCGCGTTGCGCATGACACCATCTGGAACCGCACAGCAAACATAGCTGGCGGACCAGGAAAAAACATTCCGCTGGACTTGCTGAACGAGTTCAAAAGTACGTAGCCTAGAGTTATTAATTAATTGAAACCAATATTCATATTTTTGGAAATACAATAATTAGCTCAACAACTGTATTAAACACGTTTACATGTTATTCCATATTAGATACACTGAAGCATGCCAGAGGAAACTACAGTGATGCACACAGTCATATGTCGCATCAGCCGTATCACGGGTAGCCTGGGCACGTCTCTCCGTAAAATGTTCACGGAACAACTCCTTGACCGGTACTGCGCCAAATCCAAGGCGAGTCGTGCATCTTATCTAAGCGACGTGTGCAAGTTATTGGATGACTTCAATGCCGACCGTCTATTTGACAATATTCCGGGTAGGTCGCATGCCTCGTTTATGCGATTTTACAACCGCATAGACATACGAAATATTGAAAAACTAAAAACTAAAATGATGCACTGCAGCAAAAATCTAGATACAGAAAGAGATTTAATAGAATAACATTGTAATTATTCTGTGCACAAAGCATTTTTGTTTGAATAAAACAATTTAATGAGTAAATGTATATTAAAATGTTATTGTAGACACTGCATTTTTTTTTAAATGATGTGAACATATTACAAGCGCATGAGAGTTTACACATCAGTCACGGACTGGCAAACGAACACCTTGTATGTTACCGGAATGGTATTGATTCAAACAAAACTCACCATTATCTGCTACTTCCACTTCCCTGTAGAAAATATGGTTCATGATGAATGATCTTAGGCACTCCACTGATGGTTTGCACATATCGCGAACACACTGTTCTGTCCGTTGTGCAGTTACACTTAGAGGTGTAAACAGCATAAACGCTTTACATGGACTGCCATCTCTCCCTGCCCTTCCAATTTCTTGCCATATTTCAGACATGGTTGAAGGTTCCCCCCACAGCACAACATACTTGATATCCGGTATGTTTATCCCCATCCCAAATGCGGAACTGCAAAGGAGGCAACGGATAATGGATGATGGTGAGTTTAATTCATTTAGCACCCATTCCCGGTCTTCGGCTGGCAAGCTTGCGTGGCACACATGGATTAGCAATTCATTGCGGTCTTTCTTGTCGGCCAAAAAAGCATCCTGTTTCAAAACTGATCTTATTTGGGCATATGCCTTTCCTAGGGCTGCCAGAGAGCTGTATAAATAAACACAGTTGAAAAAATGTTCATTAAATAATTATATGTTCTTGATTATCACTTTAAAACAATCGCAGACTCTGCCATGTATAATAAAGAGGTTTAATAGAATAATATTGTAATTATTCTGTACACAAAGCATTTTTGTTTGAGTAAAACAATTTAATGAGTAAATGTATATTAAAATACGTTATTGTAGTCTTGTAGACACTGCAGTTTTTTAATGTGAACATATTACAAGCGCATATGAGAGTTTACACATCAGTCACGGACTGGCTTACGAACACCTTGTATGTTACCGGAATGGTGTTGATTCAAACAAAACTCACCATTATCTTAGAAAACCTATTTAAAAACCTATATTTGGTAGATTAGGTACTGGGAGGCCAGGGCAACATTTCAGTTTGAATGGAAGTGACAATTGCATGTGGGTGTAGTTACCTGTTCACATAAACCACACACTTAGCAGTTGACAATTTACTCTGCCGTAACTTGTCCAAATACCACATTATTTCATCCGTCAGACACATACCCCGTGTGTACTTAAAATCCAAATGGATGTTCGGCCTGAAATTTAAATAAGTCATTGATGTAAATTATTACATACCTATATCACACGTGTTTGGGAGACGAGATTTATAAAGAGAACGAAATTTGAAATATATTATCGTAATTACACAAAAATTACAATTTGATGAAAATCGGTCTTGATTATTCAACATTTTTTGGTTGATTTCTTTGAGTCGCAATCATGATTTTGTTTTGGTACTTGCCTGTCTGGATTTTTGAAGATGATTATGATCTCACTGTTTTGGAGGTGTAAAATTTCTAAAACCCGTTTATGTGCAACCTCGGTCAGTGTTGCCGTCAGCATGAGGATTGGCACATTTTCAAACATGCTCCGAAGAAGACGACCAAGACTTTTGAAGCACGGCTGGAAGGTGTCTCCCCTGTAAAAACATGCATTATTTGTTTAATTATAAACTATCTTTATGACAATTAGTTATATAAACATTGTGTGCATGTACATTTTGTTGTCAAACGTTAACAAATTAGGTAATTAACAATATATTGCTTATGTTTGGCTCATGGTATACCCACAAACTGGTATATCTGAATCAGCACACGCTCTCCCGCGTTGAAGCTAAGATGAGCCAGCATGTTATTATTTGGAATTATTGTTTTACTTGTAGTAATCGTTGAATGTTGTCGTTCAATTTTGTAAAATTACGTGTATTTTTGGCAAGAGAAACTTGGCGTAACGGGCTATTACCACTCTGCCAGAGTATGGACCTCGTCTATAGCTACTACGGCTAACTTCCTCCGGTATGTGTATGTATCAAGGTCTTTCATCCATAACTGAAGCCCTTCTGGTGAAATGAATACGCATTTCACATCTGCTTGTTTCACATCTGTATAGTTCAGAAAGTCTTTAAAATGTTACTTATCGGAAAAATATTACATTGTTATATCTAAAAATGATAATCACTCACAAACATTGTGGGAGCCCGTGCCATACATATTAAGACATTGTTGGTACATCATGTCAGTAATTGTTGATTTTGAATGCTTCTTAATTATTTCTTATTGATAATGTAATCAATCCAACCGTATTTTGGTTAAATAATTATATATTAAAATTAATGCCTTTCGATTTGTAGACAATCGGTGCTCACGGGTTGGAGAAACATTTGTCAAATGATTGGTATGTGTTGTACTTTTTCAATAGAAATTCTAATAAACGTTTGTACAGTCGACATAGCGGTAAGAACTGCAATTTTCTCTATAAACTTGACGGCACGAGTTCCTATAATTGTATATTTTATAGTGATGTGTTTGGGAGATAAATAACTAATAAATCATTTGTGAATTTGTTTAATTAACTTCGTTAACTTAAATTACCGATTACAAGATGACGGACGCATCAACACTTTGGGCGGGAATATCGGTTGACATAGTTATTTAATATTTGTTAAATTTAATATCTTACATAAAATGTAAAGTATGTATATAATTATGTTTGTAGTTTATACTGTGTAAAAAAAACGCATTCTCTTGGCAAAAGCGTTTAATTAAACATAATGTGAAATAGCATTTAGTATTGATAAACATCACCTATTTGTTGTTTGTGTGATTTTTAATAACTCATTGTGTTGCAAGGTTTCATTAACTTTGTATTGTTTTCTTGTAGAGCGCTTTGAGGCCTGTGCACAAGGCGCTACATAAATGCTTTTTCTTCTAATTCTTCTTCTTGCACGTGTGCGACTTACGAGAACGGTCCTCTTGTGACATTTCAGCAGAGCACATGACAGCAACTGCTGGAATGCCCTTCAGGCGCAGTGCCTTGACTTGCGAAGCCATTAGAGCTTTTAGGGGCGTTACGATTATAGCCAGTTTTTCTTCTTGAAGTAGTGGCGGGACAGTGTATATGATACTTTACCAAGTCCGGTAGGTAGGACGGCCAGTACATGCTTCCCCTCACAAATGGACTTAATGGCCTTCTCTTGTTCCGCTTTTAATTGCAGAGGCAGATCTGGGTAGCATTTTCTCAAATCGATATAGTCGTCCATTTTGGTTGGAATGCAGCAATCTCAAATTTGTGCAACTAGTTTTATACTTATAACGTTAATGACGCAATAGCCTAAAGGTTTATATAACTGTTGTAATTGAAGTGACCTGGTCTGTAATGGCGTGACAAAATTGTTATGTTAATACTTTGTGCGCGCTATTTCGATGAATCATCAAACAGTCGCTGTACAACTACAGTTGGTAAGCCAGAATCTATAGGTGGCGCTATACTGTCCGTTTTTCGTTTTTTACCGGTACTAGGGGGGGTCAATGTGTATGCGCGCAATGCATTGTTGGGAAAACGTCACGAGTCCAGCAGTTTCCATGTTTACTAATACTAGTTCAATCTTGCATTTTTCCAAAATTAAAATGTCCATAAAATCTCGCCAATGCAAGTTGCATGGTTTTCAACCTCAGAGGAGGCATCTGTAGGTGGCATAGAATCTTGGAGGTGAGTTTTAAGAGCATTTGTCATATCTGGGACACATTTTTGGGGTAGAGAACATTGCCTGCTACTACCGTCCGTTAATGTCAGAAGTTGTAAAAGTCAGGTAGGGCCTACATGTAGTAGGGCTGCGGTCACCACAGCCAGGTCCTGACCAAGAGTTCTTCCTGTTCGTATACCTGTAAAGTTTGCACTGAATTTTCTCCCTTGTTTACCTGTCTTCGTTGGCTGAACCAAGGAAATGCAGGCACTAAACTTCTTAACTGCCTCTTGGAGAAACGATTTTGGCTGAAAGGTGTCTAAAAAAAAGAGTATTTCCCAGACATTTCTCAGAGCAACGGCCAATCTGTGTACAAACTGTTCATGCCGTTCATGCTGAATAATGCGCATGAGCGATGACCTTGGGGTCAGAACATCAATTGCGCAAGGGTGACAGGACTTTACTTACAGTGCAGGCGATTTAATGAGCTGAGACGTGGTTAATTGTCAAGAGCCGTTAACTAGTTTAGCTTAATCATTGGGAAATTAAATGAAACGGAGTGTCTTTCAACAGGCAGTTCGAACGAATAACGATGTGGAAGGATGGCACGGGATGTTAAACAGACACGCACGACGAGGGAATCTATCATTTTATATCTTATTACGATTACTGGAGGAGCAGAGTCGAGTGGTGGAACTCCAGGTTCGCTTGCTGTCCGACAACAAAGTAAAGCGCCGACAACGAAAACAATATCGCCAACTACAAGGACAATTATTCACTCTCTGGGCGTCGTACATGACCGGCGATGTGACCGCAAAACACCTTCTTCGTCGTTGCGCTCATCTTGTTGGCCCACGAAAGGAAAAGGACTAAACAATTCAATTCAAAGTGATGTGATGGACTAATGAAATTGATGTTGATTAATAATTTGACGTAATGCACTGTATAAGGAACTACGGATTCTCTAATAATTGTGTACTACATGGAATCGACAATCTGTACATAAGAATTCGTTGTAGTTGTCCTGTTAATATCAAAATCTCTTGCAAGTATTCCATCCCAGTCACTTCTACTCACAAGGACTAAAATCTGAAATGAGAAAATGCCATTAATAAAATAATTTAAGTAATGAAATTGTGAGTCCTTCCAATTCACACTGCAGGAATTTGATTGATAAGTGTTAATAGGCATATATCAATGTATTAATTAAGAACGCTGTAATTGACATTATATTTTATTGCATAAATAAACAATCTGTACATAAGAATTCGTTGAATATCAGACAATAACTGAAATCCCCTTTTGGAATGTTGCAAGATGGACATACTTGAATTGCAAGATGTATTCTACAATTGACCCAGCCCGCCCTCAACTTCATGGCGTCAGCCTCCCCCCCCCCCAATAAATCAATGAACCAAATGAAATGAATTGAAATTTTATTGCCAAATACTAAAAAAGTACATAAGGCAAATGGTAATAACAATATTTACCAATATCAAGGTAGTACTAGTGACCCAAACGGCAATTACATAGGAATAATAGTATAGCCTACATATGGTAACAATGTCATAGAGTTCATCACCCACCTTAATTATGAAGGCAATTATCAGCGCCCTCCTTAAAAATATTTCAATTTCAGTACTTTCTTGAATTAATTTCAGTATTCTCTTGAATTAAATTGAATTCCGAGGAAAAGCCCACTTTACCACCCCCTCTTTTAAGAAGTCCTGTGGAGAACACTTGCATGACTGGTGCACAAACCTAATTATGATGGAACGACAAGTGTTGCGTAGTTTGGTACCCGAACTCACCACTAGTCGCAGAAGACTGGCGGCTGGTTCGGGTACCAAACTAAAGTGTTGCGCAGCTACAAGTCTCAGTTTAATTTATACCTCCATGGTTCAACTATCCACGAAAACTAGCGTTAGGCTATACATACTCATAGATGTATATATCATTAGTTATTAAAGGCATTAATTTACGTCTTAATTTAACCCCGACCGACCCGTGGACGTTATGGTATAGACCCGTGGACGTTATGGTATAGACCCGTGGACGTTATGGTAGGTTGAAACCCGTGGACGTTTTGACAAGTGGACGTTATGACTGGATTCGGTAGATAGGTATCAGGGCTAGGTGACATATTGAAACGTTGTTATGTTTCTCCATTCACACAAGTGGGAACTCGTATAGAGCCAGTTTTGCTAACATTAATACCAGTGACATACGTGCTGCATTTAAATGATGCAGAAACAAAACACATTGACGACTGATATAAAAGGTGTTATTTCAAGTAGGCCTAATTGTATATAAAGTACTTGGATCAAAAACAGAAAATCGCAACGTTAGCTTTATTGTAGGCAGGACATTCTACATACACACATATTTATTTATTCCAATGCACGAACAGATTATTATATCACTCACGGTGACAAGAAATTGGAGGTTATAGACCTTCCAAGTCCATTACACCGGACAGTCCTGTTGATGGAGTGTCAGTATATAATGCCTACCCAAGCATGCTTTATAGAACCCAATACAATTCTGAAAACGTATAACGTAGCGGATACTTTTTTCATTCATGCAGTTGGAATATTGTTTGGAAACAACATAATACAGAGACTTCGAAAACGATATAAAAGATCGAAAGGTAGGATCACTTAAACGTGAATAGAGCTTGTTTTTAAATCTTCATATTCTTAAGATGCAAGGAAAACTGTCTGACGAAGAACATGTGCAGGCCAACAGGAATACTTTAGAATGTCAGATTTGGGCCTCTGGGTTTGAAACAAATTAAGAACAACATGAGACAAAGGAGACATAAACATACATCAGGGGATGGATAAAACCAGACGTAACCGACAAATACAGAAGACGGGGTATACTTAACTAAATACAATAATGCAAACAACTGATGAGAAATCTAATATGGAACAGCCTAAAAACGACCAGCCTGACAGCACAGTTGCTGGGGTTGAGAGAATGGAGGTAGAACAGCAGTCGCCGCAAAGATCCCCCGCTGTTGGAGGAGCCGAATTATACATTGGTGAATTGTCGATTGCAGGACAGAATAATCCTTCAATTGGCAATGCAGAAAACAGCACCTTCGATTTCAACAGTGAAAACGAAACACAATCAAGTAAGCATCTGTAACGTTAATTTAATTATAAAGCGCTTAGTGGCGATAACAGAAGTTTATCCTCTAAAATGCATAGGGGCCTTTCACTTGATCCAGGTTCCCCCGAAAAAACAGGATTAATTAATATCCGAGTTGGAAAAGTTTTCATTTGCTGACAAGAACTGAATTTAAAACATGACATGGTTGTGTGAATAATTAAAGTACATGTAGGGAAAGAATGTCGTATCCGGCCGCCACTTTTTAAGGGCTTTTTGGGATTTTTTTTGCAACCACTAACCAGTTAAAAAATCATTCTATCGATTTTTTGTAGTACAGAAAGCGAAAACTATCTTTAAAATCCACTTTTATGATGGTTTTCGGACTTGATTTCCCTTCTAAAAAAATCCTCCCCTTCAGAAAATAGAAGTATCCTAATATAGTTGCCACTACGCATGTACAATGACTGTGTTGGTCACTTATTGTGGAGTTTACAAGATCAGACTGACATGACTGAGGAAGTCATCGTATACCAAAAATGCCTGATTTTTCATGAAATAAATATCCTGGAATAATTTGAAGTATATGTCCATCATCATCCATATGTTCTCCACCTTACCAGGTAGGTAAGATTACATTATTGGTTATATTTAATGAAAAATTGTGGCGGCCAGATACGACATTCTACCCACATGTAGGCCTACAAGAGACTGATCAAAGATAAGGCTCTAGCAACTAGCTAGTTTCTATAACAATATGTTCTATTGGAAGACCATTGGACATATTTGTTGTTTTGGGTAGCAAAGATTTGTTTTGGGAGAAATCCAAAGGTTTCAAGTTCATAGCTTGTTGACAGAGGATCCATTCTGGACAAGACTTTGATATTATCTTGAAACTCTTTGTAAATATATACCTTCATTATCATATAACATGAACACTTAGTTTTTGTACAATTTATCTATTGTTAGAAGTCAATGTATCTTGACCACTTAACCACGTAACTGCTTGTGAAATTCCACAGTATTGTTTTTTCTTGTTACATTTTGCATTGGTTTCCTGTCTTTGTATCCTACAGCACAGGAACCTGAAATAACAGACCATGCTGAAACAGCGGAACATCAACAAGCACCTATTGGTAATCCAGAGCAGGGGGCCAGTGCCAAAGTCAAAATAGGGAAAATGAAAATAGTAGGACAAAATAATCCTGTAATACAATCTGCAAAGAATTGTAAATTCAATTTCAACACAAAGAACTAGCCGGGCACGCTAGCCGGGCCGCGCCAGTCAGCCCGCGCCAGCCGGGGCGCACCAACCGGGCGCGCCAGCCGGGACGCGCCAGCCGGGACGCGCCAGCCGGGACGCGCCAGCCGGGACGCGCCAGCCGGGACGCGCCAGCCGGGACGCGCCAGCCGGGACGCGCCAGCCGGGACGCGCCAGCCGGGACGCGCCAGCCGGGACGCGCCAGCCGGGACGCGCCAGCCGGGACGCGCCAGCCGGGCCGCGCCAGCCGGGACGCGCCAGCCGGGACGCGACAGCCGGGACGCGACAGCCGGGACGCGCCAGCCGGGACGCGCCAGCCGGGACGCGCCAGCCGGGACGCGCCAGTCGGCCCGCGCCAGCCGGGCGCGCCAACCGGGGCGCGCCAGCCGGGACGCGCCAGCCGGGACGCGCCAGCCGGGACGCGCCAGCCGGGCCGCGCCAGTCAGCCCGCGCCAGCCGGGGCGCACCAACCGGGCGCGCCAGCCGGGACGCGCCAGCCGGGACGCGCCAGCCGGGACGCGCCAGCCGGGACGCGCCAGCCGGGGGGTGTGAAAAAACAAAACTCTGGACTACGGTGGGTCTTGAACCCATCTGGGGAATCTTGAGTTTCTATCTCACAGTGGTTTAACCAGTTGAGCCACTTGGTCCCCCACCACCACCACCACCCCCGGAATTTCTAATATATAAACCTCAAAGTCTATACTTGAGGAAATTTAGCACCCTCTATCTGGAAGTCAGCTCATGGGATATGGACTTAAAAGAAATAACAGTAATTATATACTTACTTAATGATATAAACACTAGATTAAGAAAGAGTCTATAATTATGACACTAGTGTTAACACAGTAAATAAAGAAGAGGTATATAATTAAACTCAAATGCAACTATTTTAAGCACAGCAAGTGGTCTAGTGGATAAGACTCTTGATTAATAAGTAGGAGGTCCTGAGTTCAAGCCCAGTGTTTTTTTTATTTTATTCTGACTGATGATGTCATTCTAAGGTTTATATCTAAGGTTTATAATTAAACTCAAACGCATATGTTCCAACGACAGCAAGTGGTCTAGTGGATACTAATGTTGACTTGTAAGCAGGAGGTCCTAGGTTCAAACCCAGTGTAAGTCTTTTTTTTTTACTCGGACTGATGTCATTCTAATTAATTAAACTCAAACACTGTTATCTTAAGCGCAGCTAGTGGTTTAGTGGATAAAACTCTTGACTTGTAAGTAGGAGGTCCTAAGTTCGAGCCCAGGATGTCCTAGGTTCGAGTATAGTGTTTTTTTTTTTATTCTGACTGATGTCATTCTAATGTTTATGTCTAAGATTTATAAATAAACTCAAACACAAATGTCACAAGGACGGAACGTGGTCTAGTACTAGTGGATAACACTCTTGGCTTATAAGTAGGAGGTCCTGAGTTCAATCCCAGTGTTTTTGTTTTTATTCTGACTTAGCAGCTCTATGAAATTAAGCCCAGACCTAATTGTAGCCCGTATAATTATGTGAAAATATGATTTAATACCATACTAATTTGTACTTGATGTGAGATACTAACTGCATACCTTATGAGATTCCAACTGTATAATCCATATTACTATTGCAAAAAAGTACTTCAACTACACATGTGTAAAGGAGGTTGGTCTTTTGTATGATACCCTGGTGGATATCGTCTGGTCTGAGGGTGCGGTTGAAACTACGATGCAGGGTGATATAACGTATTCTTATTCGTATTAAGGGAAACGTTTGATTAAAGATTATATAGTTTGTGAATTAAAGGGACAACATCGTCATGATCAGAGCACATTTTCATCAGGACATGGAGTCGGTGTTCTAGTTTAAAGATGAACAAAATAACTAAAAATTACTGGTTCATTTATGCAACAGCAACGATAATATAACCGCATGCCAGTCAACTCAATGTTACTAATTTTGTCTTTGCATATTGTAGGACCTCTTGATATTGTGTAATTATTTGTAACAACATTCTTGTTGTCAACATTGGAATATGTGTTAATAAATGAATGAATGAATGAATGAATGAACTCGCCCCCTGGCAAACTCGCCCCTGACAAACTCGCGCCCTACTTGTACAAACTCGCCCCTAACAAACTCGCCCCCTCACAAAATCGCCCCTCGGAAAGCTCGCCCCCAACAAACTCGCCCCCTGTAATTTTTTGACGCATCTCACGCTATTGAGACTGGTTTAATATAAGAGAACAAATAAAACATTATAAAGGCAGGATGTACGGGGACATAAATATTTTAATGAATTATTAGGCGCTATTGAGACTGATTTAGTATAAGTAAGAGAGAAAATCAAATAAGGGCCTAATAATTTCAACTTGGCGTTTTATTTAAAATAAATAGTACATAAAATAATTCAACAGTTACAACTAAATTAGAATACATAGAAAACTAGCTAAACAAAACAGTTACAATTTATACGATGTATACTATATTATGTATATGCTATGAAAAATTTACAAAGTTATTTGTTTGATTTAAAGTAATTTCATTAATGATTTGTATAAATAATGGAATAAAATTGATTGGTGATTATATTGGATTGGATAAATATATCTAGATAATAGTTAGTTGAAGTATAAAGTAATTTCATTAGTGATTTGTATAAATAATGAAATAATTGGAATGGAGTAATTGGAATGGAATAACTAAGTTGTCAAGGATTATAATGATACGGTGGTTAGTCGAGTAATCGTGTGATCAAGTAATAAAGATCAAGGATACGATTTTTTAAGTAATTTCATGAATTAATGGTTATATTAGGCCTATAGTGATTTGGATAATTAATGGAATAATTTGAAAGGAATAAATGAATTGTAAAAGAATATAGCTAATTTGTAAATAATTTTTTAATTAATGTAAATATATTTTCTGGATTTCTTTGTGGTGATTTACTTCTGCAGTATGTGTTTTGCTTCCTAGGTCACCGCGTAGAACCCTCACGGGTTAGTTGTGACAGTGACATCATTTATAAAATTGACACTCGCAGCTCATTATATATGCAAACATCAATATTTTATTCATGATCATGAGTAAAACATTTAACAGCAGAAGTTTCTGATTTTCTCTCATTGGCCAAGGCCCTCCACGTGTCCACCTCCCCTATCCTAGTCTTGTGCAAGACCGTTATTATGCGATCCCGCGCCAGTCCTAAATCACCCACCGTAGCTGGCGCTATACAATTTTTTACGATCAGGGCCGCTAAGAAGGGGGTGGCGCGGCCGTGGACAGGAATGAATGGCGCCCGCAGCGGCAATTGGTTTATCCTTGCTCTATTATGGTTTATCAAATCACAGTGGATCGGCGCGGCGTATACGTATAAAATCACGAATAACGTCTTGCACCAAGACTACCCGTATCCAAGCACAGTTGACATCGACGGCGCATGTCGTCCACAGCTCGTCTCACGGTACGTGGATCTTGTCGCAAACTGTCCACCTCACGATGAATCTTTTCACGCAAATCCTGCATGTTGTGTGGAGGGGTGCTGAAAACTTTGTTCTTCAAATGACCCCACAAAAAGAAGTCACAGGGGGTGAGGTCTGGTGACCTTGGGGGCCATTCAACGGGGAGGTTCAGAGCAATCACGCGTTCATGAAAGAGTTCTTGGAGGCGATTTCGAACAGCGATGAGACGATGGGCTGGTGCACCATCTTGAGCCCACCACACATAACGGAACATTCCATTTTGCTGTCGCTGGAAGTGGATCTCCGTCTGTGGCACAACCTCCTCGTTGATTATTTGAAGATAGGCCTGATCATTGACATTTCACTCAATCCAATGACTGAACATAAATCTGTGTCGATTTAGCAGAAAAGTGAACCAACTGCAATTGTGCACCACAATTTCAAGACAGTGGTGCTCAATGATGCGTGACCCTGGAATGTAACCCAAGGTATCATTGGAAAGCACATAGCTTCTGCTTTAAGATGATACCATGCTTTTTGCTGGTAAACATATAGTCTGGCCATATTAACCCTTTAAAGTAGGATTACCTTTTTTAAACACCCTGTATAACAATAAAATATAGAAAATATTTAAAAATTAATAAAAAATATAAGGACCTCATTGGCCAGGTCAAGGTGACCATTGAGGTCATACTTGGGTCATCATCTTTACATTGATACCTAACACTAACAGTGCCCGGCCAAAAGGGTCTGACCACTAGAAACTGACCATTACATTTGGGGCGTTTTTAACAGCATGTACACTGTATATATAACAATAAAATATAGTAAATATTTAAAAATTAATAACAAATATAAGGACCTCATTGGCCGGATCAAGGTGACCATTGAGGTCATCCTTGGGTCATCCTCTTTACATTGATACCTAACAGTGCACGGCCAAAAGGGTATGACCACTAGAAACTGACCATACATTTGGGGCGTTTTTAACATCATGTGCACTGTATATATGACAATAAAATATAGTAAATAATTAAAAATTAATAACAAATATAAGGACCTCATTGGCCGAGTCAAGGTGACCATTGAGGTCATCCTCTTTACATGGATACCTAACAGTGCCCGGCCAAAAGGGTCTGACCACTAGAAATTGACCATTACATTTGGGGTGTTTTTAACAGCATGTACACTCTATATATAACAATAAAATATAGTAAATATTAAAAAATTAATAAAAAATATAAGGACCTCATTGGCCAGGTCAAGGTGACTACTGAGGTCATCCTTTGGCCATCCTCTTTACATGGATACCTAACAGTGCCCGGCCAAAATGGTATGACCACTAGAAACTGACCATTACATTTGGGGCGTTTTTAACAGCATGTGCACTGTATATATAACAATAAAATATAGCAAATATTTAAAAATTAATAAAAAATATAAGGACCTCATTGGCCGGGTCAAAGTGACCATTGAGGTCATCCTTGGGTCATCCTCTTTACATTGATACCTAACAGTGCACGGCCAAAAGGGTATGACCACTAGAAACTGACCATACATTTGGGGCGTTTTTAACATCATGTGCACTGTATATATGACAATAAAATATAGTAAATATTTAAAAATTAATAACAAATATAAGGACCTCATTGGCCGAGTCAAGGTGACCATTGAGGTCATCCTTGGGTCATCCTCTTTACATGGATACCTAACAGTGCCCGGCCAAAAGGGTCTGACCACTAGAAATTGACCATTACATTTGGGGTGTTTTTAACAGCATGTACACTGTATATATAACAATAAAATATAGTAAATATTAAAAAATTAATAAAAAATATAAGGACCTCATTGGCCGGGTCAAGGTGACAACTGAGGTCATACTTGGGTTATCCTCTTTACATTGATACCTAACAGTGCCCGGCCAAAAGGGTCTGACCACTAGAAACTGACCATTACATTTGGGGCGTTTTTAACAGCATGTACACTGTATATATGACAATAAAATATAGTAAATATTAAAAATTAATAAAAAAATATAAGGACCTCATTGGCCAGGTCAAGGTGACGACTGAGGTCATCCTTGGGTCATCCTCTTTACATGGATACCTAACAGCGCCCGGCCAAAAGGGTATGACCACTAGAAACTGACCATTACATTTGGGGCGTTTTTAACAGCATGTGCACTGTATATATAACAATAAAATATAGTAAATATTTAAAAATTAATAAAAAATATAAGGACCTCATTGGCCGGATCAAGGTGACCATTGCGGTCGTCCTTGGGTCATCCTCTTTACATTGATACCTAACAGTGCCCGGCCAAAAGGGTATGACCACTAGAAATTGACCATACATTTGGGGCGTTTTTAACATTATGTGCACTGTATATATGACAATAAAATATAGTAAATATTTAAAAATTAATAAAAAATATAAGGACCTCATTGGCCAGGTCAAGGTGACCACTGAGGTCATCCTTGGGTCATCCTCTTTACATGGATACCTAACAGTGCCCGGCCAAAAGGGTATGACCACTAGAAATTGACCATTACATTTGGGGTGTTTTTAACAGCACGTACACTGTATATATAACAATAAAATATAGTAAATATTTAAAAATTAATAAAAAATATAAGGACCTCATTGGCCAGGTCAAGGTGACCACTGAGGTCATCCTTGGGTCATCCTCTTTACATGGATACCTAACTGCCCGGCCAAAAGGGTCTGACCACTAGAAATTGACCATTACATTTGGGGTGTTTTTAACAGCATGTACACTGTATATATAACAATAAAATATAGTAAATATTTAAAAATTAATAAAAATATAAGGACCTCATTGGCCAGGTCAAGGTGACCACTGAGGTCATCCTTGGGTCATCCTCTTTATATGGATACCTAACAGTGCCCGGCCAAAAGGGACTGACCACTAGAAACTGACCATTACATTTGGGGTGTTTTTAACAGCATGTGCACTGTATATATGACAATAAAATATAGTAAATATTTAAACAATTAATAAAAAATATAAGGACCTCATTGGCCGGGTCAGGGTGACCATTGTGGTCATCCTTGGGTCATCCTCTTTATATTGATACCTAACAGTGCCTGGCCAAAAGGGTCTGACCACTAGAAACTGACCGAATGCAATTGTCCCATATAATGTCAAACCAGTAACCGTTACTTGTTTGATATTGAATATCAAACGTCGAATATGTAACCAACTTCACGTCGGTAGTGGTAAATAGTCTGTAACGTTAGGAGAGTGAAGCCTAGGCATGAGTACAATTAGTTGAATTTAAAAAAAAAATGATGCTAACGTTACATGTGTTATCAATAGGATGTACTCAGTGTAATATCTAATGTTAGCTCTGTGAAATTAAATAATTGATTAATTTAAACAAACAAATAAATAGTCTGAACAGTGAACAACAATGTTTAAGGGCTGAAAACATTAAAAACATTAGTACAGCTGGACATGTCTACAAATGTCATGCATGTATAATACATGCAGGTAATTTGTAAATTATGTATGTCGCAATATTCTCAGACAAGTCAGAGTTTATTAGCAAAGGTGCATTTTAAATAATTTTGGTTGACACTAATAATATTTACAACAACAATCATGACATTTAGGGAAAACTTGTAGTTTTGCATGGTGAAGAAGATAAGTAAGACTAATTGCAGTGACACCATGTGAAATACGCTAGTGAGTAGTAAGTAGTTCTGAAAAGAACTAGAGGTTTACAACTTGACATTTCGATCAGTATGCTCTGATCGTCATCCTCAGGATTTACTACTCAATAGAGAATTTCACATGGTGTCACCGTAATTAGTCTTACTTAATCATAAAATTTAAAGAATATCATTTATGATACTTTTCAGAATTTGTGATCACATGAAATCATGAAATGGTTTTGAATACAACAAAATAAAACATGCTTATTTTGAGTTTAATTTTCTTTTCACAGCTGATCTTCCTAGATGGAACTCCCTCAATTCTGGTGTGGCGATGGTTTGATCACTGTATGGGAACATTGCAAACAGTAGGATTAGCTGCAAAGGTAAGAGTTATGTCATATTCGGAAACAGTCCGGCAGTGGGTTAGAAATGGACAGACTTTACAGATATTTTTATTGTTTTAAGTAGCAAGCTCTTTGTATGTATAAAACCGTACCATGAAATTGCTGTAAAGGGAAGTTACAACAATGGTAAATCTAAAAACCTATAAATCAATCATCCTGAGAAATGATTTGGTTTTCATGTTAGAGAAAAGAGGAATCGTTGTCAAAAACGGAAAAAACATGTAACAGTTTTTGTTTATATTTTTTACAAGGATGTGTTAGTACCATATACCAATGTTGTACATTCCCTTTATTTTTATATTGCATTTTTAGATACATGGACCCCAAAATGTAAGTAAATAAGGCCCTGAACTATTGACCAATGAAAGATTTTCTAGAGATTTGATGTAACAATGAAAAACCACAAATAATACACGAGGTAGTGCATCCCATGTGTATGTATACATACGTGTACATATGTGTAAAACAATGTTTTGTTCTTATTTTTGACAGATCTTTATGCATGCCCTTATTCCTGGTATTGTGGTGGTGTGATGGCACTGCATGATGCTTAACAACTTTTGCAGAGGATCTTTCATTCCGTGAACTTCACGTCCTGCCATGTTGAATTCAGTATGTACCAGCTTGCCACCTTATGGCACCTCCAGTAGACCAATTTCTACTTTATACACACATGTAAATGTAGCTTTGGGCCGATGTTGATTCCATAGAAACTTCAGTAAATTCAGTAAATTCAGTAAATCAGGAGTACAATGTCTGTGTCAAAACAGCATGGAGTCAAGGAGTTGAACAATTGTAATATCTTGAGTGTAGAAAAAACTGAACAATATCCGTACTATTGCGTGGGATTTCTGTGTAAAAAGAGGATGTGAATGATAAATCTGATGTCGCGTACATCTGCAAACATTTGAACTAAACCTGTCCTAAATCAGTGCACTATGATGTTCAAGTTAATCATCATTGCCAAGGCCTGATTTGCATCTAGGGCAGGGGCGGTATTCACAAAACTACTTAAGTCACAAAATTGTAAGCACCCCACTTAAATGCCCAACTTAGATGACCCGTTCCGTTTAAGCGGTATTCACGAAACAATTGCGCTAAGTACCCCGCTTAAATGTGCGTCTTAAATCTAAGTGTGGTCAGACCAGTCTTAACTTTCTTAAGCGGGGCGCTTAGGTGTCATGGTGGCTTTTTTACGTGCCGCACACCACAGAGATCAAAACGAAAGAGCAATTCGGAAAGAAATAGTATTTCGTGAAAGGTGCAATCCTCTTGCAGAATTTGATGACGGGGAACTTTACTCACGGTATAGATTCGACAGAAACGGTGTTCTATTTATTACCGATCTAATAAGAGACGAAATTGCATCTCTGACCAAACGAAGCTGTGCCATTCCTCCCGAAATAAAGGTATTAATCGCACTGCAATTTTACGCCTGTGGGACTTTTCAACGAACAGTAGGGGATACAATTTCTCAAGTACCAAGGATTGTAAATGTAGTTTCAACAAGTCTGTCAAGAAAGCTTAGTGATTTTGTGAGGTGGCCAATAGACGAGGAAATTCCGAATAATTAGAGGTTTTTTTTCAACATCGCAGGATTGCCGGGCATAGTGGGTAACTTCTCCTTCTCCGAAAAGTTTGGCTTTCGGCTTTTTGCCTCTTTAGTGGCCATTGTTACACGATTGTTATACAATGTATGTACATGTACATCTCTGTTGTGTGTCCGGGGTGTTTTACACGCGCGCGTCTAATAATGTGAGAGGAGATGTGACGCGGACTCGAAATGAAACCAATCAAAATCATTGTTCGGGATAGATGTGCGTGATACGCGCTCATATATGTATATGAGTTAATTGTTGTGAGATAAGCGGGGTACTAAGTTAAGCGGGGTTCTTAGATGTTTTGTGAATAGGTAGTTAAGTGCTCCACTTAAGTTAGCGGGGTGCTTACGATTTAAGGGCAATCTTAAGTGCCCTACTAAGTTAGTTTTGTGAATACCGCCCCTGCTCTCTTATTTTTCGTCCTTTTGGAGCTAGACACTGTTCATCAGTACATCATTGTTATGATTCAAAATATTCTTGAAAATATTTTTCTGTGTACTCACCTAGGCCTAATATCAGTGCTGCTTAGTTTATTGTTATACCCATGAACTTGTTTTGTGTGGGCTGGGTGAAATAACTTTTGTGGTATCAAAAACGTAAGCACTTAATGTGATTAAACTTGCATAGCCAGGTTAATTTATGATGTATTATTTGAAAATAAAGGGTTTTTATGCACTGTTCAGTACCTGAAAGTTATGTTCGCATAAAGACTGCAGACTAGACTGAGGTAAACAAAGACAGATATGACATGTGAATATAAAGATTGTACCCATCTCTACCAAACATTTCAAAATTAACATGTGACAATGTTGCCAGAGAAAATATTATAGGGCTGTGATTCCTTTTTTTTTAATTACTATTTTTGTGATAGTAAAAACAAAAGAACTGAAAGTTAGGAAAAGAAAATTGAAATAAATGTAAGAAGATGTGAATCCAAAGTACTCCCATGACTTATTTATTGTATGTGTAAAACTGTACCATGAAATTGCTGTAAAGGGAAGTTACAACAATGGTAAATCTTAAAACCTATAAATCAATCATCCTGAGAAATGATTTGGTTTTCATGTTAGAGAAAAGAGGAATCCTTGTCAAAAACGGGTAAAAAAACATGTAACAGTTTTTTTTAATTTTTTTTTTTACAAGGATGTGTGTTAGTACCAAATACCAATGTTGTACATTGCCTTTATTAGGTGTTCGGGTATGTGCCCGAAACACCTCTTGTTTTTGTTCGTTTTTTTTTAGGTGTTCGGGTATGTGCCCGAAACACCTTGTTTTTGTTCGGTTTTTTAGGTGTTCGAGCGCGCAGCGCGAACACCTATTGTTTTTGTACTGTTTTTAGGTGTTCGAGAGCGCAGCGCGAACACCTATTGTTTGTGTACTGTTTTTTTTTTTACTTCTTTTTCTCAGTGGCGACTGTCCGGCAACAAAGGCATCCTTGCTGAGCATTTACAGCCTTCAAACTTAACACATGAACAGAACATAACAAGCTGACGAAACCGTTTTCTGTGACGTCATGATTACGTCATCAGGTGTCGATTTACGCTAAAAAGTAAAATATTTAAAACGTTTCATATACGTTGCATGAAAGAATCAAAGATCGTATAGCGCCGCAAGGCGCAATACGAGGCGCTAGTCTGGGCTATGGGCACAACGTACACGCAAACAGCGTCGATATCGATTGTACATGTAGATCCATTGTAACCAAATATCGTGTAGTACACGATATTTGGTTACAATGGAGCTGCATGTACAATCGATATCGACGCTGTTTGCGTGTGTGTGGTGCCCATGGTCCAGACGTCATTTTTTAGGCTGTAAAAATGGATCGCCAACAATACACGGTCATAAAAAGAGTAAGTATCTTGAAGTTACTTTTTAAGAGGATTTCCTGTATTTATCTTCGTGTTTTTATACAAGAAAAAACATTTTTTAAGCTGTCCATTCGTCGTTGCATTGTGCCTGTTTAACTAACATGACTAACGTTTAGTTAGGCCTACGTGAACATACTTTGGACAGTAAACAACTAACAAAATATGAACAGATGTCACCTAAATGTATTTAGAATATAAATAAGGATAGGAAAATTCACTTGTTAAGGTTATTGCAATTATTCAGTAGAAAGTTTATGCCATATATTTTGTAATTTTTGTTTTCTCCAAAAATCTTCAGTTTGTGCACAAATTAAATAAGTAGCCTAGCGATTGTTTACTGCACTTTTCCTTAATTTTGTACCCTTCTCAGATACAAATAAACTTACATAGACAATTATTTCACAGGAAAAATGCACAATATTCATGACACAATACATGTACTTGTAGGTCCTGCTCCCCGAGGCCTCTCTCAGACATCACTCACATCACAATCACTTGAAATTATATGAGTATATGAGACTCTGCAATTTCCTTAAATACCTTTCTCTTTTGATGAGAGTTTCGTGCGAGAATATTTCTTTAATTTATTACACATTGTCAAGAATAATTGTGTGCAATTTTGAAAACAAACCAATGCCCTTTTCAATTTCAATGGTCCAGCTACTCTAAAATTATACACTATTTTCCCCATTCCCATAAATTAGAACTTCTCTGAATTTTCAAATACTTTATTCTTGGTCCATGTACTTATAAAACCTTCCTATTATTTTTTACAGCATGTTCACTGTGACATATTATTTTCCTCATTCACATAAATTAGTACTTCTCAGAAATTTCAAATACTTTATTCCATGTACTTCCATAAAACTTAACTCTTATTTTTTACAGCATGTTGACTCCGATGTATCATGGCTCAGACTGAGTTCCAGCCAACAGTACCCCAACACGGCGTTGACACCACATCCAAATGCAGTATCGTAACTGTTCAAGTCATCAACAATCTTGGTATGGTTTAACGTCTTATGTTAACAGATCGTTTGAGAAGGGGTCTTCATACCAATGATGAACATTTCATTTAGTTTTAATGGTTGTTTATTACCAAAAATTTAGGTTTAGTATAATTTATAATTTTTTGCTATAGCAGTACTGGCATTTCAGTCCAAGAGAAGGGGTGTATCTGATAACCACCTTTCCAATCCATGTCAGTTAAACAACATTTATTTAAATCTAAGCCCTTACTCCTATTTTCAATCTTAAATCTTTTTTTTAGAAAGGACAGAAACATCTTGCAACTTCAGCTATGCAGAATTGATGCTGGGTGTGATTTTCGACATAATGAAGCACCAGTCGTCAGTCAATGGAATTGGTAATTTGGGCCCCCTTATACTTTTATTGCTTGTTTGCCCCTCCCCTTCCCTAGTTCTTGGATTCTATAGTGCTGCAATGATAGACCAAAGAATTTTAGGAAAAAAACCCAAATGTGTTGGTTCATCACCAGTGGCAGTACATGCCATCACAAGAACTTGGGGGAGGGGGCAGACATTTTATTCTAAAATTACCGATTCCAATGACAACCCCTGAATGGCACCCATTCTGAACTGTCACTAAATCGTACATACAGAGCGTACATTTATTATAAATGCAGGTTGATTCTGTTTTCTTGTCAACAAAGGATCATGGTTGGGTTCATTTACACTGAAGTCATTTCACTTATTACATGTGTAAGACCATGTACACTCATTTCTAGATTGGTTACAATTAGGTTAAACAGGTCAACAAAGTGGTTTCAATTGTGGGGGAGGAAAGTGTGTAACCACAAACGTCAAGTTATGAAACCCAACAGACAGTTAAAATAAATATGTATTTCATGCTGCTTATTATAATTTACAAGCATCCATACAACTCTTTGATTATTTCAATGTCTAACAATTTATGTACAAAATGGCATCTGATCTTTACAGACATTTTGCCAATCATGTGTACAACCTTGAAAAGTTAAAAATCAATGTATAATTTGTTTTCAAATTTTATAAATAATTTTTAATTATTTGCGGTATAGGTGAAAACAAAGACAGTTTATAAGCATGTCACAATAAGGAGATGCTTGATTACAGTGTCACTATCATTGTCAATTTATCATTATATTTTTGTTATAAACTTAACCTGAAAGTGAAGTATATTATAAATAAAGATTAAATTTATTTTTGTACAAGACTTAATACCAAGAGATAAATACCAATGTTGGCTTCATTTAAATCTAAAATTGAAAGGTTTTTCCATAAACAAAGTGAAAATGGCAACCAATTATCAGATTTGATCCAGTGCATATATATTCTGTTTTCTTGTCAACAAAGGATCATGGTTGGGTTCATTTACACTGAAGTCATTTCACTTGTTACATGTGTAAGACCATGTACACTCATTTCTAGATTGGTCACAAGTACATGTAGGTTAAACAGGTCAACAAAGTGGTTTCAATTGATTGTGGGGGAGGGAAGTGTGTAACCACAAAAGTCAAGTCATGAAACCCAACAGACAGTTAAAATAAATATGTATTTCATTGTTTTATTAGCAATTTACAAGCACCCATACAACTCTTAGATTATTTCAATGTCTAACAATTTATGTACAAAATGGCACCTGATCTTTAGGTTGTAATTCTGTAGTATGGATGCAGCTACAGACATTTTGCCAATCATGTGTACAACCTTGAAAATGTAAAAATCAATGTAGAATTTGTTTTCAAATTGTATACATTATTTTTTAATTATTTGCAGTATAGGTGAAAACAAAGACAGTTTATAACCATGTCACAATAAGGAGATGCTTGATTACAGTGTCACTATCATTGTCAATTTATCATTATATTTTTTTTATAAACTTAACCTGAAAATGAAGTATATTATAAATATAGAAACTCTCAGTATATAAACATGCAGTCCATCAATTAAATTTATTTTTGAATAAGACTTAATACCAAGACATAAATACCAATGTTGGCTTCATTTAAATCTAGAATTAAAAGGTTTTTCCATAAACAATATGAAAAGGGCAAGCAATTATCAGATTTGATCCAGTGGATATAATTACATTTAATTTTGTTTAAATTGGGAATTATTTAATTTTTGACAACTCTTCTGCGGGGGGCAGGGGAAGATGGAAAGCACGGATGCAAGCTTTCTTCCAACTTTATCACGTAGTAGTCATAAGCTTGTTTTCTAATGAAAGGCTAATTAGCTGATATCCATACAAGCTTTGAAGACTGCAGACATCAGCTATTTGACATAAGCTTTATTGTTTCTTCTTCACCCAACTACTATACGGCTGTGCTTTGAGTAGACTCTGTGGTACCTGATACATGAACATGGATGAAATGCATAATTATTAGCTAACTTTCTATTATGTTCCATGTAGGGAAAAATTAATCACAACATGGAAATGGAAATCTCAGGAGTGCAAACACTCTTCTCTCACAGGGAAACTTTTCCTTGGTAAAGTTGGAAAAACAAGGAAAGGGGAAATATTTATATGCTCTTCCATGCTTCAGTGTCTTCAGTAACCCCCAGCTCCCCAAAACAATTTAACCCACACTTCCTGCTCTTTGAATTTGCAGCCAAGTTTAATCCAGTTACTATACATGTAGTCCCCCCTTCTACCCTAAATCAACTTTGTGACTTTATGCCCATAATACTGAATAGGTTGATCTGGCTGCCTACAACCCTGGCAAACTATTTTCATATGAGTGATTGTTGATTTATCATCTAGCATGGTTTTTGAAAAGCATGTGTTGGGCTAGTGTCAATATTTAAAATAAAAACATAGTGTTCCAAGTCACACTTGTTTATTTCTGATTTATTGCTTAAATCTCACAACTTTTCCAAGTTCAACAGCCAATATCTCAAGAACTAAATGACCTATTAGAAAACAAAAAACACAATTGAATTCCTTACATTAATAGCTTGTAATTCTTGTGAAATGAGTTACCATAAATGCTTTGGCAATTGGTCCAATTAGTGGCACAGGAAGTAACGATTTTACACATTTTAAAAGGTCATATCTCATAGCTTCAATTTGATGTATAAGTTGACAAATTTGTTATTTTTTCATAATCATGAGGAGGTCATAAGGCCTTCAAACCACCTAATCTGACCTTTACTTCCTGTCCAAACAGGAAGTTCAAATTCAACACATTCTAATGCAAAATTGATGTCTTTTGAACATGAAATTGATATTGTTATTATAAAAGATAATAAACCCTTGCACAATATGATATTGACATCATCGTTGATAATTTGATTGAACCGGAAGTTGACTTGAACACCGTGTGTTTGTTCTAACAAACACTTAAGCTCTAGTTTACTTTACTTTCATACCCCACCTGCCTAGATTTATGGTAATAGTTTAGAAAGAAATGTACATGTATCTTCATGTCATGTCCTCTCTTACTTACAACTGTAGCTCATCAGGTTGAGAATAATTACCAAAAATCATTAGCAATCCTTTAATCGCTGTTTCACTTTCACTGTCAAATAATTTGTCTGCTTAACGATCGTTTGAAAGATTGTTTTCATTATAAAAGCTAAATTGTTCTTCATTTTTTTAAATTGTAGTTGAACAATCCCCACTCAAGCATGGACACACAAGATGAAGAAGCAATAGTCCTGCCTGCAAAGAGAAAGAAACGTACAAACTTTGAAAAGTGCTTAATCTGCCAGACAGACAGAGGTGAGACTCTACGAAAACAACTGCAGTCCTCCCTGCCAACACTGATTTCTGCATTGGAAATCCGTAACGATGATGTGTTTGTGCGTCTCAGTCCTGAAATTGAACATCTGTCTGAACTATGAGTTCTCTGGCATTCAACATGCTATGAAAAAGTCACGAGCAAAGAAAATTTACGTCACATCCAAAGACGAAGACTTGCAACATCACCGACAACATCAGAAGTTTCATCCACCAACAGTGCAAATGGAGTGTCTCGTATGTTGAGGTCTAAATCAACACCGACTGACTGGACGAGCTGCTTATTTTGCAATAAACTAACTCATAAGAACGTTAAGTAATTGATGGTGGCAGCCAGTACATTCCAAGTATGTGAAACCATCATGCATGCTGCAGAATGTAAAGGTGACGAAGACTTGTTAGTGCAATACATTGAAGATGGAGATATGATTTGCCTAAATTTTCCTGTAAATTTACATGTAATTTTGACAGTGTACTTTCTCTCACAGTGATGCAAAGATACTATAGGGGTGGCGTCATTTCAGTGGCCGTTTTACAGGGAAAAAAGAACTTCCAGTATCATCAGCCCCTCACCTCCCCACTTTTCGACACTGTGTCATACGCTTATATATACACAGGCTGCAATAATGGGCCTATGTCATGCAATGCGTTTAACGGAATTCAGGTCGCCGTTAAATTCTCACAACAAACGAAGCAGCCATTGTGGAAAAAGGCCTTACGCTTGAAATCAAATCAGGACCACTTTTTCAGGGCCTATAGTGTCCAAAATACTCAAAGTTGAAAGCCAAGGACCCCCAGGTTATGATAGTGGGCCATTTTACACAATCCATCAAATGAATGGGCCTCAAATCTTTGTTTTTCAGAAAAAGTTGAGGATATACACTTTATGATAAACAGCTCGGCGTATGACTTTTTTCTCACTTTAGTTGGGTGCACCCTCACGTGGAAAATCTCTTTCCTATACCTACAACGTAACCGTTAATCTTACATAGCGCCCTCAAAGGACGAAATAAGTTAGTTTCTTTAGCCCAAATTGTACTAATAATAGCTTTTGAGGGTTTAAATGTCGGTGCGGTCAAACTTTGCATGAATTAGTATACAGAAAACCTGATGAAGATGATAACAATTGTGGTATTTGACGGAAGGAACGCGTTTGCACCCAAACTCCAAAAAAAAGATTTTTTTATAATCCGTCTGTATTGCATACAGCGCTGGAAAATGACGAGGGGTATCTGTGTTCGACGGCCGTTTTCGAATTAATGTTGAGGCCAAAAAGTCTTAAAATGATGGGTTTTCTAAGAGGAAAAACCTAAGCTATCTGTTGACTCCACGCTTGTGACTGTATCTCAAAAACTGGCAGACCTACCACGCAGCAAATGTTCATGCTATATTAAATGTTTGCTGTTCAAATCCCGCCCAGCCATGTACGGGGCTATTCAAAGCCAATATTATGAAAAAAATACTTTCTCTCACAGCGCTGCAATGGTCCACGGGCTGGGTGCATTTCCGTGGCCATTTTGTAGAGATAACCATCCCCAACCTTGTATTTAAATACGACTCTATAGTGTACATACTTCACAAACAAATTTTAGTATGATTTAACACTTTCTCAATAAATTTGATAATGAGTATGAGGCAAGCAAATATTCGGTGACTTTGTGGGGTTTATGGTGTGTAGTCCCTGGGTTGTCTGTGTTTTAAGGGATTTTATGTGCAAACATTGTTAAATAAATAAATAAATGTTTAAACAAAGTTACTCAGCGAATACCAGGCATTCAGGAGCCGCGATTTATCGGGATTGATCCCTACCAGCGCTTTAAAGGCATAGGCTTGAACCCTTTCGATCCCACGGGCTCTAAAAAGAGCCTTTGTTGTGATACGCTTTGATCCCGTGGGCTCTAAAAGGTGCCGGGAATCGGCATGCCCTTGACGACCACGGCTACTGAATTCACCACCTGAAAATGCTTGAGTGTTTTTTGGGTTTGGCGCCCTCTATTGACAGGAATAAAGTGTTTAAAAGTTCATAAAAGAAAAAAGCGCGTCACTTTTGCCGTTTTTCCTGGTAGCGTCCACTCGCTTTCCACAACGGTCAGTTTTTACTTGCAGTCATGATGGAAACGGACATAAATGATGGCATTTTGGCTGAGATTTTGGCAGACAGTGGCTCAGAATCAGATGACGAAGTACATCGGATGACGACAGCACATTACAACTTCCAGCGGAATTCGTTCAAGAGGTAGGCCTAAATCACAGTTTAAAAAAAGGGAATAACATGAATAACTAACAGTTAACGTTACTCTTCCTGGCCCAATGCAAACTAATATAATTTAACGATATTTCCTAGGCTATAGCGTAAATATTGGTTGCATTTTTTTAAAATATGCTCAAGGGGGTTACAACTGTTGGAGTTGAGGAATGTAAATTTAGAAAATGGATCCCTTGAATAGGATTGACCAAATCCCCACCCCTGGACTGGGCGCAAAAGTCGGCCACAACAAAGTGCTCAAGTGAAAATGTACAATTTTTACTTTTTAGTAGTTTGTTGGGGGTAATATTTGTATTCATTGAAACAGCAAGTTGATGTATAGATATAGCATAGAAATTTTAACATCCACCCATAGCCGGTCGTGCTATTTAGCGTCAACAAGCTGAAATGCACTCTAGTCTCAAGCTTCCAAAAGAATAGCCTCGTATTCGAAAGGCCCTTATAAGTCGTATTATGCAAGAAGTTGGGGGAATTCACATTCACAATCCCAAAATTTATCGGCAACGAGTTTTGGAGAGTGGATGGAGGCCGCCATATTTCTTTTCTCAGCACAATATTCATTTTGCGCATGACCCCCTTTGGCCTGTGCACATGCAGCAAAGTAGCATTGAGATAATGTATTTACAAATGTAGGACCGAGATTAATCCTCCTTTGCCTTGTTTTTTCTGTTGCAGCCTACCTACCAAGGTGACAGCCGGCCGAGATCAAGGAGGACGACAGGAAAGTTAGATTTCCGATCCGGTTGGGAACGACGAGACCATTACGAGTGTGGGACTGTGCAGTTCACTGGAAATCCTGGCCCCACCGGCGACTTTGCCACACTGTCGGCAGTGGAGATCTTCAAGCTGTATTTTTGTCAACTCGTGTGGGATATACTCGTCAACGAGACTAATCGCTATGCGCAGTAAACAATAGACTCAAATCCTGATCAACAATTCTTCTGGCACCCAACCAACATTCCAGAAATGATAGCATTTGTGGCACTTCTCATTGCTATGGGCATAAACAAATCCTCTCAATACAAGATGTACTGGTCGACATCTGAAATTCTTCACATCCCATTCTATCCGTCGATCATGTCCCACGGTTCGGTTCCTCCACTTTCCAAACTTCGGCCCTTGATAGAAGTCCTCGTCCCTAAGTTTCTCAACCTGTATAACCCTGCGCAGAATCTGTCTCCAGACGAGAGTATGTTGAAATTCAAGGGACGCTTAAGTTTTGTTCAGTACATACCTAACAACCTATCAAACGGGGTATTAAAGCCTTCTCCCTGAACGAGTCCAAAACAGGATACACGTGTGCTTGGAAACTGTACACAGGAGCTGACGACACCCAAACTGTTTATGATGCAGACGTACATGTAGATTCCAAGTCATCAGACTGCCATCCACCAAACCCAACAGTTGCAGGAAAAGTCGTCATTGATCTGGTCCATGGACTTGAGATTACTATACCAGCCCAGCTCTTTTAGCTAAACTTTCTAAACTAGGATTCGGATGTTGTGGAACTGTTCGTTACACTACACAGGGAATAATACCCCAGGCCGCAAACCCAAAAAACCATAAAATGAAGAAAGGAGATGACCCTTTTTTGGGGGGTGAAAGGTGGGCAATTGTGTATCGTTTGGCAAGACAAAAAATCTGTAACACTTTTAACTAATGTAGGCAACACTGATATGTCCAAAAAGCAAATTCGGTGTAATAAGAGCACAAGTGGATTTCGTGATGTTATGAAGCCCAATTGTATTGAAGATTACAACAAAAACATGGGTGGAACTTATCTTGCCGACCAATGTTTTCCGTACTACAATCACACACACAGAAGCTTGAAATGGTGGAAAAGAGGTTTTTTTTTCCATATGCTGAATATCTGTATTGTCAATAGCAGAGTAATATTCACCAGCATAGCAGGGAACAAAAATGTCAGTAACCTTAATTTTCGTATTGGGATTGTACAGGGCTTGCTGTTGGGTTGGGAAAGTAACGCAACAAGTCACTTGAGATACCATATTCCTATCGAGTTGACAGGGCAACAGCACTATCCTGGCAAAAACCCAAATGGAAAGAAACGCGACTGCATTGTTTGCAGTAACCGCAAATTAGGCAGGCGAAAACAAAGATGATCTGTAAACAATGTACACAACCTATGTGCATAGTTCCTTGCTTTGAGAAATACCGCTTGATTGTAAATCTGTACTATTTGCCTCCAACCCCAATGTTGGGAAAGGTCGGTCAAGCCGCAGATTACACGGTCCAAACCAACATTGAATTGGGGTGGGGGTGGGGTGTTAGCATGGATTGTGATGTATGTACATTGAATACAAGTAAATGGTTCATTTCCAAGTAGAAAACCAAAAAACAAAAATCCCCAAAAATCTCATCCAAGTTATTGTTTTTCACATGGAAAAGAAATCTTATACATGTACCGTATTTGCATGCATTTATTACAAATTCTCTGAAATATCACCCATTTGTATTACTTTTCTTCAGTGTAAATACTGATCTAATTATTGTTTTGTTTTTACACTTAAAAAATATGCACAATATTTTCCTCCCTTTGTATACTCATTTTTACCATCAGTTTAACATACAAATATATCTGAGCCATTTGGTATGTACAGTACACATGTAAAAAAAAATGTCTATTACTGCAGAGTGAGGGCGCACTTCAATGAAATTGTGAAAAGCCCACTGGTGCTGAAGTGACATTGGGCTCCTAATTACTGTGGTAAAGAAGGGTACTCTCTTACATAACTGGCTGGTAATGAAAGGGTTAAAGTCGTATAGGGTCCCTTCACAGGCTTCCATTAGGGCCCTTCTGGCTTTCCGGCTCACTGATATATATCCTTCCCTGCCTCGATTCCTAGCCAAGAATGCCCTGCACCTTTACGGGGGAAACAAGGCAGCTCCCAAGCATTAGTGGAGCCAATTCCGTGCTACGAGTACGTTGGTAGTTTTTGAATGCAATTTAAATGTCTTAAAATATTAAGGAATAAATTGGGTAAAAAAATTGTCTCCGGTGGGAGTTAAACTGGCTACCGTTCGCTTCACAGTCGGTTGCTCTACCGACAGTGCCTAGTTTATCGAATATACTCAGAGTTGGAAGTTAGCGGCAACGTACTGTCACGATACCGGTATTGGACCCTTTTTACACAATCCCTCCGACGTACGGACCTCAAATCTTAATTTTTTCAGAAATAAATTAAGGGCATACTATTTATGATAAACAGCTCAGCGTATGGCTTTTTTCTCACTTTAGTTGGGTGCACCCTCATGTGAAAAATCTCTTTCCTATACTCACATATTCCTTTTGAAAAAAATTAAATGGTCTTTTATCTTCAAATATATTTTTAACCTAACGAATGCGCAGGGATCTGTTAGCTCAGTTGGAAGTTCGCGTGATTGATGAACCGAAGATCCTTGGATCGAATCCCCTCCAGAGAATTGTTAATTTTGAAAAAAAGTATATTCCCGTTGAAAAACATTAAATGGTCTTGTAACTTTCTATATATCTTTAACCTCACGAATGCACAAGAATCAGTTAGCTCAGTTGGTCGTGCGTGTGACTGACAAGGCAGAGATCCTTGTATCGAATCCCGACTAGAGAATGGTTACTGTCATAAAATATCCGAGATTCAGTTAAAAGGGAATATACACATATAATATATGGGGGAAAAACTCACGGGGTCACGACACAGCAAAATAATTGTAGATCAAATCCAAAATTTCTGTTCTGATTGTTTAATTACCATCAAACACTAATTAAATAGGGTAGTCCCATGAGGCAACTCTACAAAATTGCGCTATTTACCAGCTAAGAATAACGTATGTCTAATACCCGCCAAACTTAAGGATTTACTATATAATGGGCAATAATCAAAATGACAACCCTAGATCCTGATCAATTAGCGAGTGTTAAGCCCTAAGGCCTGGAGGATTTAAATATCCCAACAGTTCGTACGTATAAGTTCGTTCTGCAGTTTCAGCTCGTATAAATGAACAGTTAGATCCCACCTGTGGGTTTCAAGATGGATGTCACACTCTGGTGAATCACTTGTTGGCCAGCCATGTCTTCGTGTGTAACACGGTAGCCGCCCGGTAATCCAAAGGAAGCTTTTGTGTGGATCTAGAGCTGTTCCAACCCTGGGTTAAGCCGATATGGTAGTCCCTTTCACTTTGGCTTTGGCAGAGATGAAACCGAGAGCCTCACGGCCTCTCGCCTCGGTCGATCATCTATAAACATCATAACCAAATCTCCAATTAAGTATCTTTACAAAAGACCTATTATAATAGTTCTCGTACGTGTTGCTGGTGAGCTACGTTAACGTATGCGTTCGTTAGTCTCTCCATTATAAGCAAGAAACCACTTTATTACTTAAAATATACACCATTACATAGGATGACCCCCTTTTCAAAAGTCGTGTATCGTTTACGCTAAAAGTATATCAGTTTACTTATTTACAAATGACATGAGCTGTACATGTTCTGCAATATCTATGATTTAAGTAAACAACACATTCTATGGGGTAGATATAAACCAATTTTCCTATAATTAAATGCGGTAATTAAACAAGTACATTAAAAAGGTATTTACAAAAAGTACATGTACTTACAATCAGTATGTCTTGCCTAGCAGAATAGCAATCGAGGAGATCTGTCCAAGCTTCTCAGCAAATTTGAAGAGCAAAAAATATCTGCTTTAGGCCCCTAATTGCCGTTAAAGAATTTGTCGCACTCTCGCTTTTTTTTACGCCGGATTTTAAAATAAAAATCACTAATATCTCAATCTGGATATGCTCTGGGAACCGGCTACTGCTTGTATACCAAGTCTAGAATTCCTGGAATCTGCCCCGCCTAGCCAAAGCAAAGCTCGCCTGAGTATATCGTGTCGTTCATACCCAGCATGCCCTACGCGCAGAGCACATGCTGCAACACCTATTCAAAACTCCCGCGAAGAAAGAAAAAGACAAACCAACATTTAACCTCACCACTTGACCACTTGACTATGACCATTCAACCTTGCGAGACTTGCAGACTTTACTGCAAATTAGACTTGTACTAGTCCACAGTTAATAAAATAAAATAAAAGGACATCGTGACAGTTACTTTTATAAAAGTATATTCCTGTTGAAAAAAATTAAATGGTCTTTTAACTTCAAATATATTTAACTTAGCGTTCGCACAAGGATCTGTTAGCTCAATTGGTAGTTCGCATGACTAATGAGCCGTACATCCTTGGATCGAATCCCTACCAAAGAATTCTTACTTTTGTAAAAGTATATTCCTGTTCCAAAACATCCTTGGATCAAATCACAACCAGAGAATTGTTACTTTTGAAAACGTATATTCCTCTTGAAAAAATTTAATGGTCTTTTAACTTCAAATATATCTTCAACGTATCGAAGGCATAAGAATTCGTTAGCTCAGTTGTTATTGCGCGTGACTGACGAGCTAGAGATCCTTGGATCGAATCCTGACCAGAGAATCCTAAATTGTGTAAAAGTACATTACTGTTGAAAAGATTAAATGGTCTTTTAACTTCAAATATATGTTTAACCTAATGAATGCACAAGGATCTCTTAGGTCAGTTGGAAGTTCGCGTGATTGATGAACCGAAGATCCTTGGATCGAATCCCCTCCAGAAAATTGTTAATTTCGTATAAGTATATTCCAGTTGAAAAAGTTAAATGGTCTTAAAACTTCCTATATATCTTTAACCTCACGATTGCACAAGAATCAGTTAGCTCAGTTGGTAGTGCGTGTGACTGACAAGGCAGAGATCCTTGTATCGAATTCCGACCAAAGAATTGTTACTTTTATAAAAGTATATTCCTCTTTAAAAAATAAATAGTCTTTTAACTTCAAATATATCTTTAAAATAGCAAACGCACAAGGATCTGTCAGCTCATTTGGTAGATCGTGTGACTGACGAGTAACAGATCCTTGGATCGAATCTCGTCCAGAGAATTGTTACTTTTATAAAAAGATATTCTTGTTGAAAATAAATTTAATGGTTATTTAACTTCAAAAATATCTTTAACCTATCGCATGGACAAGGAACAGTTAGCGCAGTTGGTAGTGTGCGTGACTAATGAGCCAGAGATCCTTGGATCGAATCCCTACCAAAGAATTCTTACTTTTGTAAAAGTATATTTCTGTTTCAAAAATTCACATGGTGTTACGATCCGAAAATCTTCTAACTATCCGTGAATGCAAATTACTCAAAAAGCCTGAATATTCTCAGATGCAACAAAGAAATCAAACAAGGTCACACTGATATAAAGAACAAAGAAACAAAGTGATTTAATAATGAAAATATCAACTGCTTCAAATATCGATGGGTTTAACAAGCGTACAATGATTAGGGTAAACAAGTGTACATTAAGAAAATATCTTAGAGTAAATAAGAAGATCTTACGGGCGAGGACTGAGCAAGCTCCAGCGAAAATGACACAAAAACAGTTTTCTGACACGGTGTAAATAGAGCTGGACGTGGGGCGAATTCACCTCCAACAAACGGCCGGAAATAGACGAAACCACGTGGACGCAAGTTGACTACCGTGACAAAAATATGGGAAAGAAGAAATCCCACAAATACTGAACTGTAGATTTAGTTCACAAAATGTCTCTTCCGGAATTAAATTCATCTCTCAGACACTTCACTCGGTCAATACGAACTTTCTCAAAACACTCCACAGACGAGTCGTAAGCGACGTCACAGGTCCTAGTGGGTGTACACTGAAGTATCGATATAGTCTCATCAACTCCTGTTTACCGAAGTTCTCTGGTTTGCTCAAGTCCTGTTTAAA